>CM034149.1:277099891-277699891 GCA_019776745.2 Taxus chinensis | reverse complement strand
TGTGTTTCCAAATTATGAAGTACATTACTTTGGAGGGAAAATATCGTAAAATTTACACACATCATCTGTCTTTCCTTAACATGTTTAGAAATAAAATAATGGTGGGCATTTTGTTTTTCCTTTTCATGTCATAAACTGTTTATTTGAAGGATTTCCATAATGACAAGGCAGAGACACCTCTCCATGAAGGGATCATCCTTCTGATGTATGAGAATGGGAAACCTGTCCCTACCATTTCCCTCAAAGATAAGGAAGAGGAGGAGGACATCACCTTGCCGGAGTGCCTCACCAAGATGAGGGACGGTAAAATGTCTATGTATAGGAATTTTGCGGAGGACGAAGGACTGGATAAAGGAGTGGAAGGCAGAGGTGAAGCTAGAACTTCTAAGAACAAGGGTATAGAAAGTGGTGACAAGAATCTTGAGGGGTTGATCAACAAGGTTTCGTATTTGGATAGGGTTATACATGCTATGGAGGAGACAAATGTCGGCTATCAAGAAACCATGATGGAAGTCATTCGATCTTCTAAAAAAATCTATTCAGCCCAGGTGAATTCTAAGCAGAAGATTATTGTGTTCGAGAAACCAATCAAATATTTGAGTGATAGGATGAACGTGATGGAGGAAGGCACGAAAAAGAGAAAGTTCAATTTGTGTATCAGCATCTCTGAGAAAGATCTAGAAGAAGATATGACTGAGATGATAAAAGAGGAGGAACTCAACAAAGATAGTCATGTTGACAACAGGGAAGTTTCCCCTAAAAGTTAAATGATCTTCTGGTCCTAGACTGTTGGCGGGATTTTTACGAACTATCTTAGCCTAGTTTTTTTTTGTTGTTTCGTTTAGTGCCTCTGGTTTTTTTCTCATGGTTTGGATTTTCATTGTAAGAGTTAAGCTTGTTTAACTCCTTATGGACCTTTCTGTCTCTTTTTTCTAGTTGGTTTTTGCTCCTTTTTGTTGTTTCCTCCTTTGTAAGGCCCCTGGGAGCCGATTCCTATTTTTATCTGATCTAATAAAAAAATATGTATTTTTTATGATTTTGTGGTTTAAAAAGGGTTGTAGAACAACAATTATCTCCCACATTGGGCACCAAAAACTTTTGGAAAAATATTTTCTCAAGGAAAAAGTATGGGCTTCGTCAATGCTTGTGGAATTGAATCCTTCTGCTTCAAGATAGATTAGATCCCATTTATTGAAATCTAGATTATGGGCACTATTTCTAACTCTTATGGGTGGTCATAGACCGGGGAAAGTGTTAAAACACCCTTGTTGTAACTACAAATGCAAATGAGAGAGAGATAAATTGTATGAGGTGGAGAGGATAAAATTACAAGGAAATAGTGTGGAAAGAGTGAGAGGGAGTTACATTAATGCGAGTATTGTGAATTCCCTCAACTGATAACCTAGATTATGTCTAGTTCAATTATAAGACACATGCAAATATACAAACAACTATGCAAGATTCATGAAACAAGAATCACATTAAAAAAAACACTTAATTGATAATTTCATTCCATGAAAGAAAATACAAATCTTTTCATTCCTTCCATCGATTTCAATACATTTGGTTGAATATGAAGTTGTGAGAATGGAGGAAACAATAAAGAGAAACAATAGAAAATAGTTTGTTAAAGGAGAGAAAAAATAGGTATGCTTTTCAAATGAGGAGAGAACCCCAATATATATCTTAGATACTTGTGAACCTTCGTATTCCTACATGATTGTTCACCTTCTTTTCTAGAATAAGACACTTTTCATTATTTTAATAAAAGTACTTTTATAAATAAGGAAAAGAGGTGACTTAGGTTATATTTTAGGAAAAATTGCTTTTCCCAATGAAGAATTAGAAAATACTTTAATTTTTTTTTGGAAAAAATTGTTTGTTTCATGCAAGAATGAGAGACAAAGACAGAGAATAAGGAATAAATCAATCAATGGATGGAATGCACTAAGAAGGCTCCTTGATACAATAAACTGGAGAATTCATGTGGTCGTACATCACCATAGTATACCTAAAAAATTCCTCTGATTCTTCTTTCTCATGGGGAACTCCAGTGTTCGTGATAATGTCTAGCCAATGATCAGCTGCACCTTTAATCATCTTACAATTTTTGAGCCATTTGGGAATCTTCTCTGTTGTATTTGAAATAGCTAATCTGATTTGAGCCAATGTATCCATGAGTTTGTTTCCATATGGCCATGGATAATACATCTCAACTCTTTAATGGATCTGATGTTCTCATAGATCTCATCAAGTAACACCGACTCTAAATGTAATGTGGGATATCTCATCTTGCTCAAATGTTCATAAATTTCCTCTTTGAATTAATGGCCTCCAGTTTGATGATATGGGAAACCTTCAATGGCCTCGTTTAGATCTCTCATTTTCCACTTAATTTTTCTTACCCATGTGTAGGAACAATTTTCTTCTTGTCTCTAGAACACCTTATTCTCAAGCAATGACCTTGAATCAACCATGCCCATTTTACAAAGGATTGACAATAGCTCATTCCAATTACCATCCTCCTTGATTATGGAGAGAATGTCATTTAACTTTTTAGTTCAAAAGGTGATGATCATGAATATCTTGATCATCTCCGGGAGTAGTTTACAACATTGAACAATAGTTTCAATTCATGAATCTCTCATTTTTACCATTTTCCCCATCCTTTTGAATTATTGGACCGCATGCGAGCCAATTTTTCTCATGGGGAAAACTGAATCAAAAGGAGTGAGAGGAGGATAATCTGGGTCCAAGAAGGTCTAAACACACAAGGTTAAGTCATGTACTTGAATTTGTAGTCACTCCTTAGTTTCCTTGTGCTACCTTATTTGAGAAACGAGCTTGGCAACAATCTTCTTGATGTTTTGGATGCATCCTTTTGGTCCAAGATCTCTAAAGGAATAACATGTCATTTAATAATCATAGATTCCCATTTATGTTTCATATTTATCCACTTTTTTTTAAGAAAAATCAATGAATTGAGACCCTGAGGCATCCATCATGAGACGAGAATTCATCTTGGTTTTCCATGAATGAGAAGTATGCTTCCAGAGTTTGAGAGATATCTCAACCACTGGATTTTTTTCCTTAACCATGATATATTAGCAGTTGTTGATGATATATTTTACCCATGAGAACACATGGGATATAGAATGAGATGGATCACATGCCATTGGGCTACTTGTAGGAGGCATTGGTGGTACTGCTTGACATTGTATCGAAGAGGATCTGCAATCATCTTCTTCATGAGATTGCATTGGAGGCATGATGGACCTGTGAGATGAATGTGTGGATAGCTCTAGAGACTTATACTTTCTCCTTGTAGGAGAAGCGATGAACTTTCCGGGTTTGAGGTTACTTGAATCAAATATTTTCAATGATAATTTCTAACAAGAGAGTGTAGGTGAGGGCTATGGTGATGTTTGTGCCCTGACTTATGGCCACATCTTTGGTAAAAATATTTTACCTTCATTACCCAATGACACTCTCTTCTTCTATGGTTCATACTTGACTGTTGAGGGAGAAATTATTAAACGATCCTCATGGAATACACATACAATGGGGGAAAAATGAACCCTCTCATCTTTACATCTTACATATCACAACACACCAACACTTTCACACAACATCTGCACATCTTGGTTGTCTTTACTCTTATTAGAATATACTACTTACATTGCAATTTGTTTACTATGCTAGTTGGATATTTAGTATGTCATTATATTTTTCTATACACGCATGGGTGTTCACATGGTATCTTGAGGTGAATGTAGGAATTTTACATATTCTTACATGATTCGTGATGCTTGAGACTTCTCATTATTAATCCCGCCAAGGCTCCTAGGGGCATCTACCTTTGCTAATCTCATAATCTACACATCACATGCCCTATTGTTACAATATTTACTACTTTTAGTCTCTATCACTTAATTTTTGTTGCTCTATACATGCTTTAACAAAATATTTATTTTTCTAACATACTAACGGGTGCTTCATTTCTAGCATTTACTTACAGGATTATATATAACCATGGTTATCTAAAAATTCTTGTTGGCTATTGTTAGTGGGCTATTCCCTATAACTTGCTTGATAATTATTTTCTTATGTCCACTTCGTCTTGATTGTCTTGTGACTTTGTGAGCGATGTCCCATGTATGAAACCCAATTGTTGTGGTCTATCTTGTCTTCATATTTTATTGCTACATTAACTTCTATTGCATGTTATCTCTTTTTCACTAACTCTTATTTCTAGCCTATCTTGTTTACATATGCCTTGGTTTCTACCATGCACATCCCATACCCCTGTAGGTATCCACTCTCATATATGCATATCAGAATCATGTCCTCTCATTTGGACCACCTGCTCCTACATTCATCACATGCACCCCAAACAAAGGGGTATCAATTGGGTGAACAAATCATCCTTCCAACATCACAGATCTCCATAAAAAACAACACAGTATAGAAATGGAAAAGGCACAAAATTACAAAGTGGTCCAGAATCAAACTTGGATCACAAATACATAGTAGACACTATCGCCTAATAGCATATTAGAATGGTGCGAATTTATGTCCCACCTAAGGGCTTGTCTCCTGGGGAAAAAATAGTTTCTCAGTGCAACACAATTTCTAGTAAGGTACAATACAGATCTAAAGTATCAGACATTCAATTTTAGTTACATAATTCATTCAATCAACTATAATACAGTTACAAATTAGGAAATGTCAATATTTAGTTGCACTTATTCAAGAAGTGACATGGAAGGAGAGAAAAATATAACTCTCTCCCCAAAACTCTTCTCTTAGCGTGAGATCACCCAAAAAAATCACTTTTGGCATGATATCACCCAAAAATATCACCTTTGGCAACAAGACACTCAAATCCAACAACATCTCCATAGAAAATAGGATAATTTTTGTTATGGAGATTCCAAAGCCATAACAAATTTCTCTGAGCTCCTTGGAAGAGAAATAGGTGGCATTGTCTACAACAATTTTCTGTGGTATTCCAAAATGAACAATGGTATTCTCCTTGATGAAGTTGTAGATTGTTTCAGAGCTGGTTTGCTTGGTTGAGATGGCTTCCAGCCATTTAGTGAAGCAATCAATCGCAGTGAGTACATAAGTATGCCTTGCACTATAATGAGGGTTCAAAACACCAATGAAATATATCCCCCATTGTTGAAATGGTTCTTCAATCACCACAGGCCTAAGTGGCAATGCAACTAGTTATGGCTTTCCAACAAATTGTTGGCATGCTTTGCATTTGGAAACCCAATCCTGAGTGTCTACAAAGATGGAGGGCCAATAATATCTCCCTCTGAGAATCTTATGTGTGGTGACCATTGATGAGAAATGTCCACCACAAGCTTGATCATGATATGCCTTGAGCAACTTTTCTTGCTGCTCCTTATCTACACACCTGAGGAAACAACCATCTAGGCCTCTCTTGTAAAGTGCATGATTCTAGATCACAAACTTGGTTTCCTTTAGCTTGAGTGTCCTTCTTTGTTTGTAATCAAGATGAGGAGGGAATTCTCCATAAGTGATATAGTAATCAATGTCAGCATACCACTCATCATTAGTGGTGACAAAGAGTGCCTGTGGACTGTCTCCTGAATAGGTTGAGAAAAAACCATATTTTTCTCCCTATTGAGCCTTGAGAGCTTCATCTTTACCAATCGACTTGCACAAACCATTTCCTCTTACTAGATTAGAGGGTCTAATCTCCAATTCATACTCTTGGGTCTTTGTAATCCAACTTCCTCTCTTAGCCCCAGGGCTTGTTGAGTCAAAACAGACTTGATTGCACTTCCAGGGACCATCGCCACTATATGGGAATTAAGAATGTAGAATCTGAAACTTTTAACAGCGTTGACCACTGTGTAGGCATGTTTATCCAGTTGGTTGTACTTTAGCTTATAATTTTTCAAAATACAACTCATGAAAGCAATGGGTTCTTCCAAACCTTCATCATTTTTCTGAACAAGGATAACAAAGAGTGTATGTTCTAATGCATAGCAATACATGATGAACTACTTGTTGAAATCTAGAGATATAAGAGTTGGAGCTTTGGCAATGGATTTCTTGATCTCCTCAAATGTTTCTTTTCCTTCCTTATTCCACTTGAAACTTGCTTGAGGCTTCATCATGGAAGTTATATGCTTAGTTAGTTCAGAAAACTCAGGCGCAAAACGACGAAGGAATTTTACCTTTCCAAAGAATGAATGAACTCCCTTCTTGCTAGTTGGTAAGGCTAGTGCTTAGATAGCTCTGATCCTCTCAAGATCAATGTGTGCTCCATGTTTGTTCACAGTGTGTCCCAGCAACTCACCTTCTCTGACTCTAAAAATGAACTTCTTTAGATGTAGAGAAATTCCATGTTTCCTACACCTTACAAGGACTTGCTCCAAATGACATATATGATCTCCCCACTTCTTTGAAAAAACCATGAGGTCATCAAGGTAAATGACAATGTTTCAAATCTTTGAAGGCCTAGTCCATTGCTCTTTGGAAAGTGGCTCCAGCATTGATCAATCCAAAAGGCATTCTGCTGTAAGCAAAAGTACCCCAAGGTGTTCTGAAGGTTGTTTTATTGAAATCCTCTTCTGCCACCTTGATTTGGTTGTACCTTGAGAATCCATCAAGCAAAGAGAGAAGTTTAGATCTAGTGACTGCTTATACAATATGATCCATGATTGGAAGAGGGTAGTTGTCCTTGAGAGATGCCTGATTTAGATTTCAGAAGTCTACACAAATCCTTATTTCCCCATTCTTCTTCCTTACAGGCACAATGTTAGCCACCCATGTTGAATGGAGGATGGGGAAGACAATTCTAGCATTGAGCATCTTTTTCACCTCTTCTTTGATAACATCAGCAATCTTTGGATTATAGGGCCTTTGTTTTTTCCTAAAGTGCTTAGCTCCTTGCTTCAAAGGAATGGAGTGATGCATTTCATTTGGCTGAAAAGATTTGAGTTCATCATAGGAATAGGTCAAGACATCTGAGTACTTTTTTAGCAAAGAAACAATTTTTTTCTTATATTCTGGTAAGCAACATTTACCAATGTTAACCATCCTTAGATTCTCTAAAGTGCCAATGTTTTCTTGATCAAAATCAGATGGATACCGAGAAGACTATTTTTCTTTCTCTTAGATGAACCTGTCATGCTTGTCAAAGAGGTCTTCCAAAGAAACTAGGCCTTTTGGGGATTTTGTTTCCTTTCAATTTGATTACTCACTCTTCATCAATTCCCTCAATTCCTTCATTCTCTTCTTTGGGGACTAATTCACAGTGTGTGTTTTCACTTCCTTCAAAGAAAATATTATTGAAGTTATCCCTTTGTTCTAAGAATGCTAGGATCTGATTGTCATCATGAAGACCTTCCAGTGATTTGCATTGTCTGGTATGCTGGGTCTGAACACCATCTCAATGGTCACTTTATCCTTTCTAAAATAAGGATGAGGTATCACTAAGGAAGCTGACACTACTAGAGAATTAGCCTTTTTGTTCTTCTCCTTAGGGATAGCTTCAATGGAGAATGCATCAAAGGATTCAATGCAGTCCCACACTCTGTTTCTATAATGCCTAAGTCTGGGGCTTTTCACCTGATATTCCTGGGGGGGCTACTTTACCAGAACCTCTGCATCACCTTTGCATCTCAACTTCTTAATTCCCATGTCCTCTACTGTATTCATGCCTAAGAATGATGCTTAATAATCTGTTGTATTATTTGTATTGTCAAATTACAACTTGTAGGCAAAAGGATATACCTCATTGGAGGGAGAGTATAATACTACACCAGCTCCTGAACCTGCTCTGGAATGACTGCCATCAAAATCCATTTTCCAAATTCGGTCTTCTTCTTCCTCCATGAGAAGTGGAAATTCCTCTTCATTCTGTGATGTAAGGAGGTAATTTCCAAGCCCACAATCTTGAAAAAGGATATCAACTCTTGGATCATCATACTTCCTTACTGTGAACTTCATTTTTCTGACCGGCAGCAGCTTCTTCATTTCTCCTTTCATTGGGATAGTTTCAAATGACCAATCAATTTTAATTTCTCCACCTAGATATTTGTAAAAACTTCTACTCAACAACATACCAAAATATGTTGGGATGTCTACCACCAAGATGGTCAGGAGTATCTTCTTGTCAGGGTAATCAGCTAATACAACCTGAGCATCCTTAATCCTTCCTACTAATGTAACTTTTTTGGATTTCATTGAGTAGCATGTGTAATTTACCCGGGTAAAAGTGAGGCTAGGAGCATTTGTAACTTTTTATGGAATCACATTATCTGAGGCTCTAGAATCTATAATAAAATGTTCAGCTGGAAACCTTTGATGAGAAGTGACAGGTAAAAAGGCTCAACTTTGCTGGTGGTGGAGGCACTGAGGGCTAACATGTTTTGAGAAGATGGTGTGGATGGTGTGGAAAGTAAGCCTTTAGAATTAGAGATTGGGGATGTAGAGTTACCACCCCAGACTACCTTGATTAATCTGTCAAATTAGGCAGGATGTGTTTGTAGGTATTCAATTTTAGAGAGCTGGACTTTGGTTTTGCTAGCATGCATTACAAAGTCAAATGAATTTATGGTAGATGAGGAATTAAATGGTAGATGCATCATTAATTTTGGTGTTGGGTTCTCCTTTTCAAATGTTGCAATTGTCTTGGAAGGATATGGGGGTGTAACCTTTGATTGAAATTTAGATGTTCTTGTAGAACCAACATTTAGAAGAGAATTACTCTTAACAACTTTTGAGTTGTAAGAAGAATCAGATAACTTACTTGGCACAACAGTCTGATCCTTGACAACTGGTGAATCTGATTTCTCTCTATTTGATTCCATGGAAGGTGGTAATGGTGATCCCCTTTTGATGATATTTTTTAGTGGAGGCTTTGAAGAGCTATCTTCTTTGTTCTTCCTACTCTCAGTTGCAATTGTTGATGTTGAAACACCATTCTTGGATTATGTACGAGTAAAAATAACACATGAAAAACTTGGAGCTTCTTCATCACCTTCCTCCTCATCATCAACGTATTCAATCAAGCCATTGTGCATGCCAACCTCTTCATATTCAAGATAGTTTTCATAGTCATCCATGATTTCTTATTCAGTTTCCTCAATGTTTGCTTATTCTTCTGATTACCTAGTGTCACAGACTGGCTAGTGGTGCTTCAAGAGAAATCCTATGAGGAGGTGGAGAAATTCTTGGTCTATCGGGAGGATTTGGTCTCCTTAGAGCATTCCTCATTGTGATTTGTGACAGCTGCTTCTTCAAAGAAACTAGGTCATTTTCCATTTTTTGGGACATTGGATTAGTGGTGACTGAATTTGAAATTTGACCTTTTTGCTTCCCATTTGGTCCTTTCACTTTTCTAGAAATAATTAGATCATCATCAGTCTCAATTGCAAAGTCTTGAACTTCCCTCAATGTTCTTGGTTGGGCTCTTCTGAGGAAGAAACAAACTTCTGATGGCAAAGCACCGATGAAGAACCTTTTCAAGTTATTTTCAAGGGGTTCCACATCTTCTGGGATCCTTCTTGTCAACCTATCATACCTTACTAAAAAATATCTCATTGATTCAGAGGTCTCCTTCTTCATCTGAATGAATTACACCAGCAGATCCTGACAATCTTCTATGCTCTTGAACCTATGTTCAAATGCACTTCTTATATCTTCTCAGCATGTGAAAGATCTTGGCGGCAACATGTAGAACCATTCAGAAACTTTTTCTTGGAACGAATCCACAAAGAGCCTAACTGAAACATCTTCATTTTCAACTCCCAACACTCTACAAGCAGTGATGAATGCTGCTACATGTTCTTCAGGGAGCTGAGAACCATTCCCTCTAAATTTTGGGAAGTTTTTCCTTGAGCCTCTCGGTAGCTCATGGAGTGGTTGAGCAAGAGCCAGTGGATCGGTGTTTCCTCCCCATGGTACATTATGCATACAGGCTTCATGATCCTATTCATGCTCACGATCCCGATACCCTATTTTGTGTTTGTTTCTATCTTCCAACCTTGCTAAGGTTGTGGCTTCTGTTATTGCTCTTTCATCTTCCTCGGCTTGAAGTATCTCGATTTATTCAAGTTGAGCTCTTATTTCTTTGTCAGATCTTTCTTCTCTTTCTATATCTTCTTCTTCAGTCTTCACATTAGTGAAGTCTATAAGGTTCTTGTTTATGTATGAAAATTCGCCATCTAAAGGATTGGAAACACTCAGGTTCCCAACATGATCGGTTTCTTGAAAAGGAAGCCTCTGGATACCGAGTAGTTCTTGTCTCCTTTGAATTTCATCAAAAATGGGATCATTTTATCCTCCTTGTCTCTGTTTCTAGGTGAATCTTCTATCCGCCAGCTTGAAAA
The DNA here is from genome assembly GCA_019776745.2 of Taxus chinensis. Classification (NCBI taxonomy): domain Eukaryota; kingdom Viridiplantae; phylum Streptophyta; class Pinopsida; order Cupressales; family Taxaceae; genus Taxus; species Taxus chinensis. The sequence goes on along the minus strand of CM034149.1, from coordinate 277,689,515 downwards.
TCTATGCTCTTCTTTGGGGTGCTAGAATTTGTCTTTGCCTTTCCAATTCGACAACACGTTCCTCTTCCAAGTCCATAATCCTTATGATAATGAAGTAATTATTAACACTTCGTCTATTATGACAAATAACTTCTCTTAGATTAGAAGCAATGTCTTCTTGGATGTGAAAGAGTAAATCAGGTCTCTCAATAGGAGGATTTCCCATAATAGCCATGATTTACATCCATGTAGTTTGTGTGATTATTTAATCTCCAGAACTTTTCTTCTAGAATCTTTTTTTTGTATTTTATGACCCTGAGGTCATTTTTAGGTGCAGATGCTACAAAATCTACCCCACGGTGGGTGTCAAAAACTGTTGGCAAGAAAATTTGTCTTGTGGACAAATTGGTGGGTTTCAAGCCAACGCTATGGGAATCTAAGTCCCTCTACTTAAATGGTGCAACTTTTGTAGGTGCATGTAAAAAAATGTGGATTTCAATGGTGGCCTTTCGACTAGAGATCCAACAAGGGCACTCCACTGACCCTGTGGCAAGCTAGCAATGTCTCGCCAAGGAAGAAACCTTGTCTTGGAAAGGGGAAGGGGAGTGGGAATGGAGGTAGGAGAAAAAAATTAATGTGAGTAGAATATCATGTGCCCACACACATTAATTAGAAATTTTCTTTACATGCATTTATAGTTAGAAGAAAAAAAAATCCGTAGGAGAAGCTACAAGACCGAATGAAATTCATTGGTCACAAGGTACCAATCAATCCCTCAATCAAAGTAGTGAAAATTCCTTCTTTAATTATTGAAGATAAAGTAGAATTTTTACAGAGCTTTGAGGATAGAGGAAAATCTAAGGAGAAGGGAAAATAGAAGTATGGCCTTTTCTATCTTTTCTAGGTACAGAGCACTCTAGTATTTTTGAAATCAATCGCCAGCCCCTTGGAATGGCTCTGAGGAACCATTATATCTCATGCCAAAATGGTTACAACTTTACAAATCATTTACGCCTCTTCAAATTCATCCATTGCGAAGAAAACGCTCATGGTGGGTTAAAAACCAAATCGTACAACACGAATGTTACATTTAAATTGCCAATTTGAACACAGACCATTTGATTTTCTCTTATACCTTTGAAATTGGGCCATCCACGTGGTAGGAAGAGATTGGAGTGGGTACAGGGGAAAGCCCTTTGCATTTTGTGATTATTTAGAGATTTGGCAATTTGGGACAAATTGGCCCGCACCCCCACTTCAACTTTTTAACTTAGACACGTGGCACATTTTCATTTGAAATGGGGTCGCGACCCTTTTCTCAATAGTTTATATTTTTTTTTGGGAAAAAGGCTCAAAAACTCAAAGTTCTTCATCATTCCACTCTCCCACTTTGACTTTTCAACGGCGGGCTTCACCTTTGACTTTCTCCTTGTAGGCTTCAACTTTGACTTTTTCCCTTTAAAGCTTGATCGAGGTTACGGGTCACTTTTTAACTTTTCACCTTTTTTACAAAGAGGCTCAAAAACACAATTTCTCTACTGATCTTCTTCCAATTAGGTATGTCCACGTACCCATGGATGATGGGGCCAAAATTTGACGGGGAGGAAAACACCCATCATTCCCAATTGTGGAAAAAATACACAAAGGAAGAGAACATCATTTTGAGTCCAATTTTTGAATTTCCTTCGCGAGCCGGAGGTATGGAGGAAAAATAATGATTTGATGAACTATGACATAGAACAAGTGAATAATTTCAATCAAAAAAGGATATTATGTGCACAGACCGGGAGATGGAGAATTTCTCAAAATGAGCAAAATAGAGATTTAAACAGCACTAGAGCACGGATTTTGCTATTTCTTTAAACTTTCAGCTTGGCTTAAATACTTTAAGAGGGTGAGAGCTTGAAAATTTGAATTTAACTTGGAAAACAAAAAGCAATTTTCGGGAGACAACAAGAGACTAAGAGTGAAGTTCCTCCAACCTAGAAAAGATCAGAACTTGAGCATCTAAGCAGACATAGGTGCTCATATCAGTAACTAGTTCCTAACACACTCTTATCATCCTATGGGCACTTCTATCACTTACATTCATAGGGTTAAGAAACCCTCATTGACCATTTTATACATTTTTTCCATCCATATCTAATAGATACTTAGTCCAGATCACTCACAGGTTACACAGAATCAGCTAAGTCATCTTTCCCTCTCATTTGCTTACGGTTTTACATCATTAAATGCTAATTTCTTATGCAATAATATACATAGTTACCTGAATATCATTAGTTACATTACGTTAATCTAAAATAAATATTTAAATATATTTATATTAAATCATAAGAGGAATTGATGGCCAAAAATTGGAGTGATTTCATCTATGGGATCATGAGATATGAGAGAAAAACCTCTTGTTCTACTCAGGGAACATGGAGAGTTTTACAAGCATAGAAGGATGAATAACCAGATGAAAATGTGTTTAAATGGCTTCCTTAGTGTTTTTTAATGAATTTTATTGAGATTTTTAGGGAAAACAAGTTATTAGCATGTTGTGTGGTGGATATAGCAAGTGCATGTGCAAAGGAGAAGTGCATGGTGCAAATGCAAATGAGAATGATGCATCCACCAATCCTAGGTAAAAATTTGGGTTATAATTACACCTCAAAATTTTTCCCAAGGTTAAATGGGGGGTTGGAAGTGTGCCTTGGGTGATTTGGTGGAGCCACATGTCATGCAAACTTGAGTTTTCCTTTACATTTCATGTTTTTGAGTTGTTTTTTGACTTTTTGCTTGTAAAATTATCCTCTAATCAGAAAAAGGCACACTTTTGGGGTGAAATTTCACCTCAAAAGTGTTCCCATAGTGCAATGGTGAAATTAAAGTGTTTCAGTGTGCTAAAGCACACTTTGAAACTTCATTTACACTACCTTGTTTTGTTCATGAAGACTTTCCTTCGCCTCTAGGTCCATGCTGAATTTTGGTAGTATAATATATTAATTTTCATGGAAATGGTCCAATGAATCTAATGATCCTACTTAAGAAGTATGAAAATGAGTTATTCAATAGTGTTTTCTTGTACCTCCATTTTTACCTAGGGTAGTGTGCTAGTGAGATGAGTTACAGGAGGAGATTTCGAAAACCGTGAACCAAACCAAGTTATGGGTCATGAAGGGTGTTAAATTTTCTTGCAATTGACATTTTTTTATGATACAAAATACTCTTGAATTTCCCTAAAATTTTAGTGTAAAATTCATGTGTAGAAAGGCCACCTTGATGCAGTGTCGAAAAGGTTTTCGCTTTCTATACTCCTAGAAAACTGCCTTGCTTATCCCACCATATAGTATGCTCTAAGATATTTATAATTCCTAGTATATGAGCTCCTAATACCACACAAGATTCTTTAAACCCTTCTTCGAAGTTGAATCTTCAATGAAGTATGCAGACTCCTTTCCTAAAAACATCTTAGGAATAAATCTCTCCCAAGACCATTAAGAAATTCACATGATCCTTTCTAAATAATACCATCATGGATAAAACTTTAATACCTTTTCATTGACTATAACTAGGACCTCTTAAACGATCTGAGGCTCCTTAAACCCTTCCAAGAAGTTGTACTTTGGAAGTAGATAATTTTGGAAATTTTGACAAATTTTCTATTTTGACCGTTTTGACCAAAAAGGGGAAAAAGTTTCAATGGGGTTGTCAAATAAAATGTAGTGAAATTTTATATGGAAACACTAGGCTTATTATTGGGGAATTGAATTAGTTTTACATGAAATGAAAATGAGGAAAGAAGGAACTCTAGAATCTTAATTTAGGCTTTGGTAGATCAGTGCCTTATCCATTGGACAATATAGTCTCAAGAGTGATACAAAATGAAAAGGGAAAAACACACACACACACAATAGGAAAAGAAACACACCACACAATAAGAAATGAAAAAACACACAAAAAATAAAGGGGAAACACAAAAATCATAAGTCACTTATGGCACTTATAGGGGACAACCCGCTTTCATTGTTTCATGTACAATTTTTAATACTATCCATTGTGGGAAAACTCCAAGTAATACAAGTAAAATTTGTTATCATCCTAAAAGTGTATGATATTGAATGGTTCTAGCCATAGAGAGTTAAACTTTCTATGGCTTCCATTTGTCTCTCCTCACTTTTCCAAGAGTAGGACAAGGTCTCCAATCTGAAATGTGGTTTCCTAGGTCTTCTTATAAAAATATTATTAACCCACACTTGGTCCTCCTTAATGTTTTCAGCTACCACGAATCTTTTTTCATTAATCCTTTCCATGTACACTATAATTTTGTCCAAGGAGTCACAAAATTAGTGATCTTTACTTTCTTTGACCAACTGTAGGGTAGGTAACTCAACTGATATAGGAAATTCTACTTCTAGCCCATATAGAAACTGGAATAGTGACACACGTAGTTCTTTCTTGGGCATGATTTGGTCAATCCACAATGCATCATACAATTTTTTCTGCCATTTCCATTGAGTTTGATCGACCAGTTTATGGATGATCATCACAATGTTCTTGTCTTTGGATTTAGTATGACCATTAATTTTGGCGTAATAATCAACAGAATGAGTCAAAGAGATGCCATACTCAGAGAAAAATTAAGTGAGTTCCATGGATGTGAAGTATCTTGCATTATTGGTGACAATATTTTGTGGAACCTTGAAACATACTATGATGTTCTCTTTTAGGAAGTTACATATCATTCCATTTTTTGCGTTCTTAACTAAGATAGTCTCTACCTACTTAGTGAAGTAGTTTGTAGCAGTGAGCACATAGGCATGGCCTACACTGGAATGTGGATTGAGTACACCCGCGAAGTACAAACCCCACTATTGAAATGGATCTTTAATAACCACATGTTTGAGAGGTAGTGCAACTAATTAGGGTCTACCAATGAATTTTTGGCAAGGTTTAAATTTACATACTCACTTCTCAGCATCTTAGAATAGAGTGGGTTAGTAGTACCTACCTCTTAAGATTTTATGAGTAGTGACCAAGGCCGGAAAATGTCTACTGCAATCTTGGTCAGAATATTCCTTGAAAATTTTCTCTTGTTTCTCTTTTTACATACACCATAAGAAACATCCATCTAATCTTTTCTTATACAACACATGATTTTAGAAAAAGAATCTCATTGCCCTTAACTTGAGTGTTCTTTGTTGTTTCTTATTTAGTTGCAGTGAGCAATCACTATATGTTAAGAAATAGGAAATGTCAGCATACCACTCAAAATTAATACTTACAAATAGGACAGTAGGTAATTCTTCATCCAAGATTATGTCCTTCAGTTATACTTCTACTTATTCTCTTAGATCGATAGTTTTTTCCAGCAAGGATTTGGCATAAGCCTTTCCCCCTTTATGTGCTTAGTTGGGTAGATCTCAAGATCATATCCTTGAACTTTGGAAATCTAGCTGCATCTCTTGGATCCAATATCTTGTTGAGTGAGTATTGATTTTACTATAGTATCAGGAACAAACACTATCTTATGTGATTTCAGAATGTAGAATCTAAAATACTTGATGGATTTAGCCATTGGGAATGCATGTTTTTCCATAGCTAGGTATTTCAAGTCATGATTATTCAATTAATAACTCATGAAGGCTATAGGATATTCAAATCCTCCTTTACCTTTCTGAAACAAAATGGAAGATGTAGTGTATTTTGATGCATAATAATAGATTATGAAATATTTGTCAAAATTTGAAAATACTAATGTAGGAGCACGAGTAATGGCTTCCTTGACATTCTAAAATGTGATATTTCCCTCTTTGTTCCAACAAAATCTCCCTTGACGCTTCACCATGATGGTTATATGTTTGGTTAACTCTGTGAATTCAAGAAAAAAATAGCGGAAGAAGTTCACTTTAATAAAAAAAGGAATGCACTTCATGCTTTCTTGTAGGTAAATACAAATTTTGGATGGATTCTACCCATTCTAGGTCAATCTTAGTTCCCTCCTTGTTCACAATGTGCCCAAGTATTTTTCCTTCTATGACTCTAAAGAAAGATAAAATGTGTTTTTCATCATTAAATACCTTCCACTTCTAAGCATTATATGTCACACTTGGTCTGAAGAACATTTTAATTGAATATTTTTGTTCCCCAAATGTTGGATGAGGAATGAGAAAACTCCTCACCTTAATAAATTATTCTCTAATATTTTCCCAAATTTATGGTTTCATATAATCCTCTGGTATGGATTCTCAAAATAATTTGGAAAGGGATTAGTCTTTTAATTTTATTTATGGAGTCATTATATGCAAATTTAGATTGAGAAAGAACGTGATCTCATTAGTTAAGATGATCAATTACCAGACACCTGAGTAGATTTCCAAGGATTCTATTAACAACCTCGGTCTTCCTAACAGTTTGAGGATGGTAAGTTAAGATGAAATATAATCTAGTTCTTAAATTACTCCAAATATTTATCTAAAAGTTCCCAACAAACTTAGTATCCCTATTAGAAAAAATGCTTCTAGGGATTCCATGCAACCTTATTATTTCCTTAAAGAACAAATTGGCAATATTGGTGGAAACATTTGTTTATTTACAAACTATGAAGTGTGTCATTTTAGATAATCTATAAATAACAATGAAAATAGAGTCATTATCTTGTTGTGTTATTGAAAATCCCAACAAAACATCCATACTCAATACATCTTATGGAATTCTTGGAATTGGTAATGGCTGGTATAGTGTTGTATTTTGACTTGTTCCTTTGGCATATTGACAATTTTTGCATATTTCCACAAATATATTAACATCACATTTATTTTTTGGCCATATTAGTACTCATTCATGTGAGAAAAGGTCTTATATCTCCCAAAATGTCCTGTTAAACCTCCACTATGTTTCTTCTTTATAAAATTGTCTCTCATAAACCTTCGTGGTATACATATTTGCTTCCTTTTGAATAGAAAGCCTTCTTAGATCATGTAGTCCATAAATAGGATTCTATGTATGCTAACTGGATACTTACAAGCATGATATTATTCCTTAAAATTAGGATCTTCCTTATAAAACTCCTTTAATGTCTCAAATCCTAACACTCCAACTTGAAACTCATGAAGGATCATATTTCTCCTAATAAATGAATTAACTACTATGTTTCTTTTACCACTTCTTTTCTTGAGCAAAAAATAATAACTTTACAAACATTCCATCCATTTCATATGTATTTCATTAAACTTGCCTTGACTATTGATAAGTTGCATAAAATTATTGACGTTGTAAAGTAAAAATTCTTTAGGTAGTAAATATTATATCTACTTCTTAATTTATTCAAGTCTTTTATGATGGCATAGGAATTTGGTCATAAGATGAGTAATTTTTCTAGGATTCATTTAGTTTTTCATGAAAAATAAGCAATAGGTCTCTCTTCTTGACTCAAAATTTGCCCAAGAGATAATCCATGTTGGAAGCACAGTTGACTGAGAGGGGGAGTGAATTAGTCCTACAAATTATTTATTTCAATTAACATTAATTGTATCATCCATTATTCACATACATTCAATGAGAGCTTGTTAAGTGTGCACAATACATTCAAACAACCATAACACATGAGAATAAGAACATAGACATAAGATATAAGAGGGAAAACCTCATGGGGAAGAAAAAAAATTGAAACTATGCTTATATTACACACAAAAAATATATTTAGTGAATCATCTACTTCACAAGGAGCACCAACCCTGAATTTGGTAGAGCGTCAACCCTACAAGGAGCACCAACCCCTAAACCCATGTTGATATTACTCATAACAAGATAATTGCATGAATATGAATCATCACACAATATTTTGATGAATAATGACCACTGAAAATATTATGATACCACATATGATAGTTATCCTAAAGTTCAGCTCCAAATTCCTTCAAACCCTCATTGAATCACACCTTCTTCAACTCACTCTCTCTATAGGTCTTCTTGGACTTGTATTTCCTTTAAAAACTTGCACATATAAATTCCATAAGTATTAAAATTTAAACATATCTAATCATATCTCAAAACTTTCCATCATACCTACAATTCACTTCTACATGGGTCACACTTTTCCCTCCAAGAGCACTCGTTCAAAAATGAACCCAAAACCTTGCTTTTATAATTTCTCTCCCTTCAACCACAAGAGAGGTTGGTAGTAAAAATTTTTCCCAAAAAATATGACTTAATTACATCACATTACATTCATAAAAAATGGTCAAATATGACCCATATGGCTTGTCCATGCCAAAAACCACTCAACTTACACAAAAAATGCTTAAAACCCCATCACTAGGATGAGCTAAACCCACAAATCATAAAACCATGATTAGTAAAGCTCCCATAATCACCATATATGAGTATTATATCATATAAACATCACAAATGGTCTCTCATTTACTTTAACCAATCAAATAAATCATAAAATGGGCCCACATGCTCATATCCTTCTCCAAACAGTTGCTTCCAGCACTCTGATTTCACCTTTGAGCCTCAAGACCGTCGAAGATAAAATCAACCATGGAATGTGACCACTATATGGAACCCTTGGGATATTTATATAACATATATGAAATTTATACATCATGAAACATCCATATTCACAAACCACGACTACTTTCCTCTTTACCAAAACATGTTGCCCAAAAACATGTTTTGAAAAATCAACTATTTTTCCCCATATCTGTTACTTTAAATACCTAAAAAATCCTTCGCTAGGAATAAAATTCATCCCTTTTCACTCTCCAAGTGATATAAATCATAAACCAATAAATTTCATGCCTTAACCAACTCATTCTTTCAGCCAGAGAAAACTTGTCTTGAAATCCAACATAACTTCTTCTTCACAAATTGACCTGAAATAAAAATCAAATAAAATCACCAAGAAAAAATTCATACATCAATGGAAATATATCTAAATCATGTTTCCATAACATATTTTAACTCCTTAAAACTCCAATTGGAATGCCTTCAACCAAGATAATATCTGCAAACTACTTTTTATGCCTTCTAGGACTGAAGAACTGACAATGATCTCATCAAGCTCCATCATACCAAAACTAACTTCAAAACTCAAAAAAAAAATTAGCGCACTTACAAATTATTTATAAGCACTCACAGACCTTCAAAAATTAAGAAAAACTCAGAAACATCACTTTACCTCTTGTAGCCACTTAGCACCCCCCTAGAACAAGCATCCTTCAAAATTGACCCTAAAATAACAGCTCTTAATTTTTTCAGAAATTATCAAATCATCAAGTTTGATATACCAATGAAAATATATCTGAACCATTTTCAAAAAAAAACTTTAATGAGCTCATAAATCCTCACGTAGCTCCTGAAATGTCAATTTTAGTACAAGCTACTCCAAACTGCCCCAAAAACCAGTCTTCATTAATAGGGTATACTTTGCACTTTTTCACCTCAACAAGGACCTGAAAATTTCATGAAAATATATAAAAACTTAGGTTCTAAAAAAATTTCAATTTATTAATCACCTTCTTTGTATAATGTTTCCACAAATAAAACTTATTCATAAACAAGAAATTTTAGGTGGGGCCCACATACTTTCACATTCTCTAATATACCTTTCTATAAATATGGAAGAGTCCTATACAAAATAAAATCATAAATTTTTTGAAACTAATCAAAACTAAGTTGGTACAAAAAATCTTCTATAAGTCACTCTTAGTTAGGTTTTAGCTATTGTTTCAAAACAACTTACCTTCTTAACGATCGTTCATAAAAATGTGACGATCAAACCACCTCATTATTTTTGTGAAAGATTCATAACTGACCTAATAATCTATGTCAAATATCTTGTATCTGCATGCAAAGCATAAAATTCACAACGGGCATCAGAAGGTCCATATTTGATTCAAAAACACACTGAAGCTTACCGAGTTTTGCTAAAACTTACATATCTTGAAATTACCATTACATAATGACATGAATCTTGTCATAAAGAATCATGATAACATACTATAATTTTCCATACTCACCATATAGTGAAAATATCTCTTAAATTCTCCATCTAATTTCATTTTCCCATGTTTACTTGCATGTTTCTCACCTGCTTGCTTCCCAAGGACCTCATTATAGACACTAAAATTAGGTCACACTCCCCTTTGGTCCCTCAACAAATAAGCACCCTTCATCACATTCACCTAGCCATGGCCCCCTTCACCTCATTAATATTAATTTAATTAATTTAATTTAATTAATTCATTATCCTCGCCATAATTATTATTTAAATATCTTAATTTAAATAATATCCACACATACACTTCACCTAGACACCTCATCAAGCTAACTCACCCTAAGACCTATTCTTAGTAAGTTGCCTTAACTAACTAAGACTTACCAAAACCCTAAAAATCAATGCTTACATTCCCTCTAACCACATTTATGCATGCTTACAAGAAGCTTCTAGTTTAATCTGTGGGTTAATGACACGAGATCTAAGAAAATCAAGAGGATATCCTTAGTTTAGTAAACCTAGGAAATCTCACCTTGACCAACTTCGGTTACCCCTAACTATCGTCGGTTAAGTTGGAACCGCCGTCGGTTACCCTTTTAACCCCTAAAGCAACCTTATTTTCAAGGTTGGCAAAGATTGGGAAAAGTTGGTGAACATTAGCATGTTCCAGAGAGATAGCGCATCTTCTGAGAGCAACTTTTAGTGAGAACACCCACGCAAGGAAGGAGATCAAGAATTCTCTTCTACACAACCATCCAGCACTCACCCCATCAATGATATGATCTAACCAAGTAAAGAGGAATGCCCATGCAGCCCATGCAGAAGCTCTCCTATGATTGGTGATTACCTGTAGCCTTCAACCTCTTACCAGCACCTCCATCCCTCACTCACAGGTGTCCAAGACCAGAATCCAAGTAAGTAAAATGTTATACTTCTCTGGTTCATTTCATTTCAACATTATATTATCACCTATTGTTTACCTAGCCACCCATTGACCTCCTTTAATATTCCCCCTCCATATACCCATTAAAACCTCACCAAATCCTACCCAAATCACCCAATACCTCATCCCGACCAACCAAAGTCCTTTGTGCAATCACAAAGGAGACCCAAAACTCAATCTGTGGCATTCTCAGAACTCCACAGTAACCGGCAGCGATTACACCTAACCACCGTCGATCACCCTTAACCAGCATCGGTCTTTGTATTTACTTATACAGCTCAGAACAGTGACCTATCCACCTAATTCTACCTCACCCTTATTCACCTATGATATGCCTGAGACCTATATCAGACCTGCAGAGACCCAAAACCAGTGACTTGACCTTTGGATCCTCCTCTAACCTAGCCTGTTAGATTAGATATTTCTTATTGTGTTTTAAGTGAGATACCTAAATCATTTCAAATTACAATAGGATTTACTTTATTTCTCACCTTAAATTGTTTAAAACAGTGGACTGAAAGCCATCTATGAAGTATCACACTTCCTGAATCTAGCACATGCTAGGAAGTTCACTGCACATATTATTTAAATTTTTCTGGTGGTCTTGCTTTTCATTACAGGTAGTTCCTCCTAGCCAAAAGGAAGCTTTCACAACTAGCTTTGGATTCAGAAGTCATACGCCTACAACAACCCATAAACCAGAATTTGAATAGGTATTCCTCCTATGCCCGTTACCCTATTTATTTCATCAATACTTCAAAGAAACATCTAAGAATTAGGTGAAACATTTTTAGCACGCCCGGTGGGACCCATCTGGGGTTCCTTGCACTTTATTCATTCCTAGGAAAAGTTGTATTTGTTTCCCTTTTGAAAAGCATACACATTAAATTTTATTTCTTGGTAACCCACCTTTTCTTTCTATTTTCTCTAAAGGAAACCTTTCTTTTGGTGTTATTAAAAAGAACCATTTCTTCACGTTTTCCGCATTGTAGTGAAAGAGCATCCCTCTTCCTCTTCATCTTTTTGTGTCATCCAACTTCACACTTCAATTTGGGCTTAAAAACAAGTGCATTGCATTTTGATTTATTGCATTAGCTCACATTAATTGAGGGCAACCTATACACTGGAAGTCATGACAAGCTGATGGTTGACAAACAAATCATAGAAAGCACATCTCTCTCTCTCTTTGATTCTTGCCAAATTACACAAATTCAAAACAAATACATATTCTTAAACAACATCTTTCCTGATAATGTTTGTCAATGATCGCACTGATATGAGGATTGGCAGGTACTCCCCAGATCGCTGCTTTATCGATTCGTACTTCAAAGCAAAGCCCGCCCCCACCATAACATACCTGAAACCTCACCTTTTAGATCTCCTTTTTGTAGGAAGTCATCCTCACCAAAAATTCTATTCTACGGTACATGAGTAAGTCCTTAAATAGCATAATCTAAAAAAAATAATAGAAAAGGCACTCCTAGGATCACATTTTTCTTAGTGTTTCTGTATGGATTACGTTTTGAGGTGAGAGATCATGTTCTTCATTTTTCTTGTTCATCCTTACACACTCCTCATCACAGCTGGTGTATTCCAGCTTCACCTGAGTGTGCCTGGACCATATTATCATCATTCTCAAAATTTTGGGTCTGATTCCACATCAGATTTTAATTCACAACCACTATTCTTTCATCACTATTTCAATTTCATAGTGACCGGTGTCGGTTACCCTCTGACCGTCGTCAGTTATACCTAACCGGTGGCGGTTCTAGGTCCTTTTGTTAACCTACCCAAAAGGAAATTTTTATTCATCTTCTTCCACTTTTCACAGTCCCTCTCACTGCCATCATCCCCATTGATGTTGTAAAACTCATCAGATTTGGCATACTTGTTAGATTTGACCTTATACCTGGTTTTTCACTCACTCTCCATTTTCTACAGTGACCGGCGTCGATTTTCCCTAACCGGCATCAGTTAGCCTATTTCACTTTCCAACAAACATTTGGTACCAAATCCACTTTTTACCGTCAAATTCACCTATTCCTACTATTTTTTCTGTGTCATTTACAGAGAAGCAGCCCTACCTGATCAGTATTGGTTCACATGGTGCTGACCCAAAAACAAGCAAGTGCACTCATATTTCACACCAGTTGTCAACCACTCCCACCTAGTACTTTACCACCTTCCATTTTATCACCAAACCTATCACTATCGCTAGCGGAGATGAGGAGTTCACACGAATCCTTGACCAAAACATTGCCACTTTGTAGTTTTACCTTTCTCATTCATCCACTCAAGATGCCTCGGGTCAGTTGATATACGGCATGCCCATATCTATCCCCCTGACTCTCACTCCCACTCCTGCACTGGCCCCATCTGGCTTTGTCCCACCCACATCTACTTTACCCCTAGTCATTTCACATTTAGGTTCTATACCCAATATAACTGCCACATATGTCACCTCCGTGGCACTTTCCACATCCACCATACCCTCGACAACTATCCAAAATGCAACCCCATCCACTCCTAATGTCTCACACATACCTGTAGCTACATTACCACCTCCGATGTCGGTGACCCCTACCCCTTTTCAAAATGTGGTCCTTTCCATTCCACAATCATTAGCCCTCATTGCCACTAGGGTCACCATGACCCTTCCACCTCCATATACATACTATCAATAACCTCTTGTTTCATCCATTATTCCCTTCGAGTACATACCCCTGTTTCACTACCTTCTCAATCAACCTACATGGAAGCAGCATACACTAGAGTGCCACTCCTGTTATATGCCCAAAACTAACCCTCTCATGCTACATGAGGCCCCCAATCATCGCAACCTACCAATGACCTAATCAAATTAATGTTGGACAAGATGTAGACATTGGAGGCATCGGTTTCCGGCTCTTGCAAAACTCTCACCTATGATGAGATTTGCAACGATCCCATCCACCCATCCATTCCTATCCGCCCATACCCCATGCATTAGGACATGCCTAAATTCAATCATTTCAATAGCAAAGAAGACCCGCAGAAGCATTTGCAGTCGTTCAAACATGGGTGTTATATGATCGCTCACGATGCTACTTTACTCTTGAGAACCTTTCCCATGTCTCTGATTAGACCTGCATTAGATTGGTATAGTGGGTTACCAAGACACTCTATATTCTCATTCAATCAAGTAGCCCAAGCCTTCTTGAATCATTTCTCTATCAATATCGTCAAGAAGGTTACCATGACCGACCTATACTCCACGCATCAGTATGAGGATAAATCTATCGCAGATTTTTTCGCTCACTGGCATAGCCTGATCAATCAACTCACCTTCCAACTACTGCAAACAGAACTCATCAAGCTCTTCACATGATCTTGTGCTAGATATATCTCATTGACCTTACAGGTCCAAGCCTTCCAAACATTTGATGAAGCATTCACTATGGCACGAAAGTTAGAGATTCGAGCCATCGAAGAGAAGAAAATCCAATTACGCAATAAGAATTTGGCATTCAAGTTGAATGATACCTCTTCTTCTTCCAAACCACAAAACAATTATTCAAAAGCTAAGGGCACTACTAACACATTAGTACTCAAGGCCAACCCATCTCATCCATCAAATCAGGCTACCCCCTCATCTAATCTCTCACCCATCTAGACTTTTCAATTCAGACAAGAATAGCGGAAATACACCCTAATTGGGGAACCTTACTCTTCTGTCCTAGAAAATCTTATTAAATCTGGAGCCATCACCCTCCCCCCTATAACACCACACACTGGTTTCGACCCTACTCACCCCATTCCCACATGTATAAAGAACATGAATTTTATAACTATCATTGAGAAAAAGGGTCATAGTGATGGCAATTACATCACTTTCAAGAATATTGTCCAAGAAATGCTCAAGAATGGTGAGTTAACCATGGATAATCCTAACGCACCTACCAACCAAAACCTACACATATTCAAGAAACCATTTCCCAGCCATGCCCCTTCATCTAATAAAACTGATGAGACCTCAACTCATGATACCCATACCCGTGACGTCCACGCTATCTTTAATGACATACCTATTGCCTCCCAATTACCTCACATTCCTTCCATAGAGGAAGTCCTAGCCCGAAATCCTCCTTCCACATTGGAACCCACCACACCTATTCCTCCAAGCACAGAGGAACATCTTTCATCCCCTTCATTACCTATGGAGGAGTCTTCCACTAACATTGAGACCATTTCATCTTTGGTTTTTCCTTTTAGAGAACCGATACCCATAGTACCTCCTCCACCCACAGAGGAGCACCCATTACCTCCTCCACCCACAAAAGAGCACCCTTTACCTCCTCCACCCACAGAGGAGCACCTATCTATTCCTCCACCTATAGAGGAGCATCCATCATCTCCTCCACCCATCACAGACCTAGTTGAGATACCTTTGCCTCTTGGTGAGCATTACCCATCAACTACCCAAAATCCTACAAACCTACTTTCAGCTCTCTTACCCACGGAAGCTGAAGCTAGCCAATTTCCCATCTCTAAGACACATTTTATGGGAATTTCCATTAGGTCCTCATCAACTCCACCCATAGACGTGTCGTTCTCACATTTGGTCGATAACTTATATTATGTGGATAGAGCCTTATTATGGGGGCATCTTCTACTTCCGGTCTTAACACATATGCAGATGTCACTTACTGATACTTTCACTATCTACCCAAAATTATTTCAACCAATCAAATCAAATATAGCCACCTCTATCACCATTCCTTCCACAACACCCATCATAACTCAACATCCACCCTTACCCATAACCCAAACTACATCTAAACCCCAACCCACACCTACAACATTTGCCTCAACTAAACCTATTACTACATTAGGGGTCACCCCAACCACTAGCCTTACTCATCCACCTATCAAACTAGATTTAGCTAAATCCTCCAAATTCAACACCCCACCTACTTCGACACCCAAACATAAGCACCAAATCCATCGAACTCATACCCCGGCTGCACAAATCACACCTTCACCTATCCCGTCTATCTTAATACCTCAGCTTTCCAACATGGTCAAGCAACCTCCACCAATCAATAAATTAAAAAGCATAACAACCCATTCCTTCCTCACAAACCTCTAACCTACCTAGACACCCAACACGACTTCCACCCACACCTTCAACATCGCTACCACCCATACCTCTAATACCCTTAGCTATTTCTTCACTACCCACTACACTTCAGTCATTTTCCTTTACACCTCCTACACGACCCGCATCCTCTAGCTTCATAGAACCTCCGTTATCCCCATGGGTAACTCATCCTCTTCCCCCATCTACCTTTCCTTCTAGACCTTGTACACCCATATCACCTTTACCCAAGAAGGTGCAACCCAAAAAAAAAACTCCACTACCCCACAATAAGGTAGTCAAAACAGCCATACACCCTCCCGCCCATTCACCTACTATACCCCCACCTAAACAAACACGACCAACACCCAAAACCACACTAGCACCCAGAACCATAGTTCGATTCTCTCCTCCTCTTCCAAAGACCATTCCTAAATAATCAACAGCACCTATACCCAAACCCACATTCACTTCCCATTGCGATCCACTAGTAGAATCCTATGCCAAAAGTTTAACTAACCTCCTTGAGACTTTTGTCATCACATTACCACCACTCAAACCTTATGACCCCCTCAAACCCAAGCCAAGAGGGTTTGATGACACCAAAATTTGTGTCTACCATCGTGTGCCAGAGCACAATGTGGAGAACTGTAAGGCTTTGAAAACCGTCCTTATCTAGTTGTGTCCTCCGAAAACCAACTTTGATAACGACGACCTTCTCAGCAAGGACCCTACTTCACCGACACCCATTCCCACACTGCCCACTGAACAACCATGACTTCCACCCTCACAGCTCCTAGAGCCACCCCAAGATTTGAAATTAACATGGTTCACATCAGAGAACTTGTCACGCCATCACCTAAATGTCATTGTGCTCAGCTCACTTCACAAGAATTTTCTCCTCTAGTAGGTTTTTTCCCGTCATGTCATTATACTACTCACCCTACACCTTCTCCGTTTGCCAACTCCCCTCATATCAACATGATACACGTCACTACCCATGATCATAAGGATAAAGGTAAAGAAAAGGAAACTGACCCACCAACCAATCCTATACCCAACATACCATCTGCACCCATACCTAAAATCACTATCTGTGGCCCTACGTACCCCATTTCTAATGGAGTCACACATTGCACCATGCTCAAAAAATTACACCAATCTCCCCTCAAAATGTTCTTATATGACGTCCTCCAAACCTCGGAATCCCATCGTCAAGCTCTCATGGAGGTTCTTCAACCCATTGAGGTTTTACCCAATGACCCTACACCCGTAGCCTCCATTGTCACACCCCATCATGTAGCCTCTCTCATCAAATTACCACCTTCATCTTCACCCCACACTATTCACCAAGTAGCCTCCCTTAGCTTCTCAGAGAAAGAGATCATGCCACACCAAAATGATGACCCGGACCCAACCCTCTTCATCTCTATCCACAGCGATGACATACGGGTATGTTGTGTGATGTTTGATGGGGGTGCTATCATTAACATCATTTCATCCCATGCATTCACTCAAATGTGCATACCTGACAATTACATGCATAAACATCCTGTCATGTTACATTCATTCAATGAGGCTATCACCTCTACACTAGGCACCGTCATCCTCCATGTTCGCGTGGGCCCACACACTGTTCTAAAATTATTTTACATCTTGGAGGGGGAATTCCAATATAACTTGTTACTTGGCAGACCCTGGATTCGTGTCATGGGGTGTGTTCCTTCCACTTTACATCGTTGTGTAAACTTTGAACATGAAGGACACACCTATACTATCCCAGTGGATCCATCACCTTTTAAAACATGCAACATGCTTTCCCGACCCAATGATGTGCTCATACTCGTTCAAGCATCTACCTCCGTGACCACCACCACTTCACCTACACCTCCGCTTACCAATATAGTCGCTACCTCAACCACACATACCTCCTCCATTCCTACCGCTGCCACAACCTCCACGGATGACCCATCAGCCTCCCAAACCACTAACCCCACCTCTGTGTCGACCTCTGACATTTCATCCATTCCAGCTACCTACATACCAACTACCAATCCCTTGGAAGGTATTTTTCAATGCCTCACACTGGGGGATTACCGCCTATATAGTGTCAACACATTCCTTACTCCACAAGAGTATGAAAGCCTTCACCAACACCCATGTTATGATCACCATATAGGAGAACACCTCCTTTATGGTCCTCCTCATCTTTTTACCAATCTCACCTATGGTGGACTTGATACTACCACTTACACACCCAAACCACCACCATAAACTCACCCATTTTTCACTAACTTCCAATCACTTACCAATCTCCATTTTGCCAATACCTTCCTACACTGATGTCTGTGGAAGGGTTTTGGTTTTGGATTTTATGAGCAAGGCTGCCATACCATTATTCCATGTACCACCCACAAACATAATGACCATAGTGGTATCAGATTTCCTGAACCACCTACCAAATAGGCCCACATTGAACTCATTAAGGACACTAGCCCTTCTCCACCTTCTTCACCCTCTCCGTCTTCATCACCACCATCACTGATGGAGTCGATGGATCCTGAATCTATTCCTCCTAGATTTTTTTTTCATAAATACCATTTCCTTAGGGCCTCTGACTTATCAATGTGAGGGCGAGGCTCCTTCCTCTCTTCCCTTCCTATATCCTAAAATTATCAATCAGGATACAACTTCAATAAACATCGTTTAACGTCAGGATGATGAATCTATACTCACCTACCTTGGTGTAGAAGACTCATATATTCATTGTTTGTTACCTTCTGAGACATAAACCATGTTGAATGAATCGACTATCGAGATCAACATTCATACTCAAGATGACCTGCACATATCCTAAAGATTGGTCAATCTTTAGATGTTGCTGAACAAGAAGCCATCTCTTCTTTTCTCATAAGATCATAACCACGCTTTCACTTGGTCCTATGCAGACATGCCTGAGTATTGACCCCGCCATAGTGGTCCACAATATCATAGCTGTTCCCGATTCCAAACCCATCAAACAAAAGCTGAGGAAAATGCACCCTCGCATTGCCCTTCTTGTCAAAGAAGAAATTCAACACCTTCTTTTTGTTTCCTTCATCTTACCCATTGATTATCCTTGTTGTATTTCTAACATTGTCCCTATCACTAATGTGCAACAGGGGGACTCCGCATATTAGAATGGATTTTTCATGACCTCAATCTAGCCTGTCTCAAAAGATGACTTTCCCTTACCCGGTATTGATCAGCTGATTGACATTACCGCTGGCCACAAGATGCTATCACTCATGGATGGCTTCTCATGGGTTATAACCAAATCTCTACTTACCCCAGAGGATCAACACAAAACCTCATTCATCACCCCTTGGGGGACCTTTTGCTATAGAGTCATGCCTTTTAGCCTTAAAAATGTTGGTGCCACATATTAATGGGCTATGACTTACATATTCCGTGGCATCATGCATCGCATATTGGAAGATTATGTGGATGATCTCTTGGCCAAATCTATACTTCACTCCGAGCACCTTACCATCCTCAAAACCATCTTTGACTATCTCATTAAATATTATGTCCACCTTCAACCTAAGAAGTGTGTCTTCACAGTTCTCTCAGGAAAGTTCCTGGGATTTATCATTTCCCTACATGGTATAGAACTTGACCTTGCTAAAGTCAAGGCCATAATGGAAATGCCTCTACCCACTAACCTTAGACAAATTCATAGCCTACAAGGTAAGTTGCAGTCTATTCGCCATTTCATTTCACAATTATCGGATCAGTGCTAACCATTTCATCATTTTCTCAAGAAGGATGTCTCCTTTAAATGGGATGATGACTGCCAAAAAGATTTTGAGGCCCTAAAACAATACCTTCTCTAACCACCCGTACTCATTCCACCTAAAGATGATCAACCTTTTTACCTGTACATCGTAGCTACCGATCATTCCTTGGGAGCCATGCTCGCTCATCGCGATGAACAACACAAGGAGCAGGCAGTTTAGTACATAAGCCGTACTCTTTTGGACTATGAAACCCGATACACCCACCCTGAAAAAATTTTCTTAGCCTTAGTTTTTGTTGCCACCAAACTCTGTCATTACCTACTCAACCACAAAACCTATGTTGTGACCAACACCGACCCCTTACACTTCATGTACGCCAAACCTTATCAAAATCAGCGTGCTGCATGATGGCTTATGCTTTTAGCTGATCTTGACCTTGAATTAATTCATCAAAAGTCCATCAAGGGCCAAGCTATCGCTAACCAATTGGTCGATGTACCTATTTTTGGGGATCAACCCTCTAATTTTGACTTTCCAAATGAGTCGGTTGCTACCCTTTCCCTAGACGAACCCCCTTACCAAATGACTCTCTTCTTCGATGGTTCCAAGTGTCAGTGTGGGGGTGGGGCTGGTATTATCCTCATTTCTCTTGATGGTGAACCCATGCCTTTGTCTTTCAAACTAAATTTTGAATGCACCAACAATATTGTTGAATATGAAGTGCTTGTACTAGGTCTCTAAGTCACCTATGCCCTAGATGTCAAATCAATTAACATCTTTGGTGATTCTCAATTAGTTATAAACCAAGTCAATGGTATATACCAATGTCATAACGAGAAAATTCAAAAGTATAAACATCATGTAGACGTAATTTTTACCACCTTTGACCGTTACACCCTTCAAACCATCCCACATTTAACCAACAAATTGTAGATACCATGGCTTACTTAGCTTCCCAAATACCCGCTTCGCCCATCGATTCTAAAATATTTTTCACCATATAATTCCTCCAATCACCTTCTTATTTACCTCACAGTGTTTACTCCGTCAGAACCGTCACCTTCGACGCGAGTGACCTTTGGTACAAACAATACTCTGACTAAATTTCACTCTCCATCTTACCTCATGACCTCACCCATAGCAGAAAATGCACCTTCCTTAAAAAGGTCTCTTGTTACGTCATCCTGGGGGACTCCTCTATAAGCATGGTTTTGATGGTATTCTCTTGCGATGCCTCACAAGTTATGAAATTCCTTATACCATTAAGGAAGTTCATGATGACATATGTGGAGGTCACTTCAGTGGCCTTGCTGTTGCTAAGCATATTCTCCACCTGGGCTATTACTAGCTGACACTTAACCATGATTGTTGTGACTACGTAAAATGTTGTGTAAAATGCCAACAACATTCCAATCTTCATCATACACCCAGCCACACCTTACAAGTCATTTGTGACCTTTGGCCCTTCTCTCAATGGGGTTGGATCTTTTCAGAGAAATCAATCCCCATTCTTCCCAACGCCATCAATGGATCATTACCACTACCAAATACTACTTGAAATGGGTGGAATCTATACCACTCATCTCCACGAAAGCTGAGAAAATATGTGAGGTCATTAACCACCACATCATTTGTCACTTTGGTGTTCCTCATCACCTCATCACCGACAATGGAAAACAATTCAAAAACAAAACATTGCAAAAACTTTGCGATGCCTTTGGCATTCAACTTAGTTTCTCATCACGTTATTACCCACAAACCAATGGCCAAGCTGAATCTACTAATAAAACCCTCAAAAAAATTCTTATGAAAGTGGTTAATGATACTGGGAAGGATTGGCATATGCGCATTCCTTTTTCCCTATGGGCATACCACACTAGTATTCACACTTCCACTGCTACCACACCATTTTCTCTGGTCTATGGTATAGAGGTTTTTCTACCTCTTGAAGTCTAGATTACCTCACTTTGCATTTCTCTCCACGACATGCTCAACGATGATGACTTACGTCAAGACCGCTTAGCATAGCTAGAGTTATTAGACAAAAGTCATCTTAACTCTTTGGATCATCTTCAAGTTTACAAAAAATCTATCAAACGTGCCTACGACAAACATTTCCATGCATGAACCTTCCAAGTCGGTGACCTTTTCTTGAAAGAAAATCAACATGTAACTAAAGAAGAAAAAAGCAATTAGGGTAAATTTTCTCCTAATTGGCTTGGACCATACATCGTGACTCATACCTATGGATCAGGTGCTTATCATCTATCTTCACTCGATGGTAAACCCGAACCTGAGCACCTTAACGCCTTGCATCTTCAACCATTCTATTGTTGAATTGTAGTCCTACCTCACCTTTTGTCTCTTTCCATGCTTGTCCCTTGAGCACTATCCACTTCATACACCTCACCAATGATTAAACAAGAATCATGTGAGTACATGTCACTAGTTATCTTCTCTTAAATATGTGTACCACGGTGCTGCACATAACATGATTCTCATGGATACTTTTCATCTACCTTTAGAGGAGATCCCATGGTCGTTTCACCCTACCTTTTGAACAAGAGTCCTATTCTCCACCTTGGTCTTGTCCATGACTCCAAATAATTCACATGGGACCCAACTCCTCGAGTAAAACTCCTTAAAAGGACATCTTCCTCTTAGTAATCACTGTTGTAAATAGACTACTCCCTCGAAGGAAAACTATGTAAAGCCAAAAAAAAGGAAAAAAAAAGTGAGAGAATTTGAAGCTTCCCGCATCGATCAGATTTGCAAAGACATCAAGGAGTTAAATTCCTCATCACATATAGACTTCCCGCATCGATCAGTATATCTCTAATACAAGCCAAAGCAGAGAACTTTTTATTCATGGACTTTCCCATTGTGACCTCAGATATCTTGCCCAAAGGGCATGCTACCTCATACCATACCAAATTACCCATGTTTCACCCTTCAAACCATGCCCGCTCCCATTTCCTACTGCCTCAAGGGAATTCTTGGAACTTAGACATTTGGTGATCATGTGACTACTTTTCACCATATAACACTCAATCATGTAATGTCTTTAGGGTCTTAGTTCATCACCTCCTCCAAGGTATGATTTACTTGGTATGATCCTACCTAATCAGGTGGCTTTATTACCCCCTCTTATCTTTTGACCATTTTTGTTTACGTTTTGATTACCTTATACAAGACTTGGTCCTCGATGCTTACCTTTGGGGTAATCTTCTTCTTTCACCATAATCGACCCCACCTACATCACTTTACATATAATCTACCCACACCTAACAAACCTAAAACCACACCATACCTAAAACCTACCACCTCATTTTCACACCCTCTCATATTCTTCCCTAGCTTTGGGAGAACTACATCATCCTAAGGTCCCTTTTCACCAGGACTATGTACGTAGAAATTTGAGGGCATATGGACCTTGGAGGTTAGCTCGGCCATTCTCTACCCTAAAAAATTCATCTTCCATGCTCCCCACATTACATCACACCTCACTTAGTTTCCCTTTTTTTACCCAAAACTGGAAATTCAACCACATACATCACAAGTTAATTCATTTTTTAATCTTTAATGCAGCATACATTTATTACATTTACCCTTTCTTTATCATCACTATGCATAGATTATACCACATCTCGCATACAACCCATATTATTATTCATTGCACAAAATAATGAATCACAACTTCACCTACTTTTTAACTCAACCATGCCTAACAAACCTGACTCAATCCATGCCTAAACCAACCTGACTCGATCCATGCCTAACAAACCTATCTCAACCATACCTACGACTTGACTCAACCATGCCTATGACCTAACTCGATCCAGGCCTAACAAACCTGACTCAACCATGCCTAAAAAAACCTGACTGAACCATGCCTAAATCAGCCTGACTCAATCCATGCCTATACCAGCCTAACTCCATCATGCCTAACTCACCTAGTTTCCATCCATATCAAAATAACAAATCAAAATCTCATCAACACATCAACAAATATAGAAATATCATATAAATAAATGTGTATCTCAATACAATATACATGGTTATCTCCTCACATCCATCATCTCAAAATCGTTGGCACGTAGGCCGATACAAAATATAAAATTTCCTCGGCATGTAGGCCGATACACAATACAAAATTTCCTTGGCATGCAGCCCAGTCTCATATATACAATAAAATAATTAATCAATACAAAATCTCTTCAGCATGCAGGCTGGTATATGCTTGAAATATACAAAATCTCTCATACATCCTCACTGTCTTCGGCACGCAAGCCAGTATATATAAAAAAATGACTATCATACATCAAAAACTAGGTGACCACATATCAAGCATCTCGACGGATGTCCTCCATCTCTATATCACATGTACCCTCTGCCTCCTAGGCCCCTGCTGGCACCTCAACTAGAGCTGGTCTCCATGCACTAGTAGCCTCTACCTGATCTGGCCTCAGAGCTCATTGACCCCCTATGCTCTCCACATTATGAGTGTGGGATCTCGTCCTCTCATTGGACACCTGTTGTGCCATGTATTTGGCATAGGATATGAATTCTATCTCAGCCGCCATCAGCTGGTCTTGGTAATATCTAGACTCACCTAAGGCATCCCATAACCTGGATATATGCACGATCTGTGGTGGTCCCATAGGTCTCGACCCTTGTACCTATCCTACGGGACCCTTCCCTGTTATTACCTATGAACTAGGACCCGGTCCCGGTGCCTATGGTGGTGCCCCCTGCCCCTGTGCCTGTATATGGGCCTGTAAGACCCCAATCTATGCCTGGGATGTGGCCAAATGGCCCTGTAACCCTGTCACCTGAGCCTATAAGGATGTCATCTAACAATCCACCTCCTCTCCATCTTCATCTCCTCCACCATCCATCTGGGCCTGCAAACTAGCCACCTGTACATGTAGCTCTGCTAACTCTGCCTCAAAGCCCTCTAGGTGTGTCTAAAGTATACCCAACTAGGTAATCAGTGTAGCCACCTACCCCTATAGGGCATCTGTCTGCACCATAATGGTGGCTAAATCTAGCTACACTGGTCTGGGTGGTATGGCTCGTAAGTAACCACCCACCACTGTCTGTACCTATCTATGCACCTAGCGTCATCTATCCATTGGTCCACTGCCTACTCCTCCTTCCCTGTGGGAACTATCGGTTGTGGTAGAGGTAAGGACCTCTCCACATCATCTCTCCAGTACTGTGGGAAGGGCAGAAGTATGTCTTGTACTAGCCTAGACTGTCACTTGACTCTGTCCACCAGGATTTTCTCGTACTCCCTGACATGGCGACCCTATATCCATCTCTCTAACTAGAGCTTAGCTAGCTCCTCATGCATATGCCTATATGATCGGTAATCCCACATACAGCCTCCAAATAATGTCCACTCTAAACAACCCCTCTAGTAACTATCAGATAATAGGCCACATCATATGTGAGCCTCTTATATCTCTGCTCTCCAATTGCTGACACCCATCTCCTATACCCCACCCACACAAATCTCACTTGGGAATGTGTCTACTCGGGGCATCCCTATAGGCCACACACAAACTATGTGTTCATATGCCCAGTAGTGCAGTAGGAAGGTATAACACAGGGTGAAATTGCGCATCCACCCATATGCCCACAACTCCCATATATAGCTACACCAAGAATGCTAGTGCCGAGGAAAAGTGGGTCTCATCTACCATCATATAATAGAGTACCCCCATCATTTATTAGGGAAAACATCCACCGTCAGCATCTAGCAGTGCAAAGCAACACACTTCGTCCATCAACAGAACCATTAGCCTCATCTCCTCTAGACGGGCTAGATACATCTCTCCATAGCTCAAGCTGGCGCTATGGAATGTCATCTCGGCCATCCCCTCTCTAAAAACAATCATAATCAGCTCCTCTAAGGCCTCGGAGGAGATAGAGTAGACCTGTGTACCCAATATGGGTAACCAAAGAATCTAGAACACATCCTCCGAGGTGATAATAATCTCACCCATCGGCAGGTGGAACATTTTGGTTGCGGAATCCCTTCTATCGATGAGCATGACCATCAAACTAGGTTATCTGGACTACATGCTCGATAGCGATGAATCCCACTCAAGCCAACTACCTCCATATGCTACAGCTCTTTTGGGGTTGCTACGTACCGCATACTATCACCAGTAGAGGTGAAAACCTTGTCCCGCATGTGTAGCTACACTCTCCCCTACATCTAATACAAACAAAACATTAGTCTACATTTATCATATCCATATTTACCAATTATCATTTTCCCACACCCTATTTTCACCCTACCCATCTCAACCACCTATCCCACATCCCTTTTGGACCCTTGTTCCCAATAACCTGACCAGTACCAGTTCACCCTTACTGACCTTAGTCACCCCTTAACTAGCATCGGTCACCTATTTGGTGACTGATACTCGGTTCACCCTTACCAACCCCAGTCACCCCTTAACTGATATCGATCACCTATTTGGGATAGATACCGGTTCACCCTTACCGACCCCGATCACCACTTTATCAGCATCAGTCACCTATTTGGTGACTGATACCAGTTCATCCTGACCGATGCCATTGGCCAAACTTGACTGATGTCGGTCGTTGTCGCGGTAAAACCTGTGATTTCCTAAAACCCCCCTTTTCTAAAAACCCTCCCCCTTTCCCCTCTTACCCACCTACAAAGACCTAAACTACCCTTGGACATCCACCCAACCCCCCTATCCCTTTTATTACCCTCCCCATTCATCTTTTTATCCACTATTTTCCCCATTCCCAAATTCAATTTTTTAACCACCCACAAAAAGAAAAAACCAACAAAACCTACACAAAACAATATCCTACTCCTCTAATCTGTCTAATCCAATACACGTAGAGTAGGGTGCTTACCTCATCGTGCACTGCCATCGTACCTTGGTGGAACGTCTGACCACTACATCTGGTGGCCTTCGCCTGATCCCTCTCTGGCCTCTACCATCACCAAATCTCTACCCACAACCTCTACCTAATCAAATCCCTCACATTGATCATGTGGACCCGTTTCTCCCCAACCACTCACCCATCGTTCACACCACCAACTCAATGCTCCTTTCTGTCTGAACAACTTTATCTCTTTTCTCTCTCTTTTGTCATTTTCTCAAATAGCTAAAAGATAAATGAATAACAAAAAAATGTGGATTTTTTTTATTTTTATAACAAACCTGACCTAACCGACGTTGATTACCCTTGACCAACATCAGGCACGTGCCCTACCTAACCATTGTCGATTGACCTATACCAACATCAGTTATCCTTGACCAGCCTTGGTCACCCTCACCTGCACATTGCCCTAAATTTTACCCTTTTACGCTACCCTTACCTCCTTTTTTTCCTCCCACCCATCCTTCACCTTGATTATTTACCCCACCCCACCTTTACCCAAACCATTTACCTCACCTTCTTGACCTCATCATTTACTACCTCCCTTTGTCCTCCTTTGGGGACTCATTATTTTACCCCACCCCACCTTTACCCAAACCATTTACCTCACCTTCCTAACCTCGTCATTTACTACCTCCCTTTGTCCTCCTTTGGGGACTCATTATTTTACCCCTACCTTGGCCTTACCCGTGACGTGACCTAGATATTTGGACCTGGACCATCACTAGTGACCTTTGACCTCATGTGTTCGCTATACCTTATGGCATTGTTACCTATGTTGTTGACCTAATGATCTTACCTAGCCTATTGCTATGACCGTTTATCCTGATTCTACCTTTGGTGTACCAGAACATACCTAAATTTTCCTGCACCTAACCTACATCATGTTTCCTAACCATATCCTATACCTTGGATACTGGAATCACTTCAACCTCGTTTGGATAAACCTATCAACCTTAGACAATGTAGAGTTTTCCTGCTCTTCAACCTGGTAGCGTGCTACAGTTTATACATGTGCATGCGTTTGACTGGTTCTACCTTTGACCCTAACCCATTACCTAGATTACCCACATAGACCTATGGGGCCACCACAACTTCCCCTTTATCACATTTACCTTTTATCAAACCATTCAACGCTTTTTCCTTCACCCTCGTCAGTTCCTGGTTTGAGGGGGATCACCTTCACCCACACATGGGGCAACCACATCTTATTTTTGTTAGCGTCGCTTACCAATACAAGCTACGCAACAAAAAGGGGCAAAATGTAGACACTAAAATTAGGTCACACTCCCCTTTGGTCCCTCGAAAAATAAACACCCTTCATCACATTCACCTAGCCATGGCCCCCTTCACCTCATTAATATTAATTTAATTAATTCATTATCCTCACCATATTTATTATCTAAATATCTTAATTTAAATAATATCCACACATACACTTCACCTAGACACCTCATCAAGCTAACTCACCCTAAGACCTATTCTTAGTAAGTTTCCTTAACTAACTAAGACTTACCAAAACCCTAAAAATCAATGCCTACATTCCCTCTAACCACATTCCCACATGTTTACAAGAAGCTTCTAGTTTAATCTTTGTGTTAGTGACACAAGATCCGAGAAAATCAAAAGGATCTCCTTAGTTTAGTAAACCTAGGAAATCCTACCTTGACCAATGTCGGTTACCCCTAACCGTCGCCGGTTAAGTCGGAACCGCCGTCAGTTACCTTTTTAACCCCCAAAGCAACCTTATTTTCAAGGTTGGTAAAGATTGGGAAAATTTGGTGAACATTAGCATGTTCCAGAGAGATATCGCATCTTCTGAGAGAAACTTTCAACGAGAACACCCACGCAAGGAAGGAGATCAAGCATTCTCTTTTGGACAACCATCTAGCACTCACCCCAGTAATGAACTGATCTAACCAAGCAAAGAGGAATTCCCATGCAGCCCATATAGAAGCTCTCCTATGATTGATGATTACCTATAGCCTTCAACCTCTTACCAGCACTTCCATCCCTCACTCACAGGTGTCCAGGACCAAAATCCAAGTAAGTAAAATGTTATACTTCTCCGGTTCATTTCATTTCATCAATATATTATCACCTATTGTTTACCTAGCCATCCATTGACCTCCTTCAACACTCCCCCTCCATATACACATTAAAACCTCGCCAAATCCTACCCAAATCACCCAATACCTCATCCCGACCAACCAAAGCCCTTTTTGTAATCACAAAGGAGACCCAAAACTCAATTTGTGGCATTCCCAAAACTCCACAGTAACCGGCACTGGTTACACCTAATTTTCGTCGATCACCCTTAACCAGCATCAGTCTCTATATTTTCTTATACAACTCAGAACAGTGACCTATCCACCTAATTCCACCTCACCCTTATTCACCTGTGATCTTCCTAAGACCTCTGTCAAATCTGTAGAAACCCAGAACCAGTGACCTGACCTTTGGATCCTACTCTAACCTAGCTTGTTAGATTAGATCTTTCTTATTGTGTTCTAAGTGAAATACCTAAATCATTTCAAATTACAATAGGATTTACCTTATTTCCCGCATTAAATTGTTTAAAATAGTGGACTGACAGCCGTCTAGGAAGTATCACACTTCCCGGATCTAGCACATGCTAGGTAATTCACTGCACATATTGTTGAAATTTTTCTAGTGGTCTTGCTTTTCATTACAGGTAGTTCCTCCTAGCCAAAAGGAAACTCTCACAACCAACTGTGGATTCAGAAGTCATATGTACACAACAACCCATCAAGCAACATTTGAACATGTATTCCTCCTATGCTCATTACCCTATTTGTTTCGTCAATACTTCAAAGAAATGTCTAAGAATCGGGTGAAACACTCATATATGCACTTAGTCACTGAATAATAACATGAAACTCACTATACACCTCAAGTACACTATCATCATGTTGAAACCATACTCCAACAAGACTTATTTGGTACAAATCTCATACCTCTATCTCATTTTACATGCTCTAGGGCTAGAAACAATCGTGGAATGACCTAACTCAACCATGAAACCTCCTGACCTAACCATATTGGCCTAATGTATACATGTATATATCTATAACACACCTTATGGACCATGAATAACCTCATGAAAATCTCTAACCAACTCTAGAGAGATCAAACAATGACTATACTAGCTCAAACATGCACCAGGATCTCATAGAACTCACTAAACATGGACACTACCAATCAACCTTCATGTTTGACCATTGACTAACACCTCATGGAGACTCATACAACACCATGACACAAATTTTCATAAATGGACTTGGCATCAATGACAACACAAACACACAATGGCCAACAATCACCCCTTTGTCATTGATGGCAAACAAATTGACCAACACACCTACATGACTCATTTCAAAGTTTCAGATGCTTATCTCCCCCTTTGACATCTATGACATAGGATACAATGATAAAAATACATGTAAAATGAAAACACGCAACATGACATAATGGAAACAATGTAAAAACTCAACTTACTTGCTCAAAATACTCCCCCTTGGACTGTAGTTTCCCTTTTCTAACCTTAAAAAAAGTAATGAATTATCCATGGACCTGTAATGAGCCTAAAAATAGATCCCCTTGAGAAAATATCCACTTCACTTTGTCTTCATTCACGATAAATCTCTCCATCTAGTTCTGAACCACACAAGAAATCACAAAATCTGCCTCTAATAGCTGCAAAACCTCCTTTAGGACCATTTTCCTTAAACCACATCTTCAGAGTAATTTTGACAAACCTTTTCCAACCATGAAAACCAATACACAACATGAATCCACTCCTTATAGATCCCCTTAGAACCATACTATCCTTATCTAACTAAATACACAAAATTAGGACCGCTTACCTTGCATATGCGTCATATGACTCAACCATATTGACTCTACCCTGAAGCACTTTCTCAATCCTGTCAACCTCAAAAACATGATACCTTGAAATTATTGAGTCAAGAAACCATATACCTTTGGAATGGACTTTAATTTCATCAATCACATTTTCTTACATACCTTCTAGACATCTGAAACTTCAACTAGAGAAACAACTCAAGCTCCCCTATCCTGGTGAGAAAACCAAACCTATATCATACCATATTTTGACTACCATGAACTTAAAACATATTATCAAGAAACAATCCAAAACACTAGAAGAAAAGAATCAACCAAAAAACTCTTGCATTATACTTAACTCTGCCCAAGCACTTTTCATGTCACCTTACGCATGATGTTGAGCACAAAAACTTGCTCCCCTTGCCTTAAAAACCAACTACAGACCTGTATGTTACCATTTTATCTTATTTCTTAGACATTGTACCCTGGTAATAAGTAATATTTACATGAAATCATCATTACAAGACCTACTAAGAAGCATTCTTCACATCTTGTTGGGCCCCTGAAATATCAACTAAGTCTAAAAAGGGCGCATAGGCATGCGAGGTTGAAAAAAGTGCACAAGATAAGGCACGTAATGAAGGGTTCAAGTAGGGTTTTGGTAGAACCTGGGATGTGCACCCATGGAGCATAATTTGGGACTTAGCCATTTTTGACCTATCGAACAGGATGAGAGAAAAACATGACCTGAGTGGATAAGGTGCTAGCTTGGTGATAGGGTGGCTTAGAAGGAATATACTTTGTGATAGAAGCTTCTAGAAGGACATCATGGAAAGGAGTGGTGATCTTAGGCCTAGAGGAGAATGCACCCATGGAGGACCACATTTAGAAACTTGGTGATAGATTTGAGGCTGCAAAAGAATGAGTTGGCAGTTCGGAAAGGCTATATATACAAGCGCCTACAGAAGTAAATCAAAAAGAAAAAAAGAGTGGATAGAGGGTGGAACTCTGTTGAAATACTGCAATGACTCTGTTAGCTTGGGTAAATAAGCATATGAAAGGATGTATCAAGGGTTTGAGGGTTATAAATTTTCTTTAGAGAGCCTAGCTATATGAATCTAGTTATAATACATGACTACGGTCTGCCCTTCTATGACATTCTGTAATGGGCCTAATGAATGTAATTAGGCTACCAGTTTATGTGAATATGAACATTATTGGTTCTGATGCATACATCCTTCTTTATATGTCTTTTTCATTTATGTTTATGAACTAAGTATGAATGCTTGTACAACTTGCTTTTTGTTTTGGTGTAAGTTCTATAATTTTTTAAGAACTTTTCTTTCTAAAATGACTGCAAGGATCTAGAAGCCATTCTAAGCTCCATGTCACTTGTATGTCTTATTTCCTCTCAAATATCTTAAACTCAGATCATAGATGATGTTTCCCACTAAAATCACATAAAGGAGACAATCAACGCCTATGTGTGCCTCAGGTGAGTGCCCAGTTCCCGTTGGGTGATAAGATGGCATGCATGGGGTTTCCTTGTTCTTTGATGGGTGTAAAAATGAAAACATCTTGGTTCCATTGCTGGGACCTATTTTCAAATTTGTAGTGGGACATGACATACATCATGATCTGTGTAATGAGGGATAACAGAGTGTTTAACTTTGGAAAGTGTTGAATCATGGTTCAAGAGCATGGAGGATGAATTTTCTCAGAGATTTAGCACTGGATCTGAGTTTAATACACATAGATGGGTAGAAGAGAACCTCTACCATGATTTGTAAGAATTATTTTTTTGTTGCTTCCTAGTTGAACTGTATGAATGGCTCTCAACATATGTGTCTAGATCAAGCTGGTATTATAGATCACGTGCATGGACCCAAGAGGAATACCATAGGTTGCAAGATGTAGATCTAACGTGGACTCATGTTGTGGATCATTGGTGGAAGGGAGTGTTGGCTAGTTACACTCTCGAATACACTATTTTCCATGTATTCTTGTCTGGAAGTTATTAAGTTTGAGTTCCTGAGGGATCCTAGAGGATCATTTATGCATTTTTATTCCTTTGGTAATAAATATCTTGATCGTGACCATGAGTTTAGAGGCATTTCCAATGCCTGGTTAGACCGTTTTGAGTGCTAAGTGAGGAAGCTAGGGTGGAGGAAGATGGCAGATAGTACGATGAAGAAAGAAAGGGAGGATAGGCATCTCAAGTATAGTGAAGCACATGAAAAAAATATTGCTAGACAATGCAAGGTTGTAAGTGTGATAGATCTATGGAGGCAGATGTTGTGGGAAGGAGTTGAGGTTCACACAAAGGATGTGGAACCTAAGCAGTATGTGATACCCCATCTTGGCAAGCGTGTAAGAGAGACCCCTTCAGCTTCTGATGAGAGTTTGTCATGTGGAGAGAGAAGAGTCATTGGCATGTATCTAAACCCACCTAGTGACCAAACCCAGGCACTTGGTCTTCCAAATCAAGGAAGGAGTATCGTTGACCCAGGTGGTATCATTGGAAGTGACAGATCTACACCCAGGAGATATAATTTTTCATTTCCCACTTTTATGGATCACATATTCCAGTCTTCAGAGGAATTTTTAGACAAGGAGCAAGTACACAAGCCTTCGGTCTCATGTCTGGGAGTGGCATGGGGTACACTAATGGTAGTGGGGCACTATCACAGACTATCGATGTGCAGTTCAGTGGAACCTCGGGGACCCTTGGCACGATCACTACAGGACCTAATGGACCTAGTGGATTTGGTGGGTTAGGAGTAGGACCTGGTGGATTTGGTGGATCTGGTGGCTCAGAAGGAGCATGACTTGGTGGATCTGGTGGATCCAGTGGCAGAGGAAACACCAAAGGAAACCAAGGCTCTGGCTCAGAAGGATAAGGGCCCAAGCCACCCCCTCAAGTCTTCTTTGAGATGTCTTTACATTTTCTAGATTACAGAGGTATTGAAGATGTTACAGAACATGTTAACAAGTGTGAGTTGATATGGCACGCAAAGGGGATCACAACCCCATAGCGAAAGGCTAGTCGGTTTGCGAAAACGTTGCAAGGGTTCCCGCATAGTTGGTACAGGAAATATGACCCTCATCAAATGGTAGTGGATTATACTACTTTAAAGAATGCCTTCTTGGTAGAATTCCACATCCCTGAGTTTGAATATAAGAGCATCAACTCCCTAAAGAAGATTCAATAGGGGAATGACATAGAGTGTGCAGGAGAATGATGCATGGTTCAAGACCCTCTTATCAAAATTATCATATGACATTCACCATTCACAACATGCTCAATGGTTTGTTGGGGGGT
The DNA here is from genome assembly GCA_019776745.2 of Taxus chinensis. Taxonomy (NCBI): domain Eukaryota; kingdom Viridiplantae; phylum Streptophyta; class Pinopsida; order Cupressales; family Taxaceae; genus Taxus; species Taxus chinensis. The sequence continues at coordinate 277,655,588 of CM034149.1, read as the reverse complement.
TGATAACACCTTTTATAAGATCCCTATCTCATAAAAATTTCACAGATCTGTGTCAGGAATTGGAACCTTCTTTGCACACCGAAGCTATTAGAAGTATTGATACTAGTGTTAGCCCATTTCTGGAAGCTCAAAATTATGCTATGGCTAAGCATCTATAAAAGTTATCTACGAACTCAGCCCATGAGACTCACAGTGGTATATGGGTGTACAGATTATGAAGTAGATGGGTATGTTAAGAATATTTATCCCCAAAGGATAGTACATGCCGTGACAGTAGACTATGAAATTTGTCATGGGGACCATTATGCAAGTAGATGTCCCTTGTTACAGTGCACAATTCGAAACAATGTGTCTTACTACTATAAGATATACACCTCTATGACCCATGATACTAAGGATTGTAGGCTTATTGACCATATCCACAAGGCCATTGATCATGGGGTGCACCAAACCAATATTTCTAGTAGTTCTAAAGGTGATGATCATCGTTACGAGGAGTGCGTATATGGAGGCACGTGTGGAAGGGGATTTCATGAAGGATTCTGTGGTCTTAGTAACTATGGAGGAGGAAGAACTGAGTTCCCACGTGGAACATGCTTTAATTGTGGGTATACAAATCATTATAAGTAAGAGTGCCCAAACTTGTTGCAGTGTTCATGGTGCAGGAAGAAACACAAGTATGAGGAGTGCCTTGAGTTGTTTGCAAACATGAATCAGCAGCATTGAAAAGACAAGGGCACTGAAATGGTAAGCATTAAGAAGATGGACACACAATGGATGCCATGGGTGACACGTGATGTAGGTTTTGAATCTGTTATGGTAACAACAAGAGCAGAGGCCACACGCGTAAAGGAATACCAACGCAGAAGAACGTGGTTTTAAGGGAATAAGTGGTATATGGGAAATACCCAGACCCTATACATCAAAAGGAGGTATATCAAGATACCATGGACATCATTTAGAGTTTATAGGGAGAAATCCAGTGTCTAAAGGAGTAGTCCAGGAGGGGGGAGAAAAGAAGGAAGGTCGAGGCACCAAGAGATGACTTGGATGAGGTCAAGTATGTAAAATGCTAAGGAAAGAGAAAATTATTCCCTTTTTAGGAGCATGGTTGAGAGAGAAGGTACCATGCACCAGAGAAGAGAACGAGAGGTAGGTATTACATTCAAACCTTCCCCCTCATAGCCTTGAATATGATAGGAAGATCATGTTAAAATGCATTCATCGATGGATGGCTCCATAGTAATATCCTCATTGACACAGACGCGAAGGTTAATATTCTCACCTTGGATGCATGGAATTAGATGGGAAGGCCTATATGACAACCATATTTGAATGTGTTTTATATGGAAAACAAAACAAAGGCAATGCCCATAGGTTTATTAAAGGATGCAGTTATCACCATTCAGGGAGCTAAGTTTACTGGGGACTTCAAAGTCTTGGCACTCGCCGAGGCATATAATTTCCCATCACTACTTGGGTGCTCATGGTTTTATAAGAACAATGTAGATATTCAGTTCAATAAGGGGTACATAAGCTTTGAAAGTGAGGAGGAATCATTCATCATACCCCTAGCTGATGGGAAGTCAACACCCTATACTGAACCTTTGGGAGAAGAGGTCCTGGATAGAATATATGTGCAAACAATCAGGGATCAAGAGATAATCCATCCTACCAATGGAGTTATCTAATTTGAGGATTCTCACTTAGTAAGTGACACCACTAGTCTAGCATGTGATAATTGGGTGCATAGAACCTATAAATTGATCGAACAAAATTTAAGAGGATCAGTGAAAAAGGTGACAAAGGCATGCACAGTCTGGCGACTAAGAGGAAAGGAGCTACCTAAGTACTCAAGAGGAGCCTCCCATTAGGTATTTTTGTAGAAGATGGAAGCTCAGTGGAAGGAGGAAAATAAAATGAGGGGGATGTTAAGTTACGTCCTACTAATAACTGTTGCGCGCTGGTGGGAAACACATCGAGATAATCTCTTAGAATGTCACGAAGTGAGAATTTACTTCTCTGTTCATTTCTCTAGAAGAAACATGCCCACCACCATCAAGGACTACCATGGTAAGGAGCCTACCTCTTTCCACATCCAAGCCTATGAGAGAGCCTGGAGGTAAGACACGGTAGCTTTTCCACCATCCCTCTATGTACACAAACTGTATTCTACACTACAAGGTTGTTCATAGCATGGTACATCCACTCTGAGACATGCTGCCAAACAAGGAATTGACAAGAACTAGTGGCTGATATCGTCCAAGCATTTGAGTATCGAAGCACCAAAACCATCGGTGGATAAGGTATTGAAAGAGATCAAGCACCTTATAATGGGGGATAGTGCAAAGGAAAAGGATAGGCTTGTAGAATTTCTAGGAGAGCCATGCTTAGAGGGACAATTTGGTGAAGATGAGTCTGATGAGATGAAATTTGAGCACACTTGTGCAGAGAAAGAAAAAGGAAAGATGGTCTATGCCATAAATGGTGAAGAGATGGAAAATTTGGAGGTTAACCATTCTCTAGGCTCATGTGAAGTGATGGATAGTGCTGATGAAAGAACACACACCTATGAGCCTTTAAAGAAAAAGAAGGTTAATATTGGGTTGGATGTGGAACCCAAGGAATCTATCATTGGAGATTATTGGTCAGAGAAGGAAGTCTCAAAGATCATTTTTCTTTTACATGAGTTCGAGGATTTATTCCCACATGGGTATCATGAACTCAAAGGTGTTCACCATTCCTTGAGGGAAATGAAAATTAAGTTGAAGGAATGTGTGCGTCCGGTCCAAAAGAGACCATATTGAATGAATCCTAATCTGCACGTGAAGATTAAGGAGGAAATACACAAGATGATAGTGTTAGGAATCATAGAAGCTATGGAGGATTCAGAGTGGATAAGTCCAATGGTAATCAACATCAAGAACGATGGGTGGATTAGGATCTGTGTGGATTATAGGGAACTAAACGTAGTTTTTGTCATCGATCCTTTTCCAACCCCCTTCACTGAAGAAATTTTGGAGGGAGTCACTGGGCGCGAAATCTATTCCTTTACGGATGGATTTTTGGGGTACCACCAAGTCTGAATTGCAAAGGAAGACAAGTAGAAGAAAATTTTCACCACTGAATGGGGAATTTTTTCATACATGGTCATGCCCTTTGGGTTAAAGAATGCACCTATTGTTTTCTCACGCATAGTGGTAGAGGCATTCCAGGAATTCATCCATAAATTTCTTCAGGTTTATGTCGTTGATTGGACCATGTATGGACTGGTCAAGGACCATTGTGATAATCTAAGGTTGATGTTTGAAAGGTGTCGAAAGTTGAGGATGTCCCTCAACATTAAGAATTTTTTCTTTGCTATCCCCTTTGGAATGTTATTGGGGCATATCATATGTAAGGAGGGCTTGCTAGTAGATCTTGACAAGGTTACAGTTATTATAGGATTGGGGGAGCCTACTAGCCAAATTGTAGTGCACAAATTTCTTGGGCATACGGGTTATTACAGGAAATTCATTAAGAGGTACGCCAAGATTGTCACACATTTAGAAGTGTTTCTTAGACATAAAAGTGCCTTTCATTGGGGAGAGGCGCAATAGAAGGCATTTGACACATTGAAGGATAGGCTTGTCACTACACCTATACTACATTTCCCCTCTTGGGATAAGCCCTTCCATGTTCATGTGGATGCCTCTGGAATGGCCATTGGGGTAGTGCTTTCATAGCCTTGTGAGGGAATTGTTGATCATCCCCTATGCGTTGCAAGTAGGAATTTGACACCAGTAGAATAGAATTACACTATGACTGAGTGCGAAGCATTGTCAATGATCTATGCACTTCACAAGTTCAAATAGTATCTGCTGGAAAAATCCCTTTATATTTAACACTGACCACATGGCATTAAAATATTTGGTGAACAAGCCCATCCTACAAGGGTGCATATGTCTGTCGGTGCTATTACTTCAAGAGTTTGAGTTCACGGTAGTTTTGAAGCCTAGAAAGAGTAATTGTGGACCTGATCATTCGTTAAGAATTGATTCAAGGGAGGACACGCAAAGCATTGTAGAGACTATGCCAAACATACAACTATTTAGGTTACGGAATGCACCCTTGGGTTTGGAGGAAATTTCATTATTTCTAAAGGAAGGTGTGGGGCTAGAAGGGATGAAGGCTTTGGAGAAAAATAAGTTAGCTATTCACGTTGCGCCCTACATGTTAATTAATGGAGACCTATAAAAATGGGTCATTATGAGGTTCTTTTTTGATGCATACTAGAGCATGAGTGTGTTTCTATAATAGAAAAAGTGCATGGTGGGATTCTAGGAGAACACTATGTGGGAAATGCAACTGCGCGGAAGATTCTACTTGCATGTCTTTAGTAGGAGACCATTTATCAAGATTGCATAGATTTTTGCAAGGCCTGTGATCATTGCAAGTGCCTTGGAAAACCTAGAAAAAGGGATGAAATTCCCTTATGACCAATACAAAGCGTGGAACCGTTTGAGAAATGGGCTATTGACTTTTTCGGACCAATCTCGCCAGCAGTGCGAAGGACTAGTTCGCAGTTTACCATTACTTACACTAATTATTTGACTATGTGGGGTAGAGGAAACACCCACTAAGGATTGTACCGCAGCTACAACTACTATATTTTTTATGGGAGAACATAATCAGTAGGTATGGATGCCCATTGAGCTTGAAAAGTGATAGAGGTACACACTTTCTCAAGGAAATGGTTAGGATTCTGTTATCAGAATTCATGGTGGCCCATCACAAGACTACTCCCTATCACCCTCAAGCAAATGGAACTGCTGAGGTGTTTAACAAAATACTTATTCACATGTTGAATAAGATTTGTGATGTTGGTAGGTAGGATTGGGATGATAAAATATCAGTCATTCTTTGGGCATAAAGAACAACCTACAAAAGGTTGAATAAGGCCACACCATTTTAGTTGGTGTTTGGCACGGAGGCTATTTTAATAGCTGAGTTTATGTTACCTTCATTTTATATAGTGCACTCGAGAGGGTTGGATGATGAATAAGCATTGGAAGAGAGAATTTATGAATTGATGAAGTTGAATGAAAGAAAATCACTAGTCAGGTGGAGCAAGATAACTAAAAAAGTAAAACAGAAGGCATGGTATGATCACGACATTAAGAACAAGAAGTTTGAGGTTGGGCAGATGGTGTGGTTGTATGATTCAAAGTTTCTTTGCCACCCTAGGAAGTTAAAGGTCCATTGGTTAGGTCCCTATATAATCTCGTACATCCTTGATTCGGGTGCATGCCAGTTACAAGTGCTGGATGGAACAAAATTTCCTAGACACTTCAATGGGAGTAGGCTAAATCCCTACTATAAATAAGGCTTCTTGGTGTTTGTAAATAAGGCAGTAGTGTTAGTTAGTTTAGGATTTTATTTAATGCATTTCCCTTTCTTATGTTTCCCTTTCTCGTTGTTGTTTTGTGTTTCTCCTTGGGCAGCGGTAATATCATTACTTTTTGAAGTTGTAATTGCGTAGAGGACCATGCATCATTTTAATGTGGGGTGGAGTAATGTGAAGGAAAGCATGGGTAAAGTGCCAAGGAGGATTGTGTTGGAAAGCTCAATTGAATGGCCCTATTGAAAGAGGTGCATGAAAGAAAAGGTGGAAAAGGATGGTTGGTGTCAAGATAAGGCTACTTTTAGATCCCACGTACAAAGGAGGAAGAAGCACAAAAACAACACGAGGTAGGTGAAAGTGAAAATCATGACAGAAGAAGTCCCTTCAATGTCAGTGACACGCACATAAGAGTCTCATGTCAAGATGGATTGTTTGTGTGCCAGAAGGTTGGAAGATTGTCTGCGCAAGGTTGGGCACATGAGTTAGGGCAAAAAATTTAGGATTTATTTGAAAAATCCACATTAAACGTTAAAAGTATGGTGGTAGGTGAATTAGAATTTAATGATTAAAAATGGGAAAAACTATAAATATAGGTTTGTACATTTCATTATTCACTTTGTGAATATGAAGAGAAGATATTTTGTAAACTAGGGTTTCCAAAGTTGATCCGTGTGAAGAAAAATTGCAAGATGTTGAGCGTGAGTGACTAGTTTGGATTTACAAACCAGAAAGGAAGTGATTCATGGGCATGGGAAGAGTTGTGGAGAAGAATCATTTGGTGAAAAGAGATTCTAGTTAGGGTTTGGTATCTAGGGTACGGGTTGAAAAAGAATTTCTTCACCAGTTTGAGATCTAAACTTAGAAAGGGGTAATAAACCAAAGCAAGTGAAAGAAGTTGAAGTGTTAACATAAACAATGGAACCCAAGAAACTAGTTGGAACACCTAAGAAGGGAAAGGTTAAAGGAAAAAGCAAGCAACAAGAAACTTTTATGAGTACAAATGAAGGGTGGTATCTAGAAATGCAGTACCTAGATGGAGTATTGTTTGGGAAAGAGTGGGAGTATTGCTTGGGTGAGAGTGGGAGTCCCATTTAAGAAAAATTGTCAGTAAATGATTATAATCATCACTCAAGCATGATAGAGAAGGAAATGGCACTGGAGTTAGTGTTCCCGATGAATAGAATGACACCAAAGGGTTTTCCCATCTATAACAATGAGGTAAAAGTGAAGTTGGGGAAGTGAGGATTATTGCAACTCTTTGAGTTTCCCTACTTTGGAAATCCTAAGCTCCTATATCAATGGTTAATGTCGCATGTGCATGAAGATTACTTTCAATTTGTAGGGAACAAGATGCACATTACCCCTCATCTTGTTTCACATTTCACAAACCTCATCTGTGAAGGAGAAATTTTGGAGGATGACCTACGTGACAAGGAGGAAATTAAGGAAACCATCACTGCTTATGCGTAAAAAAAGGGGTCAAGGTACGTTTGATATCACGAACATCAAGGACCCAGTGATGAAGATGTTTGCACACCTTGTGACAAAGCTAAATGGCCAGGAGAGAAATGTTTCAAAGATGTATGTATTCGAAATGGTGAAATGGCTAGGGAATCCAAGGAATCCGTTAGACTCCGGAGCCAGAGAATCCGTTAGACAAGGAGTCATTAGAAGAAGAAGAGATCGAATCACCTACACCAGAATCCCTAGTTAGCAAGAAGCAGAAGATGATGGAGGATTCAGATTCTGAGTACACAGAGAGTTTGAGGGCCTACTATGATGAAAGGGATGATGATGAGGAAGATGAGCCTAAGGTAAACCAAGAACAACTTTTGTTCAGTGTACATGACTCAAAGGAGGGAGAAGGAGAGAAGAATGAGTACATCTTTGTGTAGAGAAAGGGCATCCAAGAGGAGGAAGGTGCCCAATAGGACAAGGAAGGGAGTGAAGAGGTAAAAAAGGTGGAGGAAAGAGAGGCTGAGAAGATCATTAAGACCTTGGTAGAAGAGGAGTTAGAACACAACGCTGAGCTAGTGATGAATGAGGATAAGGAGAGAGCACAAAAAAGGACCACGGAAGCATTAAAGGCCCCACTTTAACTTTAAATATTCCTAAGGGCACGCACATGGTAGGAAAGCACACAAAGGAGGAGAGTCCAAGGATGGGTTATATTGATGACCCTAACAAAGTGTTGCGTGCGTGGTTCCAAAGAATGGTTCCAGCAGAGGAGCTCCTAGCAATTTTATCATTTGAAAAAGAGGGCGCATACCCCAGGACAAGGAAGATTCTCTCTTGGGTGTTTCAATCCCATATTGACAAGCCAGAGTTCAAAATATACCAAGGGGCAATCAGTACCAGTACCGGAGTCTAAGGGAACCAACCCCTTGGTAAATCACTTGCAGCTCTTAGATGAGTAGTTATGTAATGCGCTAAAAAAGATCATGGTTGAGACTGAGGGAAGGATCTTTGGAAGAAATGACAGAGTAAGATTTATAGAGAAAAAGCTAGAAAAGAAGGAAGAGGAGTTGGCTGAGAAAACTAAGGGCTTGAAACAAGAAGAGTTGATCAGCACCCAGTTGCAACATGAGTTAAAGGATGAGAAGGCTAGAGTGCACCAAGTGTACAAAAAGGTGGAGTCCATTACAAATGTAATAGTGTTGAATCATGTAGACCTAAAACCTCCTGCGTAGAAGTATGGATCTACCCTAGAATTCCTAAAGGACTTAACAAGAATCCTCACCATGGAGAGGTAGCTGCTAGCCTTGTAATCTACAGAAGAAGTGGCTGTACATTTAGAAAAGGAGGATAAATTGAGATTCATGGTACTCATAGGTGAATACAGCAAGGTCTTTACTAATGTAAAGATTTCTTCCCAGACTGTTGAGGCTGCGTACAAAAATTGTGCAGACATAGATAAAGTGGAAAGCATGCTGGTTGTCAATGATGAAGCAGAACTTAAAGTTTTCTAGGAGAATAACAAGGGGAACAGATCAGAGTGAGAAAATATCCTCCTCATGGAAGAAAATAAATTAGAATATATTGAACCCTTACAGTGCTTAGTTAAAAACCAGATAAAGGAACTATACCCACAGATTACATGAAGGATGGATGCGTTGGAGGATATAGGAAAGGAGTTAGAGAAAATTGTTGATACCATGAGTGCACAAGGGGATGGGTTAGGTTTTGATCAGGTGAGTGCCTTAGTAGGCAACCACTGTCAGAGAGTGCAAAACAAAGTAGATGCCTAGAACAAGTTGGAGGCTGACCTAAAGAGAGACTTCCCACTCCCTTTGCAGTAATAATTACCCTTCCATTCTTCTATTCTTTCCCATTCCTTCATCCCCTTATTCTTACTCTTCCAAAATTATTTTATTCTCCTAGAACATACTATAATTCTTTTGGAGAAGTGTTCCTACGGACGAAGAATAGGCATAGTGTGGGGTGATGTTGGGCTCCTGAAATATCAACTAATTCCAAAAAGGGTGCATAGGTGCACGAGGTTGAAAAAAGCACACAAGATAAGGCACACAAGGAAGGGTTCAAGTAGCATTTTGGTAGAATCCGGGATGTGCACTTGTGGAGAAGAATCTGGGACTTAGCCATTTTCAACCTATCAAGTAGGACACGAGAAAACTGTGACCCAAGTGGATAAGGTACCAGCCTGATGACAGGGTGGCCTGGAAGAACATACGACCATGGAGGACCAAATTCAGACTCTTGGCAACAGATCTAAGGCCACAGAAGAATGAGTTGGTAGTTCAGAAAGTCTATATATACAATCACCTACATAAGTAAATAAAAAAGAGAAAAAAAGAGTGGATAGAGGGTGGAGCTTTGCAGAAATACTACAAGGACTTTGTTAGCTTGGGTAAATAAGCGTAGGAAAGGATTTATCAAGGGTTTAGGGGTTATAAATTTTATTTTGAGAGGCTAGCTATATGAATCCAGTTATAATGCATGACTACGGTCTACCCTTCTGTGAAATTCTGTAATGGGCCTAATGAATGTAATGAGGTTACAAGTTTATGTGAATATGAACATTAATGGTTCTGATGCATACATCGTTCTTCATAGTTATTTTTCATTTATGTTTACGAACTAAGTATGAATGAATGTATAAATTCATTTCTATTTTGGTGTAAGTTCTATAATCTGTTAAGCACTTTTTTGTCTGGAATGACTGTAAAGGATCTATAAGCCGTTCTAAGCTCTATGGTGCTTGTATGTCTTATTTCCTCTCAAATATCGTAAACTCATATCATAGATGATGTTTCCCACTAAAATCATATAAAGGAGAAACTCGGTGCTCGTGCGTGCCTCGGGTTATCACCCAATGCCCGTTGGGTGATAGTACGACGTGCATGGGGTTTCCTTGTTCTTTAATGGGTGTAAAAATGACTACACATCTTAAGAGAAATAGGTCTTCATATACCCCCTATGGTCTGATGGAATAGTGACACCAAATCTCCCTCAACCTATGTCATCAGACTAAGAACTTCAACACTCATATGTAGGCTATATATATTGCACATCAACCCAAAAGCTCAATTCTTTAACCAATTAGAAAATCAATAGATTCGGAGAAAAAATGCAGCATAATGTCAGCAAAAGAGCAAGAGTACCCTGCAGACTCAATCAAATTCCTTTTTCACCACTTCCAATATGAGTGGTCATACTAAAATTTTTCTCATTCATGATTCAATAAAGGATACTCATCATTTGAGCTCTTGGCAATCTAAAATGCCCTTAGAAAGTACCTTTATAGTCTTTATTCAACCAATATTAGACTTGGATAATGCAACATGAATAACATAACACCTTAACATCCTTTAAGCTTTATATTTTTACATACTTGTACCTACATTCCCTTCTCAATACATCAGCACCACATGTCTTTCATACTTATAGGCAGCTACAAGACCTTCACTCTTGATAATTTGTTGTATCAAACTCAGAGTACCATCATAGACAACTTATGATCTCTGATTCCTTCATAAGCTTTAATATGAAAACACAATTAGATTTACCTTCCTTGACAAAGTGGACACCTTTTGACTACAATGACTCCTCAAATTTTAAAAATTATTTGACTGGGACAATACACTATGTAATGAAATACTTTTTCCTCATTCAACCTTTGGGACACACACTCATAATCTTTTGAAAATGAAACTCTTAACATGTATACTTTATGACATGACTTTAACTTAACTTACAACATGATCTTTTATTGACTAGATGGGGAAATGACACATTTTCTTCACTTGATATCATAACATGACTTCATACTTAGATTAAGACACTTATTCTATATGAGAAACACAATACAGATCATAACCATACTTAGAAATATCAACACAAGACCTAGTAAGCCACAAAAGTGGAAACACAGACTTGAAGACCTGATTGTACATCCTTGAGAAGAATCCTTGATAGTAAACACACACTTTCATTGTTTAAACAAACACATTAGACTACAGGACATACCTTTCTTGTGAATTTATTTTCACCCTTAAAAATTAGCAGCAGATGATGATGCATCATCATACTTACCCATGCTTCCTTCAGATGAAAAATGTCTCCTAGAATATTAGAGAAGACTTTCAAATCTCAGTAGATCACTAAAACAATATGTCACTATCAAATGAACCCAAAGACTCAATCCTCTCTCTTTCCTCCTTACTCATTCCTTTTGAAGATCTATCTTTTTTAGGTACAATGATCTCATATCCAAAGTCTTCATATTCTGAATGGGATCTTGATAAGCACATATGGATGTTTTCATTTGCAACAAGATCCAACAAACCCTTATTAGTTTTGCAAATCCTGACTACCTCCTTTTTAACATTATCAACCTTTTTTGGTAATTTGAAAGAGCTTGACTCTTCCTTCACTGTTTATTTCTCCTTCACATCCTTTTCAACACTAGGAAACACTTCACCTTGACTAAAATATAAATCTGAATTCTTTATTACAACACTTTGATCTTAATTATTTTTTGTTTTCTTTAACATATTTTAGATCTTCTTCATTTACATAAGACATAGAGACAACCTTCTTGGCCTTTGAATCTGATACCCCAACCTTAGACTCATTTAGAGAACTATTTTTCTTTTTGAAAATTCTTCCATTCTACCTATTTGGAATTTGAATCCAGTTGTTGACCCTTAGAGAATTACCTTGGTTAAAACATATAACAATATGTCCATTTTTATGACAATTGTAAGACACTAAATTATTCCATCTTTTATGGTCATACACACTAAGATTCCCACCACAATCAGCTGCCCTATGACCAAACTCATAGCATGAGTAACATTGAGCTTTGAAGGATCGTTCACCATTCCAAGATTAATCACTTTTTGAGAACTTCCTCTTGCAATCCCTAGCTCTAAGACCAAAACCATTACAATCATAAAAATATCCATTGAAAGAAGAACCATATCTCATAACATTAGGCTGTCTTCTAGGGTTATACCTTCTTACATCAGTATTTTTTTCCACCATCTTGATTTCTTGAGAGCTTGTACTAGCTTCATCATTATTATTCATAACTTCTCCTGTGAACCCTATAATTTTTTTATACTAGAAAATATTTGGCTCTCTAGGATCCCATCAATAGCTTCAGAACTCTTCTAAAAATTTCCATACATCTTCAAAATATTAGAAGCATTTTATAAATCAGATCCCAACGATTTCATTCATCCTTTATACTTGGAAAAAGTGTCTTCTATATCCTTTAGGGATTTAGGCACACCCTCAATTTGAGATTCTATAATTTTTATGGATTTTCCACATTCATTCTCCATGCTACTAATATGATATTGAAATCTATGATCAGAGACTCAGCTATCTCATACTTATTTCTCAAGGAAGCTTCAACATCTGAGGAATTACCCATTATTTGTGCTTGTAGGATCTCCTTCAATCGATTAAACTTTATTCTCAAGAACCTTCTATAATACCAATTGTTGGAAGCACAATAGACTGAGTGGGGAAGTGAATCATTTCTACAAAATTTTTACTCCATTCACCATTGTTGGAATATCCATTAAACATCAATTCAATCACATACATTCAATGAGATCTTATTAAGTTTGCACAGTACATTCAAACAACCATAACACATGAGAAGAATCACATAAACAGAAGATATAAGTGGGAAAACCATCATGGGGAAGAAAAACCACTAAAAATATTCTTATATTACACAAATAAAATATATTTAGTGAAGTTCCAACTTGACTAGGAGAACCAACCCTTAGTTTAGTAGAGACCAACCCTACAAGGAGCACCAACCCCTAAACCCTTATTGATATTACTCAAAACAAGATACTTGCATGAATATGAATCATCACACAAGATTTTTATGAAGAGTGACCACTGAAATTATGTTGATACCATAGTTTGATAGTGATCCCAAATTTCAGCTCCAAATTCCTTCACACCCTCATTCAAACACACCTTGTTCAACTCGCTCTCTAGGTCTTCTTGGACTTGTTTTACCTTAAAAAACTTGTAAACATGCTCTAAATCAGTATTAAACTTGTAAAAACTCTGATCAGATCTCAATAAATTCCTTCATACCTGTTATTCACTTGTACATGGGTCACACTTTTCCCTCTAATAGCACTAGTTCAAAAATGAACTCAAACATCACCTTTTTAGGATTCTCTTCCTTCAAACAAACCATAGGTCAATCTTAAACATTTTTCATGAAAAATTAAACTTAATTACATCCCATTACATTCATAAAAATTGTCACATATGACCCATATAGGTCAGCCATGCCTAAAACCATTCATCTTGCACCAAAAACACTCAAAACCCCATCACTGGGATGAGCTAAAATTCAAATAACAAAAAAATGATTATTAAATTTCCAATATTCACCATAAATGATGTAATATCAACATATAATAATCATCCATGGTCACACATTTACTTGTAACTAATCAAATAATTCATAACATGAAGCCAAAAGGCTCATATCCTTCACCAAATAGCTGTTTCCAGCACCCTATTTTCACCTTTGGGAATAAGATCACTCAAGATCAACTCAACTATGGAATGTATAAATATAAACCTTAGGATATGTACATAAATATCTATGCAATTATATACATCATGAAACATCCATATGTTCAAACCACAGAAACTTTCCTCTTCACCAAAACATGCTGCCCAAAAACCTAGTTTTGCAAACTCAACTATTTTGCACCCTTTATGTAACTTCCAAGACCTCAAAATTCCTTTAATAGGAAAAAAATTAATCCCTATTTACTCTTTATGTTATATAAATCATCAAACAATCCATTTCATGCTTTAACCAACTCATTCTTTCAGCTTGAGAAAACATATCCTGAAATCCAGCATACCTTCTTCTTCACAAATTGACCTGAAAGAGCCATAAAATAAAATCACCAAGACATAAAACCTATACCAATACAAATATATTTTAATAATATTTCCATAAAATATTTTAAATCCTTCCAAATAAAAGTGGAAGGCCTTTAACCAATCCAATCTATACAAACCACTTTTTATGCCTTTTAGGACTCAAGAACTGACCATTGAGCTCAACATGATCCATCATACCAAAACTCACTTCCAAGACTTAACCAAAGAATGGAAAACACTTATAAATTATTTCTAAGCACTCTGAAAAACCTTCACCAATATTTACCAACTCATAATCATCACTTTACCTCTTGTAACTTACTTCACACCCTGCTAGAACAACCATCCTTCAAAATTTGACCCTCAAAGAACAGGTTCATAATTTTTTCATACCATATCAAAAATAAAAGTTTGATATACTAATAAAAATATGTATGAACTAGGATTCAAAACACAACTTGAATGGATTCCTAAATCATCACTGTAGCTCCTATAATTCAATTTTACCACAAGTTACTCCAAACTGCCCCAAAAACCATAGTCTTCATAAATAGGGCATACTTTGTACTTTTTCACCTCAAAATTAATGACCTAAAAACTTTATGGAAATATATAAAAACTAATAGGGATAAAATAAATGTCAATTTATTCTTTACCTTCTTTGGATAGAACTTTTCCTTAAACTAAAACTTCTTTAGAAACAAGAATTTTAGGTGGGGCCCACATATTTTCACATGCTCTAATATACCTTTCTGGAAATATTGGAAGAGTCCTCTACAAATATTCAATCATAAATTTTGAAAACCAATCAAAACTAGGCTGGTATACTCAATCTTTCTCCAAGTTGCTCTTAGTTAGGGTTTTGTTAAGGCTTTCAAACTACTTTACCTTCTTAACGATCATTCATAAAAATGTGATGATAATCAAACCACCTTATTAGTTTTCATGTTTAAAACTTATTAAAATGAACATAAAAATATATTCCTAAATATTATATGGCTCCCATGTAAAGCATACAGTTCACAACGAGCATTAGAAGGTCCACTTTTACTTTTAAAAACACACTGTAACTTACCAGGTTTTGCCAAAACTTGCATATCTTACAATTCCCATTATAGAATGACCTGAAACTTATCATGAAGCATCATGAAAACATCCTATAAATCTCCATACTCACCATCTAGTCCACATATCTCTGAAATTCTCCATCCCATCTCATTTACAAATGCTTACCTGTCTGTTTCTCAATTACTTTCTTCCTAAGAACCTCATATGAAACACCATCAAACTTTGATTACTGACCTAAAACTCACCATAAACCTCAAGTAAATCATCACCATATTTCCATCATGCTCCACCAAGACTTATTTGCTCCAAATATCATACCTCTACCTCATTCTACATGCTCCAGGGCTAGAAATAAGACTGGAATGACCTGACTCAACCATGAAACCTCATGACCTGACCATACTAACCTCATGCAGACCCATATACATCTGTAACACACCTCATAGACCATGAATTACCTCATTAAAATCTCCACCCAACTCTAGTGATCTCAAACAATGACTATACTAGCTCAATCATGCACCAGGACCTCATGGAACTCACTAAACATGGACACTACCAATCAACCTTCATGTTTGACATCTGAATAACACCTCATGGAGACTCGTACAACACCATGAAACCATTTTTCATTAATTAACTTGACATCAATGACAACACAAGCACACAATGGCCAACACTAGCATCACAATCCACCTGAAATACCCTATTAAAATCAGGTAATGCCAATATAGGTTGTTCAGTTATCTTCATATTCAAAATTTGGAAACTTTTCTCAGTTGCTTCATTCCATTGAAATTTATTTTTATCTCCCTTGATTGTTTTAATTATGGGTGAATAAATACCAATAAAGTTCTTGATGAAATTTGAATAGAAACTTTCCAATATATGGATGCTTCTTACTTCAAATACACTCATAAGAATAGGCCATTCTACTATGGCCTTCACTTTCTTTTGATCCATCCTTAAACCATTCTTAGAAATAAAAAATCTTATATAAACCAATTTGTTTTTTATGAAGCTACAATTCTTAAGGTAAATTAACAAATTCTCTTTTCTTACTCTTTCCAATACCTTCCTAATATTATCTACATGTTCCTCTCTTGATTTACTAAAAACTGAGATATAATACAAGTAAAAAATAAAAGATTTACATGTAAAAGGCTTCATTACTTCATTCATCAACCTCATGAAGGTACTAGGATAATGTTTTTAGCCAAAAGGCATACCTAGTCACTCATATAACCCATCATTTATTTTAAAGTATATTTTTCACCCATCCCCCTCTCTAATCCTGATTTATGGTAGTTACTCTTCATATCCACCTTTGATAAGTATTTTTATCCACTCAAATAGTATAATAAATCATCTATCCTAAGTAGTAGAAATTGTTAGAAGCACAATGGACTAACAGGGGGTGAATCAATCCTTATAAAATTTCAAATTAAACTTTCATATATGAAACTTAAAATACCATAATCATTCAATCATAATAACCACTTAATCAAATTTAAGAGTGTGCACACAATAAATACATATAACCATGAAAGAAAGAGAAAACCATAAGAACACAAGATATAAGTGGAAAAACCTCAACGAGAAGAAAACCCACTGAAACACTATATTATATTGATATGTTTCCAAATTTACTGAGGCATTAACCCCACAAGGAGCACAAACCCCTAGTTTAGTAGAGCACCAACCCCTAGTTTAGTGAAGCACCAACTTCACAAGGAGGCTACAACCCCAAAAAATGATAAATCACCCACTCAACCACCTCATTATGTGTATATCTCTTATTTTTACTTCCACAATTGATGGAGATCTAATATTCAACTCGATTTTCTTCACTCAAACCCTAGGTGACAAATATTCACAAAAAAAGCTCTTCAATCACTCTAAAATTCATCAAAATATTGCTTTCATCTTCTCTGATTTTTATTATCCTATAATAAAATTTATTCATATAAAAAAATCTCAAATACCTGCAAAAATCCTTCACCTAGGTCGCTCCACCTTGCACACACTTCACTAGTTCATAAAAGCACCTAAAACATGCTTTTTATAAGCTTCTCCACTTTTTCATCACAAGAGGTTGGCCCCCCTTTATGAATTCAACCCACACACATATCTAAAATTCAAAAATTCAAATTACAATAGTTACATTTGACCCATATAGGTCGGCCTAGCTAAAACCCCCATTACATATGCCAAAATGGCTCGAAACCGCATAAGCACATTCTTAAAAATTCCCTAACATTAGTAACATAATTTTTCATGACCAATTAATCCTTATACATGAGTAAAATATAATAAAACATTCATACATGGTCACAATTAATATCAACCAATTAAATTATTTCATTTATTGGACCCAATTCCCTTTACAAAACTCAAAATAGTTGTTTCCTTCACCCTTCAACACCCTTGAAACTTCATTTGATTACTAAATCACTTTTACTAAACCAAAACATGCCATGTGATGACTCAAAAAAAAATTAGAACCTTTAGAACACTTATAAGCATATTATAAGTCATGAAACATCTTTTACTTCAAACCATATAAATGTTTTCCTTCACCAAATCAACCTGCCAAAAACTTTGTTTCCAAAGGTTAGATCATAAAATAAAATATAAATGCAGTAAATAATTCCAAATTTATTCATTGGATGCAAAATTAATCCCTATTATCATTATATGTGATAGTAAACATCACCCAATCAATTTCATTCTTCACATTTTATCAAACTTTCACCAAAATAGATGTTATCTTGAACTGCCAAAAACCTTCTTTCTGAAAAAATGCTTTGTAAACCCTTTCAAATAACATCATCATGATAAAATCCATATATCAATGGAAATATATATTATTATAATTTCCAATACAACTTTAATCACCTCAATATTCTACTTATAGCTCAAGTTATGGCCAAAACACTGGACCCTGCTATTTGAGACCCCAAAACCGCCCTTTGACCAGTCAACATGTTTAAGCCTCAAAACACCATGTACCTATATTATCATGTCCTAAAAATTCATGTAAATTAAAATTATCTCCGATAAATCATGCAATATCAATTTTTCATGCTACTCATTTGGACCATCTTGTCCTAAAACCTTCTTCTCTAAAAACTGCTATTTTTAGGTAGGTCCCACATATCACCATGACCTAAAAAATACATTTTTGGAAATAATAAGGAGTCGTCTACAACAAAAAATCATCACATTTCTACTTTCAATCAAAACTGGATCATTATACTTCACCTTTTGCAAACTACTCCTAGCTAGGGTTTAACTAGGGTTTTAGACCACTTTACCTTCTTAACATTCGTTCATAAACACGTGATGATAAACTGACCTAATTTTTTTTTTTAAACCTTATAAAATCATATTATAAGAATCCCTAGAATTTAAAAGTTCCCATTAAAAGAACATTGTTCACAACGAGCATCAGAAGTTCAAATTCAAGCTTGATTTTCACATGTTCTTGACCCTGTCTAACAAAATCAGTCATATCTGGAAAAATACACAACATGGGAACCTAAAATTTTTCTGAGATCATCAATCCTCATCCCTATAACATATTCAATCATCATAATGTCAATTTCATGGCTCAATCTCTCCAATCACTAAGACTTATATATTCTTGCATGTTAGATTCTCACAGTAACAACAAGGACCAACTGAAATAGTGCAATAACTGAACATGAAACCTCTAAAGATGACCAAAAAATACCTCATTTTCCATGATACACCTTATAACAGGTATCCATGAGCTCAAATGGCTCCAATATACTCTGTTGCACCTCCAAGCAAGCATACATGCTCCCAATGAGCACCTGTAACATGGTGAATCACCTATACTTGCACTATTCCATTGTTGTGAGTTCTCAAACACCCTCAAATCATACTATCCAACATGCCAACATACTTTCCAAGCATCTAAGAAACTCATTCTTCCAAGTAACACCTCCTACGCACCTGTATGGGCTTGTTAGAGTAAGCATGCATCATTGAATCCTACTGAAACAACTAATAAACATTTAAAACATCATGTTAATACCATAAAAACACATCATGACATCATCCTAAAACATTCACTTGGTCATTAATGTGGTTTTACATCAATGTCAACACCTATTAGGACATCATACCAACAGAAATCTATATTTGATAGTTATCATATTAAAAGCCCTAGAATCTTTGCACATCCTCATTTCTCCATCTTTTTAAGGATTCAATTTTTTTGGTAGAACACATGGAATTAATATTTCTATAATCAATCCCTTATCTAATAAATATTGTACTTACATATTAATATTTCCATTCTCCATAGAATTCATTCCATAGGTTGTTTCATTAGGTAGGCTAGATCCTAGTATGAGATTTCTTCCACTACCATATCAACATATTCTCATAAAAATTTCTGAATATCCATGGAAAATCAATCATATTATTGGATGTAATTATATTTCTAAGCTTAGGCACAAATGTAAAACTATCCTCTTCTTTCTTAACCTACTGCAAGAACTCCTTTCTAATTATCATCATTACTTTAGCTTTATTTTCAACTTCTTCATATTTATCTTTCAGTGGTGTCAAATTTTTCCTCTTACTATCTTTTTCCAAGGTATATTATTTAATCCCTTACATCATGTACTATCTTCCTATCATAATACCAAGGTATTCCAAGAAACACATGACAAATATTCATAGGCATGATGTCACAAAGGACCTCATCCTTATATTTCCCAATCTGAAAATCAACTTGACATTACTCATTGACCAATACTTGATGTCCATTTTATAGTCAAGAAACTTTATATGGAGTAAGGCATGATAGTAATTTTAATCCTAGTTTCTCAACCATTTATGATGAAACTAAATTATTTATACTTCCACTATCAATGATAACTTTACATAACTTACTTTTTGACTTGCATATGGTCCTGAATAAGATTTTTCTTTAATTTGGATCCTTCATCTCATTGGTTAGTTTCAGTAGTATTACTTTTACTACTAAATATTATACTTTTCCAAGTTCTTATACATGTGATGGATATCCAACACTTTCCTCATCAACTTAAGTTATTTGATTGTTGACTTTAGTCACTCTACCACTAGTTTGAGGATGTTCTTGACATTCAAATGACCTATATACTGCATACTTGTAGCATTTAAAAAATCTACCCAAAAAACCTCTACCTCTTCCTCCTCCATATGGTCTTCTTCCTCTAAAATAGTAACCTCCTCTTGTAGTATTGTTACCTTGATAGTTCCTACCTTCTCCTTCATGACTATGTTGTTGATTTCTACTAGCATGTTGTCCTCCACCTCTAAAATTTCTACCTCTTCCTCTAGAATCTTGTGTTTGATTCCTATTAAAATTATCCTGTTCTTGAAAGAAAGATTTATGAGATTCTTCTACTATCCTCAAGGTCAGTAATCTGATTTCATCTTGAGTTTCATATCTTAGTCCATTCAAGTAACTATCCACCTTATCTGCATCTTATTCTATATGACTAGTCCTAATTGAGACCTTGTAGAAAGTTTTTGTATAGTCCTTCACATTCATATCTTTTTACTTCAAATATATTAGCATCTTGAATAGGGTTTTCCAACAGTCTAAAGGTATGAACTTAGATTTAATGTTTGCAACCATCTAGTCCCATGATTTGATCTTCTCCTTTCCCTTCTTCTTTCATTAAGTTTGAACATAATCGCACCCAATGGATACATGCCCCTTCAATTTCGTGCAAGAAAACTTTTCCTTCTTCTCATCAATTAATCCTTCATAGTCAAAATAATTTTGTATCTCTATTGTCCAATCAATCAATTCCTATCCATTTAAAACTCCTCCATACTCAAGAACCCTCAATTTTGGTTTGGAAATTGACCCTATTACTATTTTCGATAGCCTTGTTTCTACACCTTATTATTACAATTATCATTTCCTTGTTTCTTCTTCTCTATCACTTACATCAACCACCAATAAAACTCTTCTTTGAGTAATCTCCACTTCCTCCAAGCATTCTTGAATAATCCTCATCGATGTTATCAACTCTTCTTCTCTTAGTTGCCTTCTTTGTCCTCTTCTATTCCTAGCTCTGTGAGCCACTTCTCACTTTTCTTGCAAGCTTATTTTTACCATTTTCCTTCTCAGTTTCTTCTAGAAAACCAAATACCTTTTATGATACTAATCGTATGGATGTGTTGATGCTCAAATAAACCTTCAAATGATAAAACTATGGAAATGAATGAAAACATGGTTTAATGTAGAGTCTATATTCAAACTAATATTGTTATAGGAATATTACTAGGGTTTAAAAGAATTTAGCTTTCAGTTCATGTTAACGGGATATTTTATACTCCTTGATGGACCCCAAGATTAAAATGAGCATATTTCAGTACCTTCCTCTTGAATATTGTTGAATATGATTTATAACCCTAAAACAGGGTTTCAATTTTACAAGGAGTTAGAGTAATAGAGGTCTTAGGGATAATATACTTTAAACCCTTTCTATCTCATCTAACATGTGTTTAACTCTTTCATATTATAATCAAACAACTAGATTAGAGGAACATGAAGGGAAAAAATTAGTTTTGAGTTTGAGATAGTTTGTGACTAGTCAGAGATAAATATATTTCTATCCTAACATGTGTAACAATTTATTTATATCATATCACTCCTCTAAGCATTCTACAATCCTCTGGAAATGTCATTGGTATGCATATTTGTCAAGGAAGACATGAATACCCAATACAACCCATATAACCCATAAAGATATAAGGAATATGTAATAATATAGTCTTGTCAATAATGGAAAAATACAAAGTTCATAATGTTGAAGGCATAATTAAAAATAAATAGGAAATCATAATATCAAGAAAATTCTCATCGTTCTTATTAGATCCCTAAACTTCCTTACATCATCAGGGGCCTAACAACATAGAAAAATTATGCCAACCTTTTTCTATGAGTTCTTAACGGTTCTCTGACAACATATCTCAATAACCTCTCAAATTTTTGGTTTTCAAATCATTCTTCCTCTCTATCTAATCTCTATCACATTCTTGTGCCTTCTCCCTCTACAAATTTATGTTCCACTTTTATCACTTTTGTTTCGATTTTCAGTTGCAAACTTAACCACCCTTTGTTCTATTAACTCAAGGTGGAAAAAGGTATACCTTTACTTGAGTTAAAACATGTGGGTTGATGTCACAAGGTGATAAAACAATTTCAAATATGCTACAAGGTTTCTTCTAACCTCCCATGAGATATCATAGTCAAACTGTTAGAGTAGGTATTTACCTTAGCTCATGTTCACCTAGGTACTTTATTTATCTTTATTGTATTTATCCTCACCCACTTATGTGTGTGGATATTTATTTTATCTTATTTATATATTAGGAAGATATTATCTAGTTTTTAGGTATAGTTCTTTCCTTGATCTATGGTATTGACTAGATTATTGATGACTAGTTCTTTCCTTAATCTATGGTCTTGACTAGTTCTTTCCTTGATGTATGGCTTGATCTATGACCTTAAATTTTTCTTAAATTGATATTCCTTTCTTATATAAGCAAGGACCATTATCATTGTATTTCATTGAGTTCCATAATAATATATTATATTGTTGCTCATTTGTTTGCAAAGGTTTTTGTAAATTTATTGTGGCGAATTACTTTCATCTTATTGAGCATGGTGTTTAATTAGCATCTGAGTTATTTTTGGCTTGGTACGATCTGGTTATTTTTTTTATGGTATCAAAATAGGATATTGTTGTTGACATCCATCTGTAAGATTCATTTTGCAAACAAGATTTTTTGTATATTCATATATTTGGAATTTTTTAGTATTTTTTTATTACATACATTTTTATGCAAAACATAGTCTTTCATTGGATTCACAAGGTGGAAAAACCCTAAGTACGACCATAAACTCGACCAATATTGGAGGTAGTTGTTTTTTTTGTATTTTTTTTGTTTTCTATAGCACGTACAAATCCACTTTGGAATTCATGTCAATGTGGAAGAAAACACAAGAAAACCATTGGGTTTTAAACTGTTTCAAGAAGGCCATTTTTTTCCTTATTTGGCATGCAGGTCATTTTCAACATAGTCCAGAAATAGTAAGTTTTACCAAAAGAAGCAATTGGATGTGACTTTCTCAAAAATAAGCAGCACACCCCAAAATAGTATGAAAAGAAAAAACCCATTGAAATCCTTATGCCCTGGTCATATGGTATGGTCATATAAGTTCTTAACTCCAGCCCCCTTTCATTTTATTTGTGTGGTGAAGGAAAGAGCAATTTTTTTTAGTGGCCACTAAAATAAATAGTAGAGCATAAAATTGAAAAGATTGTATCTTTTGATCAGAAACTCGGATTTGGGTGTTGTTTTTTTGCAAAAGTTTTTTTTTCATGTTTGTTCTATTCCAACTATTTATTTTGAGAAAAAAATTATAATTATAAAGTGTCATATTGTTACACGCACTCAATTATAAAGTTTCAAAATATAGGGGGTCTTGTTGCATTACTTGGTTCTTGCATTCTTTTGGTGATTTTTGAATGGCATCTTTATCTACTTATACATTAGATCATGTTGATCCATTAACAACACATAATTACCACACATAGAAACCAAGAATGGAAACAATCATTAACCAGAAAGGATTATGGGATTTAACTAGATAATATGAGAAATTTCAGTACTAGTACAAATTTAATGAGTGTATGGATTTGATAGGAACTTATGTAAGTGATATTCTATTGTTGCATTTGGAAAAATGTAACTCTCCTTTAAAAATATGGGATAAATTTGAGGGTTTATTTGGTAAGGTGAATCACATGAGAGCCATGCAACTTGAAATTGAGATCATCTCTCTTAATACTGAATATTTTCCATTAATTATATACTATCTTACTAGGTTCAAGCATTTTTTGACACAATTGAAGGGGAGTGGAAGAGATAAGAAAGATGAAGAGTGTGTTTATTTAATTCTATCCAAGCTGAGATGACCATTCCAAATATTTGCTTCTACCTTTTTCTCTAGCATGGATGCCTTAGGTGACACCTTCAAAAATCCTGACTTAGAAACATTTTGTGAAATACTTACTAGGGAATAATCCAAATTGTTTAACCTTGAGTCTTCCACCTCTCAAAAGTAATTAGTTTCATCTAATCCTAAGGGCAAGGGAAAACCAAAAAGCAAAACCAAATCCACCCCTTCTCAATCTCAAAGTGCTCCTAAACCTAAAGAAAACAACTCTAAACTCAAGTAGTCTTCTAAATCCAAGAAAAAGTCTAGCATTTCATGATCTTTCTATGGGGGTATTGGTCATGAAGAATAAATGTGTTATAAGTGAATACAAGCCTTAGATGATGCAATCAAGAAATAAAAAATCTCCATCTCCACTCTACCTCCTTCTAATCAACATGGGAAATCACTTAATGTTGTTAGGATATCTCAATTACCACTTGCAGATAATTGGGTTATCGATTCTGGTGTTTCTCATCACATGACTTCTTCTAAGGATTCTTTTGTATCTCTAGCTTTGAGTTCTACTTCCAAAATTAAGGTTGGAGATTCTTCCTTTTTTATATTAAAGGAAAAGGTGACATACAAATTGATGGTGGTATCCAAGACGCACTATATGTTCCTAACATCACTACAAATTTTCTTTCCGTATATAAAATTTGTCATCCTAGTCAAGGAAAAATAGTGATTTTTACATCACGTGGGGTAGAATTACAAACTTTGTTGGAGCCTCATTCACTTTTTTCTCAAGGTATTTTTTATCATAGTTCTTGACTATATCACTTTGAGGGTTTTGATGAGACTTCCTTTATAGGGAGACGATTGGTTTCTCATGCAAATTTAGAGAGTAAGCTTTGACATGAGAGATTTGGACATCTTAATTACATATATTTGAAATATTTGAGAACTCATGGTATGGTTGATGGTATTGCTAGATTTTCTTGTCTTGAGGGAGTTTTTCATGGCGATGTATTAGGAAAACAACACCAACATCCATTTCCTAATAATTTTTCCAAGATATCTTCTTCACCACTCGAGCTTGGACATAGTGACTTGATGGTTTTTCCTACCCCCCTTTTCAATGGAGCTAAGTATGCACTTACATTTATTGAGAATTTCTCAAGGCGTACTTGGGTTTATTTTCTCAAGTAAAAAAGTGATGTTTTTTCACACTTAAAAGTCTTCAACGCTTTGGTCGAGAAAAAATATTCTAGTAGCATAAATAAACTTTGCATTGATAATGGGGGGGAGTACTTCAGTAATGAGATTTTTGAATTTTTGGCAACTCAAGGCATTATTCACCAGCATTCTATTCCTAACACTCCACAAAAGAATGGATTAGCAGAAAGGAAGAATCAGAACTTTGAAGGAAATGGCTAACTGTATGATGCATTCTAGAGATATACCTCCTATCTATTGGGAAGAAGCAGTTAATTGTGCTAACTATATTCAAAATCGTACATGCCACATAGAGCACTTGAGCATTTGAATCTAGAGGAAATCTTGGTCCAACACTAAGCTAGATGTCTCATTTTTTCATGTCTTTGGGAGCCATGCTTGGGATTTTGTGCCAAAGAAGAAAAGGAAAGATCCTTGGATAAGAAGAGTAAACCCTTGATCTTTGTAGGGTATTATGAGGACATGAGAACTTATTGTTTTTTAGATCCTGATACACATGATGTTATTTTTCAAACACATGTTTAGTTTGATGAGCGTTTCACTCCTCATGATTCTTCATCTTATTCCATACCTACTTCTTCTTCTACATCTCATCTTGAGGATGCTTTCTTTGAGGAGATTTATGATGAGGTTATAGATGCTAACATTGAGGATCCTATTCCCACTGATGTTTTCACTATGCCTAAGTGGGATCGTAATACAGTTTCTGAGGTAATGCACCTTTCATTCAGAGGATCTTCTACCCACTAGGAATCATCACGCACATTCTACAGGTTTTGTACTTTTGTGTCAGGCAGTTTTTGAGGATCCGCAATCTTTTTAAAAGGCTCATGGGATATATGAGTGGGATGATGCGATGAAAACTGAGTATTATTATTTGATGAAGAATCATACTTGGGATTTGGTATATCTTCCTAAAGGAATCATAAGATGGTTAGGTGTAAGTGGGTATACCGAAAACCAAATACGCAGCTGATGGGTCAATTAATAAGTATAAGGCTTATCTTGTTGCAAAGGGTTTTTCATAAGTTGAAGGTATTGATTACTCTAAGAATTTTTCACCCGTTGCTAAGATGGATTTTGTATGCCTTGTACTTGTTATTGCTACATCACAAGGGTGGCCCGTATACATAGATGGATGTGAAGAGTGTCTTCTTACATGGAGGATCTATAAGAGGAAATATATATGGAGCAGCCTGGCTAGATTTGTTTCAGGATTCTTCTCTTATTTGTAGGCTCTGAAGGTCTCTCTATGGTCTCAAACAAGCCCCCTCGGGCTTGGTATGAGAAGATGGATTCTTTTCTTCTATCTACTAGTTTTGTTCCATTGCCATTCTGATCATACAGTGTATCTCCAGCATGTTGGTGAGGATATTGTCGATACATGTCTTGTATGTTGATGATCTGTTACTTACTGGTAGCTTTTCTTCCCACATTTAGAGTATTCATAGGGCTCTTTCTACACAGTTTGACATGACAGATCTATGAGCTATTACATTATTTCCTTGGTTTGCAGATTTCTCAGACAGATTTAGGGATTCATTTGAGTCAGCAAAAGTACACCCATGATCTTCTTAGGCACTTTGAAATGACTGATTGCATAGCCCAGATTCCATCTCCTTTTTAGTCTGGGGCTACTCTTACTTCCACATATACCACTCCACTTTATGATCCTACATTGTATAGGTAGTTGGTTGGAAGTATCATGTACTTGACCCATACTCTCCCTGATATTTCATTTACAATAGGGCTTGTATCTCAATTTATACATTCTCTTCATAGTAGTCACTGACAAGATGCTACAAGGATTTTTTTTATTTACAGGGAACTTCCCACTTTTGAATACACTGCACTAGGCATTCTACTCAATTGGTTGGATATACAGATTCAGATTGGGAAGGTTCTATTGATGATAGACATTCCACTTTTGGCTATCGTTTTTATCTTTATTCTTCTCTAGTTACTTGGGATTGTAAAAATAAATAGGCTATTTCACTTTCATCTTCAGAGGTAGAGTATAGGGAAGCAGTTACAATGAGTTAGTATATTCTTTAGCTTTGACAGTTATTGAAAATTTTTGGATTCTCATAGGATTCATCGAATATACGTTGGTGTGACAACCAAAGTGCAATTCACATTTCTTGTAACCCTGTTGAGCACCAGTGGACCAAGCATATTGGGATACACATACACTTCATTCATCAACACATTCAGGATGTACTTATTTTCTTGGAGTACATTCTAACTCAGCATCATGTTACAAAAATCTTTATAAATCCTTTTGAATCACCTCCCTACCTTGAGTTGCGCAGCATGCTTGGTGTTTCAGAAGTTGTTCTTGGGGGGTGTTTATGAGAACATCTTCCTTATTATTCTTATTTTTCTTTCCTTCTAATAGGATTCTTTCCTACTTTTGGCTCGATATTTCTTCATGGATATATTGTACATGAGTACCTAATCAAGCCCAATTTCCAAGACTCATACTGTGGATATGCCACTTTTATTTTGGGCCCCTAGCTTCACTTGGGGCGTGTTAGAATAGGTATTTACCTTATCTCATATTCACCTAGGTACTTTATTTACCTTTATTGTATTTATCTTCACCTACTTATATGTGTGGATATTTATTTTATCTTATTTAGATATTAGGAAGATATTATCTAGTTGTTAGGTATAGTTCTTTCCTTGATCTATGGTATTGACTAGTTCTTCCTAAATCTATGGTCTTGAATAGTTCTTTTATGAATAGTTCTTTCCTTTATTTTATGCTT
This sequence comes from Taxus chinensis, assembly GCA_019776745.2. NCBI lineage: Eukaryota > Viridiplantae > Streptophyta > Pinopsida > Cupressales > Taxaceae > Taxus > Taxus chinensis. The sequence goes on along the minus strand of CM034149.1, from coordinate 277,627,747 downwards.
GATCTATGACCTTGACTTGTTCTTAGATTGATATTCTTTGTTTATAAAAACAAGGCCCATTCTCATTATATTTCATTGAGTTCCATAATAATATATGATATTGTTGCTCATTTATTTGCAAAAGGTTTTTGTAAAGTTATTCTGGTGAATTACGTTCATATTATTGAGTGTGGTGTTTAATCAGCATCTGAGTTCTTTGTAGCTTGGTATGATCTGGTTATCGTTCCTTTTACAAACATGTAGTACAAAATAATAAGAAACACATCTTTTATAAGGTTGAAATTCAAATTTTCAACATGGGATTTTGGCGAGAAATAAGGAATTGAAGGATTCTTAAGGAGGTGGGGGAATAAATGGTTTAAAAGTAAACTTATTAATCAAAACCTATATCATATACCTTAAACAACCAAAATTACAGTTATCTACACATCTAATTCCTCTACATCATGTACCAACAAAGATCCTTACTTTAGTCACATTGGATGGCTTAGGCTACCTCAAAATTTCCTTTATCTTAGCTAGATCAATCCTCAACTTCCCATCTCCATATACATGCCCCAAGAAGACAAGTGAATGTTTAGAAAACTCACACTTCTCATTAGACACTAGTTGATTATCCTTCAAAACATGGAAAATTACTTCACATGGACAACATGCTTATCAAAAATTTTACTGAAAACAGAAATGCCATCCAAATACAAAATGATAAAAGACTCAATAAGTGGCCTCATTACCTCATTCATCACTAGTATAATTGTAGTCTATTTTTTGAATAGTCTAAAAGTTATAAAAAACCCACTCATACAACCCTTGCCTTATCTTGAATGTTATTTTCCAAATGTTCTCTTCCTTAATCCACACTTTGTTGTACCTAGACTTCAAATCAAGCTTAGAAAAATATTTAGCATGTATTAATTGATGTAACAAATCATCAATTCATGGAAGAGGGTACCTATTCTTTATGGTTATCATATTGAGTGCCCTATAATAAACACACATTATCCATGAACCATATTTCTTAGTTACTAAAAAAATAGGACAACCACATGGAGAAGTGTTAGGATAGATTACAACTTAATATATCAAACATTGTAAGTGTTTTTTACATCATCAACATCCTTCAAGGAATGCCTTTACAAACTAATATTGGAATGAGGCATGTCTAGTAGCAAATGTATCTCATGCACAATAGGCCTATAGGGTGGAAATCCCTTAGGATCTTGGAAGACTTCATTTAAATTTTATACCAATTCTTCCATTTTCTTCTTTTATTTATTATTAAAAATACTAAAAGAGGTATTAGATGAAACAAATTTCTTATATTGATTATCTCTCAAAAGAAACAAATAAAATTTACCACTAACATTAATAAGATTCTTAGCTTCGTATAGAATTACCAAAGATATCTTAGATTATCCCTTGTAGGCTAAAATTATGTAGCTATTACCATCCTTTACCAAAAGGTATTGGTTAGCTCTCCTTATGAAAATAACATCTTAGATATACAAGTAAGGACTGCCAAACACTACACCACACACACCAAGAGGCACAACATCCATTGTAACTTAATCAATGAAATGTGCATTAATATAAAAATTAACCTTGAATTACTTTGTTACCTTGATGTATACACCTTTCTACACCCAACCCAAGGAAATACAGCTTATATGATTTTAAGTATCTATATTCATATTATCTACTAACTCTTTTCTTATCAAATCAGCTCAAGAACATGTATCAGAAAGAGCATCCACTTATGTTATTTTCATTTAAATATTAATATGAAAGATCTTATAAAGTTCACTTTTTTTAGCACAAGTACTACCCTAACATACCTCTTTATTTATAGGGGTACAATACAATATCTCATCCATATCATATCTACAGCCAATGTTATCTCCTTAGAGAGAAACCATAGCTTTCCTCTTCTTCTTTTATTCTTGAATTTTTTAGTAGAACGTAGCATGAAGCTTCCAACACTTCTCCTTGGTATAAGTATCAACATTACATTCACAACAATGAACTTTAGTATCCTTCTTAGAAACAAAAGTAACATTTTTCTTATCTTTCCCTTTCCTTTTCCCTTTTCTTTGGAGTTTCCTTCTTGTTTTGAAGAATTTTGAGAGGTAGATAAAATATTCTTCTTTTCCATCTCTAAGTAGTGATCTTGAGAACAATCCTCATCTATAACCATAGGTTTGGCCAAGATGAATAGTCTCATCAAGTGGATATGGAGTCTAGCAATATACTTCATCAAGGTGTCCCAGTCTACTTTATTTATGCCCATTTTGATATCCTTCTTATAGAACTCACTTATGTACTCTTGAATAGTTTTGAATTAATTTTGCGTAAGATATTGTCAATACATGGACCTATCTTTCTCATAAGAAATAGGATAAAACTAATTCTTGATTAGAATTTTAAAATCTTCCAACTTAGTAATAAGAGGTAGTTTCTTAACAATTAAAGAAGGAACATAGCTCTCAATCCAAGTTAAAGAATGATTGGTTGGTTTTAATCTTGGAAAATATTTATGTTAGCCTTCATAAATATGATGCAAACCAAAATATACCTCAAGTGGATTTACCCAATGGTATAGCTTCTTGGCATTTTCATATCCATCATATGGTTTAATCTTTATCTTTACTTCATCCTTGAATAGAGGAAATTTTTGGTTGGCATGGGGAGATTCTTCCTTCTTCTCATGTTTAAGAGTGTCCTCCTTGTTTTTTCTCAATGCCTCCATCTAAACACCAAGTCTTTCCATGAGAAATACCATGATGGACTCCAACCAGTCAAGATTACACATGGAGTGAGATATGCTAGAAACATCCTCTTCAAACTTGATAAACATCTTCTTTGTTGTTTTTTCCTCGTCATCATTAGTATAGGCCATACTATGAAATCATTTCTTCTACTTTTGTGAGAAATTGTACTTCAAAGGGTACTAAGATACCTTTACCACTGTGATTGTTGGCTCTAGTGATGGGCATAAAATGAAATGTAAAGCATAAAAAAAACCACACAAAATAATAAAAATTAAAATAACTAGCTCTTATACCAATCTAATCTATAAACTAGGTGGATATTCCACTAAAAGTTTCATAAACATAGATACTTACAAACCCAAAAAAAATAGTGATAAGAACAATACAAATTTTATTACGAAAATAGAGTTCAATTTGTTAGAAATGAACATGTAACACATACAGCTCAAAACAATAATGACTAATGGCTAAGAGCACACATGAATGCAATGTTTTACCTTAGAGAAATCCAAGATGGGAAAACCTAAAATTGGGTAAGGCAACATCACTACCCTCTCAACTATGCAATTCAATGTTTGTACATCGTACTACCATTTTCATGGCCTTCGTGGAAATAATTCCCTCTCCAAATCTCATATGTCATCACCAATCTGGCACTATGATAATTCTTCACTGGGAACTCCTCGTGCTATGATTATTTACTAATGCACAGCCTTTAGTTTGGTGGATGTAATCTAGAAACAAAACAACAACATAACACAAGAATACCATCGACTATGATAAGACAGAATGATGAAAAATCTGAAATATCAAAGTAAATTATAATATTAACATGAAATTGTTACAATCTCACCCATGAGGTACTTCAAGTGTTATTGACTTCACTTGCCTTTCACCAAGACTATTGGAGAAACTTTACAATTACACCTCTTAATGGCTTCTTCAACACACCTTTAAACTGATGGCTTCCTTTGCACACTTCCTACAATATTTCTCGCTACTTCCTTATATGCTAAATGAGGGGGGTGGCCTCTCTATTTATAGAACTTCCAGGCTTATCCATCTTATCTCTAAGATAGGATAAGAAATCCACTCTGACAAATCATATTCCATACCTTAACTCTTATCTGTACATGTAAGCTTATCTTTTAAGATAAGATAAACCTTATCATTTTACATGGGTTCCACATTTTTAGAATTTTTACAAATAAAATACACAAAATATTTACAACCTCACTCCTTGTCCTTATTACCAATATAATATTTCTAATTCCTAATCATGTAGACCCTACTTCTCTAATTACCCAAACTTTGACATTTTAACATTACCAGACCACTTACGACAAATATTTACTTTTTACAACATTCCTATTATACTTTGACTGTTACCGTACTCCACATTATTGGCGGCACCGTACTGACGGCGCCGTTATCTTCTATCAAACGCTACTACTAATTATACTTAACAACATCCTATTCCTAATACATACATTAATGAAATAGAAATTATGGAGGAAAATTTTAGTGTCGACATCTTCTCCCTTGTAAAGCTTCTACTCCGTCCTCGGAGTAGACTATTCTGGTGCTTGGAAAATCTTCAACTTGTCATGGTTGACCCATTTCGTAATGGGAGTGCCATCCAATTCCTCCAGTCGTTACATACCATTTTCATGCACAGCTACTATTTTGTAGGGCCCCATCCATTTTGGAAGATATTTTCTGTCTTCTTTTTTTGTATCTGGAATCATATACTAGAACCAAGTCATTCACATGAAATGGAGACCAACAGATTTTTTGATCAAAGTATTCCTTCTGCTTCATTTTCTTCTTATGGCTTGTATCCTTTGCTATTTCCCTCATTTCCTCTAGCAAATGAAGATGTACCAACCTTTCTTTTACTGAATCACTTTCATCCATCCTTTCATTTTTCATAACTCTCACAGTGGGAATATCAAACTCAATAGGAAGAACTGGATCAATGCCATAGGCCAACTGAAATGGGGAGTATCTTGTTGCTGACTTTGATGTTGCCCTATATGCCCACAATGCTGCATGAATCCTTTTATCCCATTTATGTACCTGCAAGGCTGCATCTTTTGCTAGAATTTGACACAACACAAAATTTGTTCGTTCCACCTGTCCATTTGTGCTTGGCTTGTATGTTGTTGCCTTCCTGTGCTTAATAGAAAACTTATTGACTAGGGCTTCTACCACCTCATTAATGAAGTGGCTTCCTTGATCTGTTACAATTTCTAATGGACAACCAAATCTGGTGACAATGCGTTCATATATGAACCTTGCCACTTCATCCATGGAAGTTGTTTTCAATGGCCTAGCTTCAACCCACTTGGTTAAATAATCTGTGGCAACTACAATATACTTATTTTGGCGTGAGGTAGTTGGAAGTGGACCTAAAATGTCTATTCCCCACTTTTCAAAGGGACCAAGTGGAAGAATAGGACATAATGGAGCTGATGAAGTCTTACGGTTACCATGTGTTTGACAAATATCACATGTCTTACAATAATTATAACAATCTTTAAAAAGAGTGGGCCAGTGATAACCTGCATCCAAGATCCTTCTTGCTGTAAGTTGTCCAGAGAAGTGCCCTCCACATGTACCATTGTGGAATTCTTCTAGCAGTTCCTTCCCTTGATCACGTCCAACTGCCCTCTTGTACTGTCCATCAGGTCCTATTCGAAATAATACTCCATGCAGAATAGAATATGGATGACTGGCTTGAGTAATCTTTCTCTTAGTCTTTACATTGGCACCATCAGGAAACTTGAATTCATTCAGATAATTCCAAATATCTATGTATTCACTAGGGATTGTGTCAAGGGATAACAATGCTGCATCGGGGAAATCATCATCATCACAAGATGATCCTAAACCATCATAGGCTTGAGAGAGTGCATCTGCATTGACATGCTTCTTTCCTAGCCTATCTATAATATCAAATTCAAATTCTTGTAGCAAAATTATCCATCTTGCTATCCTCCCTGATGGGTTAGGCTTATTTACAATATATTTTAGAGCCTAATGATTTGTTACAACTAGAAATTTTTGCCCTAGCAAGTAATTTCTAAACTTCTTTACAGCAAAAATGATAGCCAGAGCCTCTTTTTCAATTATAGTATAATTTACCTCAGCACTTCTCATTTGTCTTCTCCCAAAGTAAATTGGATGTTCATTCCCATTTTCATCCTTTTGGCTCAAAGTAATTCCTAGTACTGCATCTGAGGCATCAGTGTACACAATGAATGGCTTGCTCCACTCTGGATTCTTCAAAACAGGTGAAGACACCAGGGCTTCCTTTAGTTGTCCAAAAGCTTCATGCACCTTATTTCCTGGTTCATAAGTAACATCCTTCTTCAAGAACTGGGTTAGTGGCTGTGCAATCTTTGAGAAATTCTTGATGAACCTTCTATAGTAACCCACATGGCCTAAAAATGATCTCAACTTACTTCTATTCATAGGAAATGGTAAATCTTTGATTTTTGAAACTTTATCAGGATCAATACCAATACCATCTCTGGATACAACATGCCCTAACAAAACGCCTTTAGAACATCCAAAGACACACTTTGTAGGGTTTAGTGAGACTTGTGCTTCATCTAACCTTTGAAATGTTGTCTCCATCTGGTGCAGGTGGTCCAACTTGCTCCCATAGATGTAAAAATCATCCAGAAATACTCTGATGAAGGTCCCAATGTAGGGTTCGAACACCCTATTCATCAAACACTGGAATGTTTCTAGAGCATTACACAACCCAAAAGGCATAACTCTATAAGCAAAAGTTCCCCAAGGAGTGGTGAACGTGGTCTTCAGCTGATCTTTCTCTGCTATACAAAATTTTTTGTAGCCGCTATATCCATCAGCAAAACTATAGCACTCCTGGCCAGCTACTTCGTCCAAGATCTGATCTGAAAATGGAAGAGGGTAATGATCCTTCTTTGTTGCCTTATTGAGCTTCTTGTAATCAACAAAAATGCATAGCTTCCCATTCTTTTTTATTGAGATCACAATGGGAGAAACCCATTCTGAATTCTCTACAGCAAATATGAATCCTGCATCAAACAACTTATCTATTTCTTCTTTTACAGTCTTGGAAAAATTAGGATTCATTCTATATGACATTTGCTTTATGGGCTTAGCACCATCTACCAGCTCAATAGAATGTTCTACCCAACTTACTTAACGGAGTTCCTTGTAATCAAAAGTGAATATGTGTATGTACCTTCGAAAGAGTTGGAGGTAGGATTCCTTCTCACTCTCCATCACAGCATCACCAATCTTTATTTGTTGGAAACAATCATCAACTTCTTCTTCAGATAATTTTATGGGGTCATGAGTTGGTGTGACTGGAAGGATATCCATGACTGAAACATCAACCTCACTTTCTTCATCCTCAGTGTCCACTTCACTGGTACTAGAGTAATCAGAGGATGTCCAACCATCAGTTTCATCACTTGAATCGACAGGTTCTACCTTATGATGCTGAGGGATCACGTTTATTTTCACCCTCTCTCTACCATGTCTAAGTGTCATGAAGCCTTCATTCCATTAGTTTCTTGCATGAACTCTCCTTAGCCATGGTCTTCCCAGCAACATTGGGTACATAACAGTACCATTTTTCATCACCTAAAATTCTACCACACATACAACACCCATAACAGATATTGCCACATTTGAAACTACACCTTCTAGTTTAGTTTTTCCTTTATTTAATGACCTTAACATAAGTGTTGAAGGGCGATCAATTTTTAAACCCAACATATTCATTACAGACTCGGTCATTACATTAACTGCAACACCTCCATTAACTAAGACATCATGAATTGAAATACCATTACATAATACCTCAGCTTGTGGAGCACAGGGATCTACCTCTACCTCCAAAACAGGGACCTCAACCTCCTTTCTTCATCGAGCATTGAGTCCACTTCGTAGCTCCCGCCTCTTCTCAGAAGACATAGCCAAGAGTTGACCATATGTAATATTTGCAGGCCTTTTGGATAGATCTTACAAGATGGAGTATGGTCCTTGCCCCTATGAAATCAGAAAATCCTGCACACCCAACTTTCTTCTCCTATGTTTCTTACTAGTTTCTCCTTTCATCTTCTTAGGATCATTTCCATCTTGATTATCTTTTTCTTTCTTTCTTTTTGTTACAAACACATCTACTTCATTATTTCTGCTCTTATATACTACATCAAAAGAATTCACAGGTGATTTTCCTTTATCATTATCTCCTTTACCAAATGTAGAAGCTCTATCTAGACAATTATACTTATAATGACCCTTTTTATAACAACCATAACATACAACTTTAGAAATATTTCTTTTTGGACCTCTATCTCCTCCCTGAGAACTAAATTCTTTTCCTTGAAGAAAATTAATAGTTAATTGACCCATCTTTTTTTAGCAGATCTTTATACTCAGTAGATGTACTAGGAGAAATATTTGTGCTCACCGGGAGTGGTTGTGGATTCTGGACCAAAGGTGTTAGTGTAGGCTCTACTTTAGCAACAATTTCTTTGGGCTCCTCTTCCATGCTTTCTTCTTGCCTTCTTGCAATCTCCTTTGCTTGTTCAATGGTAGTTGGGTGGTCATACTTTACTCGTTGTCTGATCTCTGGCTTCATCCCAAGAATGAAGTGCTTACAGAGGAGATTATCCACGCCATTCATCAACCCATCTGCTAATCCTTCCTTCCGGATCTGGGCATCGAGCTTCCTCCTTAGCTCTAGAACATGAGCATGATAATCCCTTATCTTATCCTTCTCTCCTTGGGATAGCTTTGTGATCTCGATCATAAGATCTGCATATTTCTGTTGTTCACCAAATTCTTCAAGAAAAATTTCAGTTAATAAATCCCATGAATTTTTCACATTATCACCTAGTGTTTCAAACCACCTAAGTGCTGAACCATCCAAAAAGGTAGGAAAAAAATTCGGTCCATTGTTCCCTTCTTATAAGGCCATTACAAATACAAGATCATTTAAACTCTTGAATGAAAGAAGAAGCATCTTCATTAGATTGAGCTGAAAAAATAGGAATCTTTCCCATTTTCAAAAGTAACCACCGTGAAATACCAACCCACAAGTACATTCAACAAGACTTATGTGCACAAATAATTGGAATCACTATACTAGAAAGTGACTTTACACCTTTCTACAGTAAAATAGAAATGACCATGGTAAACTATGGTAAAACATGACTTACTACGGTAAAAACTGACTTTACTGTGGTAAACACTATTCACAGTAAAAAGTGAAGTTACTGCGGTAAATACTATTCACGGTAAAAAGTGACTTTACTGTGATAAATACTATTCACTAAAAAATGACTTTATCATGGTAACTACTATTCATGGTAAAAATGACTTTACCATGGTAACTACTATGCACAGTAAAAATAAGGTTACCCTCCAATTGATTTTTGACTACGTGGGAATATCTCTCCAGAAAATCCACCAACGAGGAATGGTCCCGGCAACGGAACCAAAATGTCATCACCAATCTGGCACTGTGATAATTCTTTACCAGGAAGTCCTCGTGTTATGATTATTTACTAATGCACAGCCTTTAGTTTGGTGGATGTAATCTGGAAATAAAACAACATAACACAAGAATACCATTGACTATGATAAGACGGAATGATGACAAATCTGAAATATCAAAGTAAATTATAATATTAACATGAAATTGTTACAATCTCACCCGTGAGGTACTTCAAGTGTTATTGACTTCACTTTCCTTTCACCAAGACTATGGGAGAAACTTTACAATTACACCTCTTAATGGCTTCTTCAACACACCTTTAAACTGACGGCTTCCTTTGCACACTTCCTACAATATTTCTCACTACTTCCTTATATGCTAAATGAGGGGGGTGGCCTCTCTATTTATAGAACTTCCAGGCTTATCCATCTTATCTCTAAGATAGGATAAGAAATCCACTCTGACGAATCATATTCCATACCTTAACTCTTATCTGTACATGTAAGCTTATCTTTTAAGATAAGATAAACCTTATCATTTTACATGGGTTCCACATTCTTAGACTTTTTACAAATAAAATACACAAAATATTTATGACCTCACTCCTTGTCCTTATTACCAATATAATATTTCTAATTCCTAATCATGTAGACCCTACTTCTCTAATTACCTAAACTTTGACATTTTAACATTACCGGACCACTTACGACAAATATTTACTTTTTACAACATTCCTATTGTACTTTGACTGTTACCGTACTCCACATTATTGGCGGCACCGTACTGACGGCGCCGTTATCTTCTATCAGACGCTACTACTAATTATACTTAACAACATCCTATTCCTAATACATACATTAATGAAATAGAAATTACGGAGGAAAATTTTAGTGTCGACATATACATACTTCACTAAGCACTCTACAGAATCCTCACTCTCACAACAACACTCACACATGTCACTGATGGTTGCAACTAAATAAATTGAAACACAAACCTTCCATTTTATTTAGTACAAATGGAAATATCCTATAATAGTGTAACTCATCTTCCCCTTCATGATGCTAACTGAGATAAATCAAACCCATACTCGTGCCCTCTACCTTGGAAAAATCTTGATTATCCTAAAAAATGATAAGATAAAAATAAATAGTTGCAAATATTCTTCTCCATGTTTCATTTTTTAGCTTGTGATGAAACTACAGATGGCTATGGGAAGTAGTTATACAACCACCGTGCATGCATTCAAATTTCCCTTATGGATACCAGCAGTTACATAACCACTGCAGTGTTTCTGTAACGACCAATGTTGATGGAGAAATGGTTTCATCATGATGATGAAACATCCTTAGTTTTAGACACATAAACATACATGGGTTCCACATTCTAGACTTTTTACCAAATAAAATACACAATCGTTATGACTCAACTCCTTTGTCCTTATTACCATCATAATATTTCTAGTCACATCCCATTACACTGATTGTGTCTACAGTGTCGCTAGCGTGTGCCTACCGCCTATTTGCACACTTTTCACCTTCCTGACTTCCTGAAGCGTGTTCGGGTTGAGAGGGCCCGTAAGGGGTTTACGTTGGTTTGGACAGGGGGGTTGGGGGGGTGTGTGGGGGTGTGGGTGGTTGGGTGGTTTGTTTCCAGGATGGGGGCGGGTATGGGGTTAGGGCGGCGGACGGGTGGAGGGTTCGGGTGCGGTGAGGGGGGCGGGGGTGGTGTGGTTACCAGACCACTACGACAATATTACTTTTTACAACATTTCCTATTGTACTTTGACTGTTACCGTACTCCACATTATTGCGGCACCGTACGACGGCGCCGTTATCTTCTATCAGACGCGTGTCGACATATACATACTTCACTAAGCACTCTACAGAATCCTCACTCTCACAACAACACTCACACATGTCACTGATGGTTGCAACTAAATAAATTGAAACACAAACCTTCCATTTTATTTAGTACAAATGGAAATATCCTATAATAGTGTAACTCATCTTCCCCTTCATGATGCTAACTGAGATAAATCAAACCCATACTCGTGCCCTCTACCTTGGAAAAATCTTGATTATCCTAAAAAATGATAAGATAAAAATAAATAGTTGCAAATATTCTTCTCCATGTTTCATTTTTTAGCTTGTGATGAAACTACAGATGGCTATGGGAAGTAGTTATACAACCACCGTGCATGCATTCAAATTTCCCTTATGGATACCAGCAGTTACATAACCACTGCAGTGTTTCTGTAACGACCAATGTTGATGGAGAAATGGTTTCATCATGATGATGAAACATCCTTAGTTTTAGACACATAAAACATTGGTGACTTAATACAAAGATGTTAGGATCATCCCCCAGACAAAATCAACTTTTAACTTAGGTTGTATGTGATTATTTACATAGAAGTTTTATACAATTAGTAACGAATATGAATTGCATTAATCAGACACTTTGAAGATCCAATATTGGATTAATTATTGCAATAATAATAACAATGTTTTTGGAAGAAATCGGATTACATTAAACCTTGAAAATGATAAGAAAATTTAAGGTATTTCCTACCACTCCCATCAGAATTCAAAAAACTCCTTAACATGCACAAAAAATTGGCACCGCTATGTTATAATTTTTAAACTACCTACTACATGATAACTCAAATCCATTGAAACATTTCATTTGCATCACTTCCAACATTTCTTGCACCTCAAATGTAATTATTACTAAATATCTACTATACACATAGAACCATCAACATACTACTTTATAATGAATATTATGTGCACATATGAACAACTACAATAAACAAACTTTCATTGCACCTATGAAAAGAAAAAATGATAAACTTTAATTGCAAATGTGAGTTGTTGTCAAAGACATGAATTTTACATCAACTATACATGTGAACATCCATAAAAGTTCTTCAATAATGCAACACTAAAATTTTCAAACATGGTGGCTTGAAGAGAAGAAAAATTTTATGTTTCAATAATAATATCAATATATTACCTAGAGATTTATAGCTTCGTGTTTCATAAATTACTACATAGATGGCATGTCACATGGTTACACATGTTTGATAGAACATTGATAACATTTTATGACACATCGATAAGTACCAAAAAATTACTGAAAAGGGAAAACTGGAATCCTTTTTTGGTTTATAAATAGCCTTGTGAATCAATCAATGTTTTCAAATATTCTCCATTTAAATATTTACATTCTATCCAACAAAAATAATGTTGCGTTAACGCAGAATAATATTACATAGAGTTTTAAACCTTTATATAACTCTCTGCATATATATCTCATTATATTTTGACCCTAGTTTTTGAGACTAATTCAAATTTCAAATTACATTGATAATATTTAAAGAGATTCTTGTACGTATAAATAAATTATGACCGAGTATAGATCTATATGGTGGAACATCATATCATATAGAGTCATGATTTGTGATAGTATATATATTTAGAATATTTTCCAGTCAATTCAAAATGTAAATTCCTTTTTGTTCAGTTTATTAACCCTTTTCTCTTCTTTCATACCCCTTTTATTATTTGGTTTCTTTATTTTTTGTATGCATGGTTGTGATGGCCTTTGGAAATATATCCTCTCCAAACCATGTAGAGAGAGAACACCTTCTTGAGAATACAACACCTCGTACTAAAAATTTCAAGGAAGTTGTCACTCTTTTTCTAGAAAATAATGTTTTTCTTTGGTGGTTAGCAACAAATTCAGGAAAATTGGTTAACTCACTTTTTCTTGAGGGAATCTCTCCATATTATCCTCGAATGTTGGGGGATTAATACCCCAATTCATAAGAAAAATTTTAGAGGCATTTTGGAAAGAGTCAAGTCAGATGTGGTTTTTCTTTAAGAATTCAAATTAGTTGGTTTTGAATTAAGAAACATAATGAATTATTGTTGGAATGGTTAGTTTTGATTATCAATTCACTCTTAGGGAAGTAGTGGTGTTATTTTTGAAATATGTTCAACTTTTTATCTATTTTTTGTCAGACATGGTATGGATCCTATTGAAATATGTGTGTGGATCAAACTTTTACTTTTGGATAGATTACGTGGGTTTTGTTCATTTTATTCTCCTAACCTTAGTGATGACCACACTTATTTATGGGATTGGCTTACTTCTTCCTTTTTAGTTTATAGTTATATTTTTGGGGGAGATTTCAATATGGTTGAGTAGGAGGGTGATTGTGTAGGAATTTTAGGATATGTTGTGTCTGGATTAGAGAAATATCATGGGATTGATGTAAGGCCTCTCTCCAAATCTGTGATCCATATTAGGGAAATAAAGGCTGAGAAAAAGGTGGTTGGTAAACTTGGTGTAATATCTGAAGGGGTAAAGATAAAATTCAAGCACCGTTGGAAGATTTTTTATGGACCTCAAGATTTTATATTTTCAGGACCTTCTTGTCTAATGTATGTGTTTATTGGATAAACTAGTTCCAATCATATCCCAATTTATACTTTACTTTCATTATGATATCCACAAATAGAGCTTCACTCTTCTCTATCTAAATTGAATGTGTCACATTTTTAATCCCCTAACTTTCATGCTCTATCTCATCATGTTTATGATTTGGTTCCTAGGCCTAGTGGGAAAACTGATGAATTCTATGGTGGGAGTATGTTGTCTTTTGAATTATCAAATTTATTAGAGGATCGGAACGTATGATAGCTTGAAAACATTATAATACTCTTCAAGAAAAGAAACACAAATTAGTAACCACTTGCATGGAATTATAAGTAGACCTACATAATGAATATTTACATGAATAGATTCCCACTTTGAGGAAATTATTCACAAGGAAGAAAACATGTAGTAAGAAGAGCTAAAATTTGTGTCTGGATTCATTGGATTTACAAGTAAGATGAAGATTATAAATTTTTATTTGATTATTTGAAGTTAAAAATATCTTCTTAAAAAGTGTAAAAACTATGTTATTATCATTCAAAGTAATGGAAATTATTTTAAAAAAAACATACCCTTAATATTCAAATAATGTCATTAATGTTTAAAATTATAAATTATATTTATGCTAGATAATCCAACATCATTATAATATTTTTTAACACATTTGATAAGATATGATATCAATGTGTAGTTGTAAGGGTATATCTAGATCTACACGATCTCCCTTAAGTCACTCTAACCGAGTGTGTATACATTGTTAAAAATTTACAGGTTATGAGAACTATGTGCATCTCCTAAGTGCCTACCTTGAAGACATGCATTCAACTTCCAACAAGTATGCAACACTAATGAATTATGGGATTAGTGAATAGAAAATGTATTCAGCTAATACATTACTTTGGCCAAATTTTCAATCATTTCCTTACAATTTTAGTTTTCGAGACTGAACACAAGCCTAAAATACTCATCTTTCGTCACCACACATCCATCTAAATAAAGTTATCTAGATTCCTTATTATTGTTAAGAATGTGATTTAGTTAAGAAGAGGAGAGTCCATTACCAACTTATTTCTCTAAACAAGTATATTTCCATTCGTACCATCTTAGGATTTCTATGGGAATGTTAGGGACCACATAATCATTACCCATCATTACATCCTCAATACCCTTCCCGTGGCTATCCTAAGTCGGTAAAATGCTAAGATTATAACAAAATGGCATAGGGACATGTCACCCATGTTCCTTATATTCAAAGGTTACCTTAGTTAGATAATGTAACTAAGTATTTCTTAACACCTCCTTTTAAAATTATTATCTTCAAAATACTAATAGGTTTTTTGTAAGAGTATATTAGTAACTCAATGAGTTACTAACTCTAGTATTAGTTCATCTTGTCATATTTTCTACAACTTAGTAATTTTTGTTAGGTGTAGGTTATCTATTCATTTTCCCATATCAAGCTACTTTATTACATTTATTCATCATGACTAGTTCATTAATACCATTAAGTACATAAAGATATTTATTTTGTTTCTTATGTATCCTTTTGGTTTATCTTTTGATATTCATTTATTATGTATGAATTAATGAAATCAAAAATAATCTCACAACTTAAGAATTATCATCTTTAATTGATAAATCGATTGTATAAGTAGATTATCTACATTTTCATCTCAAATAATAAGATAAGTCATATACCATATTTCAAATAAGGGATAAATATCCCAATCTTCATTAACAATTATTTACACTAATAAACAAGAATAATGCATTGGGTCGCAATGCCCTTTTTAATATGTGATGATATTTCAATCACATAAAATAATTGATTAAAATAATCCCTTTTGGATTTATTTCAGAATAAACTCATGAAGTAAAACATTCATAAAATTTAATCCAAACAGCTACTTCAAGTATTTCAGTATTTCCTGCAAAATTGTAGGAGAGATATAGATATGGGTCAGTTCATAAGAACTAGCATGAATCTGCATACTCTTAATCTATGTTGTAATCATAATGAAATAACATAATAAGATATGGCTAAGATTATTCTTTAATCAATAAATTATATCTGTAAACTCCCAAGTTTATATTAAGAAAACCATCTCAAAAACATATAATAATGAAAATTCATAATTATGTAAAAACAGTATGTCCACTATCATTGTTCACAACCAAGCTAAATAAGACTCTGACATTTAAACAATAATGGAACATTTACTGCATCAAAAAACATTGATTACAAATGTAATAACTCATAATATTTTCCAACTTTCTTGTTATTAATAACAACTAGAAGTTCATAATGCAGGTGGTCAATAATGAGAACAAAACAACTCATATTCAGCAAAGTCAAAATTAAAAAGGTTGCAATAATCAATCATATCCAAATAGAACCTCATTTGATTGAAAAATAATGAAGCAACATTTTTTAGAGATCTGTTTGAGTTGTGTACAAATATTCATTTTCATTTTTACAAGCACATATATAATCCATAAAAGGACTCTTTAATCGTAACAAAAGTTAACCAAATGTATTGTCCCAAGAAGAGGAGGATAATTCATCAATAGTAACCACTATACAACATTTTTTTTACACATATTAGAAACTAATAATGGAAAGAAACATACCCTTTATCCTTTCCTAAGATTTCCCAAATTAACTCAAAACAGTCATACTTATCTATCACAAAATCAATCCATTATCTATTTATATCACAATAGTATTCCAAAGACTACCCCAAACTAAAACATATACATTTATCTAAAAAATGTTGTTTTCATTACTATTTCAACAAATAATATATTTTTACGTTATTCCTTCATTTCCATATTCCAAAAATAAAACCAACAATGAAGTAAAAGAAGACAATTTATGTTTTATAAAACCTTCATCC
Source organism: Taxus chinensis (assembly GCA_019776745.2). NCBI lineage: Eukaryota > Viridiplantae > Streptophyta > Pinopsida > Cupressales > Taxaceae > Taxus > Taxus chinensis. Next base: position 277,611,131 of record CM034149.1, on the reverse strand, counting down.
TTTCAAATTTCCAATCACTCAAAAAATCAGAACTTACTTTCTATAAACCAAACTATCATAATATTAACAACAAAGATCAAAGGAGGAGCTAAAATATCTTATTTATTTTCCCAAATTTCACCCAATAACCTTAAACTAATGCAACATGTTACTAGCCAAACTCAAAGGATTTGTAACTAGCTAATCAGTTTCATTTTTGTTTCACATAAACTAAAACCAAAACAAAACAAAACATATTCAATAAAATAATAATAATAACTACACTCCAAGAATGAACTTTAAAAATAATCCTTATACCATTCTCACAAATCATAAAAACCTTAATCCACAAACAAGTTCAATGAAGGAATGATAATAGCCTTGCTCCAAAAAGGAGTTATAAAAATATCAAAATTTTCATTTCACAAACTATCTCCTTATTTTATTTTCCCATATCTCTCATTTAATGATAAAAACAAAACATATTTATTTATCATATTTCACATAACATTCCAAACACAAAACCCTATTCAAATGATAATAGAAAAGCTCTCAAAAGAGCTATAAATCTCTTATCTTATTTTCCATATTTCGTAAGGAAACCAAACCCAAAATGTGTTTAACTGTTAACAGCAAAACTCAAGGAAGAGTTGTACCTAAAATAAATTTTCTTTTGTTTCACACACCCTTTTATCTTATTTTCATATCTCATAATAATTACCAAAACCAAAATGTTTTTTATTTTCCAAATTACTCATAATATACCAAAAACAAACGTATTCATTTCCAAAATTTCATATAATGATCAAAAACCAAAATGTATTCAAATTACCAAATAATAAACTAGAGCCAAAAATGCATTTAAATACCTCATTTATTTCCATATTTCGCATGACAATGCAACCCCAAGACATATTCAAAAATTCCAAACCCAAAACATTTCCATATTTCTCATCATAATAAAAACCCAAAAAGAAACGTATGTAGATTCAAACAATAATCCCAAAACCCAAAACGCATTCAGATTTCCCATAATAGATCAGAACCCAAAACGTATTCAGTAATTTCATCAAAATGACAGTATAGAGTAAAAGTATAAAATTTCATGCATGTTTTTTTCATCCAAATCCTCTGCAATCTTCCAAGTTGAAAGCTTCTAAAAACTACTAAATCCTTCAACAACATAATTAAATAACAAAAAAACCATGATATCTCAAAACAATAGTAATAACTTGCATACAACATCCACTCAAAACAAACTTCCCTAAAAATTACATGCACAACTCCAAACTGATCTTCCAAATACAAAACAAATGCAAATGAAACAATGATATCAATGCACGCCTTAGCCTCCCAAGGAAGATTCTAGTTTCCAAGGATTCCACATTTAATTCCCACTTGCTCTTTATTAAATGCTCATGCTAGCTCTTGGATAATCAAACAAATCTATCAAAGTTTAATATCTTTCAAAACGCATAACAATGCCATGTAACAATCCATTTAACTCCTCAACGCACGGCATAATAATCCAATCGGTTCATATATATATATATATATATATATATATATATATATATATATGTATATATGGTAAATGGTCTATGACCAATAACATGCCAATCAATAATATATATATATAAATATGATTGGTGACACATAATGAATTAATTTTAATATATATGGATATATGTGTATATATTAATAATTTATTAAGCTATCAGCAAACACTTCATTACATGACAAGTTATAATGCAAACCAACTCAAATGTTCATTAAAAAGGGGGGGTTGATATCCTTAGTATTCACAGATCAATTTTATAGCCATAATCTCAATAATCCGTTAAACAAATTTAATCAAGTCTAGGATATTACATACTTGCCCTCTAGAAAGAATCATCGTTCTGATGATTTAATTATAATCATTGTTAGCATATCAATCATAAGAAAAATTTCAAAAATAACACTAAATAATATGATTCAGTCTTCTCATAAATTGGAAATTTCCATAATTTAACCAATCAAAGTTATAAAAATTGGCTATATCAACCTTATCTCAGCAAGAATTTCCCAAAAACTCTTTTGGTACGGCTTAAATTTCTATTTATTTATAATAAGTATTGAATATTTTTCAACAATTCCATCCCAAATTAGCCAAAAACAATGGTTATGATCACTTAAACAAGAAAGGAAAAGAAGTCATCATATCATCCATATTCTCCCAAGTTGCATTTTTCTCAAAATATTGGTCCCATTAGACCTTAAATTAAGAAACTTATTGATTTTTGAGACATAGTTTGTGATTTTCTAGCACTCTTATTGGTTCAACTATGATGATTCCTGGGTCCTCAACCTATAATGAGTTCCAATTAACAATATGTGATATATCATAAACATAATTTTTAAGAAATATATATGAAAAACATTGTGCATCTTGGACAATGCAAGGGGTAAAGCTAATTTGTAAGCCACCATGCTTATAACTTCTAGGCCTTCAAAGATTCGTACATATCTAGGTGATAAATTGGAATCTTTTCCAAATGAAATAGATCTATTTTGGGGTTTTTCCCTAAAAAAATATCTTGTCTCCTTGCTCAAATTTCATGTCAATCCTTTTTAAATCAACTTATCTTTTCTGACTATCATTAGCTTTTTTCAACCGCTCGTGAATGAGCTTAACTAGCTCTTCCATTTCAGTCAACCTTTCCAAACCCACCACCTCTCTTTCCTCTGTGTTATCTCAGCTAATAGGATTTATACACTTTTTACCATATAACGATTTAAATGGATACATTTTTAGGGTGGAATGGGAAGTGCTATTGTAAGAAAATTCAATCAATGGTAAATATTGCTCTCATTTGTATTGTTAATTCATGCAATACATTCTGAGCATATCTTCCTAACTTGGTTCACTCTTTTTGTTTTTCCATATGATTTAGGATGGTAAGCTGAACTAAAGTTCAATTTTGTTCCCAATAAAAAGTTCAATGTTTTCCAAACCCAAGAGGTCATCCTTGGATCCCTATCTAAAATGATTAGTTTCGGAATTCCATGCAATCAAAAAAATATCATGCACAAACCTTTTTGCAAGTACTAGGGAATCATCCTTAAGATTTCCCAATATGCAATGAGATACTTTGGTTATTTTATCCACTACTGCCAAAATCATATCATGTTTATTTTTATATAGTGGCAGTCCTTGCACAAAATCAATGTTAATTACTTGCCATTTATATCGCAGAATACTATGAGGATATAGCAAACCTACGAGATGTAAGTGTTTTTCCTTTACACGTTGGCATTCCAAACAATGTGCAACATATTCTATCATATCCTTATTCATCCCTTTCCAAAAAAATTGTTGTTTAACATCATCCAACATCTTTGTTACTCTTGGATGCCTGGAATACGGTGCATCATGAAATTCTTACAAGACTTTCATTCTTAGATCACTACCCAACGACACTTATACTTTATTGTTGAATCACAAAATTCCTTCATTGTCGAACTTAAAACCCTTATACCTTCCATCATTAGGATATTTTTCTAACACATTCTTCACTTGTTGATAGTAGAAATCAACTTAAAGTTGTTTCTTAACTTCTTCCTTAAAATAAGTTATGAGGGTCATAATTCCGTAAATATGCTTCCTACGGCTCAATGCATCAGCCACTTGATTTTATTTTCCTTTAATGTAAAATAATATAAAATTTATATTGGGATAAAAATTCCAGCCACCTACATTTTCTTGTGTGTAAATTGTGTAGTGCCCAACTCAATAAAAAACAAAACAAATAATATTAATTATATTTTTAAAAAAATTAAAAATTAAAAAATGATGAAGAGGAGGGGGTTGGGATGGTTTTTGTGGAGTTGGAAAACTTAATGGAGGGTGGTGGAGTGTAGAAAGAGGGGCTGCGGCTATCAGGGGTGGGGCAAGGGTTCCCTCACTAAGCTACAGTCCGCCCTCAATCTAATATGTTCACCTTTATCACCATACTCCCTACCTACGTCAAAAATAAAAGAAAAGATATTTGATATTGGTTTTGGATGGTGTTGGAGTTGTTTTTGTAGCAACCCCTTCCCCCACATTTCTGTACCATTCACACTAATTAAGCAATTTTAGAAAACATGGACATCCTCATGCAAGATAGTAGTATTTTCAGCAAATGCAATAAACATTCATCCGACCCAATCAGTTGTCCATTTCCAGCAACCTCCCAGCTTGCACTTCAAAGGGATTTGACTTCAGAGTATGCACAGAATGGTGTTTTTGAAAAGGATTCAAAAAATTGGAATAAAATACAAAGAGAAAGAGTGTAGACATCCTCCATAACTTTTTCCATCATTCTCATTGTCATGCCAAACCTAGAAACCTTTGTTAGCATCCTCCCTGCTCGCACCATGTTGGGAGCTCTGTTTGTATATGCTTGATATTTTTTGAGCAAGTAGTTGGTGTGTGAATAAACAACCTAAGTGAGGTGACAAGGAATACTTAAACACACATGCAGGATCTGCATATCCATCCTAGGCTCCTAATATTTCATCTGTAATGGTCGCTGGAAACTCAGAAAATTGGTTTGTGAAAATTCCTTAAAGGGGTGCATTTGGTCATTGTGCCCTCCACACCAAAGAAACAATTTTCAAGGGATGTGTAGGAATCCTCATGAAGCATTTTCGTCATCTTTATCTCTATGTTATCTCTTTCTAGGGTCGTTGCACCATGTTTCAATCCAACATGCTTGGAGTTCATTTTTTCTTTATTTTTTTATGGCTATCGAATCTTTTTCATCAGGTATACCACAGCTAGAACTAGCAAGAAATAATATTATTTAACCTATACTGAGTACATAAGATATTATATTAAGAAAACAATGAATCTCTTTTGGACTTGGTCATTACATGGTGCACTTTGATGGTTTTATTAGTAAAAACCCCTCCTTGTAAATTAGAGAGTTATTTGCACATGCATGAATAATGTGAGCGTGACCAATATGGAGGCATGCACATAGCATGTGAATTTTTTGACAAAATGCATCAAACAAATGCAGCCTCATGGAATGCTTTGATTTTAGATATGCACAAATGGTTTTTCTGAAGCATCTTTAGAGATATTCAAGCAAAGGAAAATGGAGGATTTTTTCTAAAATGCACACATATTGTTTGACAAATTTTCAGGATGTGAAATGGGAGTTCACGTTTAGTGGTGACAAGGAGTATGCACAAAACAAGTTTTGGAAAAGAATTAGAGCATTCAAACAAATGCAACTGGTTCCCAAAGACACCTCCACCACTCTTATTTGTTGATCGTTTACATGCATGGTTTTCTTACCTTGTCTTTCATAATTTTCACATTTTAGTTTTCCTTTGCAACAATATAGAAACATAAACCCTTAGAATATATTATACATTTGGTCATTAAAAAATGAATTTTTAGTACAAACAACAAAATATACCCCTATGGTTTACGAAACCCAAATGGCTTAAATAATCAAACTATAGTTTAAACAAAAAAAAGGTGTCTCTTCTTACGTAACCTGATTGCTAAATTGACCATCAATCGTGCTTGCAGCCACAACCTTATGCATTGTTAAACCCATGGTATAAAAATTATGTATTTGTGTCTCTTGTAGTGTTGAGAGTTAGATGATTCTTCAACTAAAGAACCATTTTGTTACTTTGTAAAGTTAGAAAAAAAAAACATGATTTTCAGAGACTCGCAAAACATCCTTCCAAACCCTTGAAAAGGGAAGTCAATTTTTATTGGTGTACCTTGCCATCATGAGATGCCATAACAAATTTCATAACACCATAAATTGATTATGTGATCATTTGGCTTAGTGCATTAGGATTCATGTTGACCTTGGTTGTTAGACCCTGAGTGAAGAAATGGCTACCCGCCTTTGTAAACCTATAGTATTTATAAATAAATAAAACTGACAACCCTTAGTTTAGAAAAAATCACTTTGTAAGTATCTTTTGCAAGGTGGTTTTGTAGGCCTTTAGTCATTGTTTGACCAAGTCAAACTATTCCAATTACGACCAGTGGCTCTAGAAAACTAGTCACCATTTGTAAACCATTCGTAAAGTTTAAGTTCTATAAACTTCTATGAATTATCGGTATATAGGAGAGTGTGTAAGAACTTACACATTGTACATTTTCTCATCAGAATCTAGTTTTTGAATGAGGTTTCGTATCCCTTGAGCTAGAATTGAACGTTTTCACAAACTAGTAGGAAAATGTGAAAAAGGTCGTAGGACCCTCATCAAGTCAATTTAACTCATGAAAAAATTGTATAAAATTATAAATTATTGTATGGAACTTTACTTTGTGGCTTTTTTTAAGAAATTGGATTTTCAGTAAAATAGTGTTCTCTCTCTTCGCTCTCTCTTTTCTATCTCCTCCTCTAGTTTAGAAATGAAGTGAAATGAAATAAATGTATCTCTAACTCTTTCTTACTATGTGCCAAGTTTTATGAATACGTGAATGGAAAACTAAAATATGGGTATTATGCTAGATTTTTGGTGGATGTCATATCAGTAGATGTGTTAACCATATAGTGGTTTTAGGTACTGGTGATGCAAATCAACTTGCAATAATTAATATGATGTTCATTGAATTATAGTCATTTAATCATCAAACTAGGTGACGTAAACTTGAAATATTTCCAGTGTTGTATGCACAGTTACAGTAGATCTAGGAGGTTGGAAATAAATAAATGTCACAACAACACAGAAAGTAAACAAAACTTAGAACTGGAAATGAATGGTTTCTAAATGCTATCACTACGACAAAGTAGTAAATTTAGAATGTCAATACAAAAATTAAAATGTTCCTAAGTTAATAGGCATGCAATAAAAAATGGAGGGGTTTAGTAGATCACAAGTCAACCCTGACTTGGGTGTTAATCCCTCCTAAATTCTAAAACTAAAGACTAATGAATAGAACTCAGATCTTTATTGACTTTACATGAACATTACATCAAGGAACCAAGGATCAAAGCAATCCCCTTTTTGAATCTTATTTATACAATGAGTGAAAATGAACAATGAATCTAATCCCCTTTTAATTAACAACACCAACCCTTTCTTTTATACCTTCTCATTTATAAAAAGACATGCAACGAAGAATATTTTCAACAAATTAAGTTAAATATCTTTGACAAAACAAGTGAAATATCTTTAATAGAACAATGAGAGACTCAACACATGTTACATACATCATAACAAGTGTTTAGATAACAAACACATAACAAATGTTCAAGTAATCAACTAGTTACTTTGATCACGTGTCAACTCAATCAATTAGTTCTTCCCTAGTTTGCAATGAATGACCAGATCAAAGGTTGAGTTGTTTCCCAGTTCTACATGTTCTATTTGTAACTACTTCTTCAATGGCATGTACAGACTTGAGTTCCATTCTTCATGCCTCCAAAAATATCTTCATAGCACAGGCTCAGTTTTGTATATGATCTCCTTTAGCTACAAATGGGTTACTGCAAACATGTCCTTTGGCTGCAAATGAGTTGTTGTAGATGGTTCCTTCACTACAAATGAGTTGTTGCATATGGAAAATTTCTTACAACCAAGAGTGACATCACACATATCATCATTCAAACAACTTATTGAGATAATAAGAATAAATGCACACATAAAATACCACAAAATAAAGATAACTAGATGTAACTATATTAAGTTCAAGGTTATAATGGTAATGTTTAGCACTGTACTTGGAAAATGTGTGGACATAAATACAATGGCTTGATCAAGATATAGAATATGATTTTTTTATAAAGGAAATTAACACAATTCATCACACGCCTAGGCTTAATCTCTTGAAGATCCTCATTCAAGTTCTTCATATCTCTATTGTTGAAAAATGCATTCACGCTTAAAATCAATTGGGATATCTATCACTTCTTCCTCTGACAATAAATAACCACCATTCCTCATGAATATACTCCAAAAATTTCATGTATCCTCTTACTGAGCGGTAATTCACTTGTCCATGGTGGTATTGGAAAATGAAAAATTAATGGATGATAGCTTATAGGAAACTAGTTGTCTTCACATTCCTTAGTTATCTCAATGTATGTTTTCACTCTTTTCAAATTTGTCATTATGTTTGTATAGGAGTGCATCTCTTTCCTCTGTAGTTTAGGAGATAGCTCATTCCATCTGATTTGGCATTCTTATATGACCTGAATCCCATATTCCCTAATCATTGCTCTAAATTTTGTATGGGTTGTTGTCCTTATCTGCAACACTCTCTTTTTATCACATTTTTCTTTATATATTTTTCATATTACTATGTAATTTCTTTAGATTTTGTGGCTTCAGCTCCAACAAAAAATGGTTGGACCTTCTCCAAATGTCTATACTCTTCCATCTTCCTGGCTCTATCCAATTCATTTGAAAAATAAGAGCATAGGGCCTTAACTTGGACATCTCCAATATACAAAATTGGAATCCAATATCTTTCATATTGAAGGGAATAGTTGTGTAAATAAATCTCACATAACAAGTTTTGGAGTTCATGTGTACTATTATTATATACATTAAAGAATCTCCTAGCTTAGTTGATGTCATATAGCATGTCAAAATTAATACAGGTAAGTTTATGTTGCAACATATTTTCTTTCAAGTGGATAACATAAACACTTGATGGGGGCCTGAATATCAATATTTCATGTGCTACCTGGACTATCTCTTCATGTTTCTACTTCAACCTCTTAATTTATTTATCATTGTCCTACATTTCTTATTTATTCTTAGAGATGAGGGCTTCATTCTCCTTTTCCAATTTTCCTTTGAGTCTATTAACGTATGTTTCCAATTACAACATCAAATTATCAATATCTGGTTTTGTAGTATATGTTTCCATCTCACAGCAAGATGGTTTTTTAGTTTCCCTGATAATTTCATGAATAAAAATTTAGGGCTGCAATGGTGTTACATTTTTTTCTTGCACACTCTCATGTTGTGATTACTCAACAATTTACTCAATTACTTGGTCAACAACTGTAAGAATTTGTTCTTGTTCTTGTTCTTGTTGCTCAATGAATTTTTCAACAACTATAGCCATTTGTTTGTTTTCAATTCCTCTACAAACTTCCTCTTCTTCTCGTCTCTCTTCATGACCTTCCACTTCATAAAAATCCTCCTCATTCTTTTGGATCTTCTTGCTCCTCCATGGGTTTTATTGCTCATGAACTGTGGTATCAATATCTCCCTTCTCTGTCTCCATTTGTTGAGGCTCAAAGTTTCCATCTGTAGCTTCCAAATCACTGTCTAGTGAGATGGGTTGTGACTGTGTTGGTCTGGAGATTTTTGGCCTTTTTGTTATAATCCTATTGGAGTGCCTAGGTGGTGTAGGAGTAGAATGAGAATATTTATGTTTGGCCTTATAAGTGGAGGTTTCAAGAGTGAAGAACTCAAATAGGGTTTCATCTATAAAAATTCTTTCTAGAGAGATAGGTACAGGGTCTCCTTCAATAGGAGGCATGCCTTCAGAAGTTATGGGTTCTTGAGGTTAGGATGTGGATGGTATAGCCTATCTCATATGTGCAGAAGACATTTCAGTGTTTCTCCTTTTTTTTCCCCTATGTATCAACAAATTTTGAAGACTGTTTATCCATAAAAATTCTTCCCATAGTATTTGTGGATGATCCCTTTGCACAATGTGTTTAACCACTAGGGTTTTAATACAATGATGTGATGATGTTTTCCTACCCTTTGAACTTCTTGAATCATTTTCTTCAAAATTTCATCAAGAAGTTTGGGAAATTTACTTGATGGTTGTTCTTTCGATGATTCAACAACTTAAAATGAATTGTTTTCCATCTAGAGTATCTCCCTTCATAGGTAAAATAATGAATAAAAAATGTGGCAACTTGTGCCCATAAGGGTTTAAGAGATGTTCTATGGGTAGCTTGTATGTTTGGGATGATCTCATCATCATTATCTATAAACTCCCTCCTTGTTGCTTCTGGATTGGCATTTTCTAGGAATGGTTCTCCTTGAATTGGTAGACCATTAACTTTTTCCATAATTTCTTCACTTAGCTTGACTGCTAAGCCTTTCACCCTTTCCTCTCCATTGTTGATTGTGTTGTTAAATTTTTTCACAATTGCTTCATCAAAACCCTGAAACTTGTTGATGTAATTTATCCAACCATGGTTCTCAAAATACTACACAATCTGAGGATTATTCAAAAGTTACAAATGCATAGTGGGATCATGTCTAATCAAGTCACCTCCCATAGTGGATTTAAACAACTACTTTTGGGTTCAATATGCAACAATATAATTCTTTCTCGAAATAAATTTACACAATTGAGTTGTATTGATTTTTTTTCATCTTTTGAAACATTTGTACTGAGAGGACAAGGAATACTTTTATGGGTAATCAATCATTAATGGATGTGACAATATGGAGCATGTGAAGCAAGGTGATGTGACAACATTGGCTTATGTGAATGAGGTAAAGTGGAGACATCATTGCTTGAAAGGTGATGGGATTTAAATGTTTCATATGCATGATGACTAAGCATAACTCCCAATTAAATATAATTAAACTAATCATACTTTACTAAAGTGATAGATGAATGCACTCATCTCATTATTTGCTTGCAATGATGGTTGTGCATTATTTATTAACTAGGTCTTGGACACATGCAAGTTCTGTGATGCTACAGAAGTGTATTTAACTGGTGTTTGCTTCTCCTTACTACAACTTGATGATTCCCAGAGAGGGAAATCCAATCTGTTGTGGTGTCAATCATTTATTTTCCATTATCCATGCGTGTATGCATCCTCAATCTTGTCTTACAACCATGAGTTTTGTCAAATGCCAAAGACAAAATAAGGGCTTGTTTCATGTGGATGCAAGTGGAAAGTTTAGTCATTACACTATCTCCTTGTGATGGATACCATGCCCCCATGCAATAATTTGAAACAAAACCCTTTAAAACAAAAACTTCATAAAATAAATGTATTAGCAGAGTGTTGCTGATCACCTATAAAGGATGATCACAACACTTTTATTTGACCTTGGAATATTTAGCAAGATGAATGCACCAAGGCCACTAAAATATCCTCAATCCTCTGAAATCTTAGAAGGTGAGCCAACAGGCTCAACCTCTGAGGTTAATTCTTATGTCCTTTCTTCCATTCTTCTTTGACCTCCTCTGAACAGTTCCATGAATGAACCTTTGTCAACTGGATTTTTGTACAATCTCAGCTTGTGGCCATTCACCAATAGCTTGAACCTCATAGGATCTATGGTAGTGAGCTTTACAACTCCATTAGGGAAGATATTTTCAATTTCATAGGGGCCTAGCCACCTTGTTCTGAGTTTTCCCATATGATCCTTGTATTTTGAATCAAACAACAATTACCAATCACCTTCTTGGAACTGTCTTGTCTTGATGTACCAGTCATGCCATTTGACTCTTTGCTTTTGTACTACCTCTATGTTATGTACTATTTATCTTCTCAATTCATCCAACTCATTGAGTTGGAGAATTCTTTGTCTTTGAGATTCTGATAAATCTATTCCTAGCTCAAGTACAGTCCTCAATGTTTTGTGCTCAAATTCAATTGGAAAAACATCAGTCTTTCCATATAAGAGTTCAAATGGTGTAAAGCCAGTTTGTGGTATTCCATGTTGTGTTTGAATTCCCAGACTACTTTTGGAATCCTATTTGTCCAATCTTTCCTGTGGAGTGTAATGGTTTTTTTATCAATATGGCCTCTATCTCTCTGTTTGTAACCTCTTCTTGGCCATTAGACTGGGGATGGTATGGTGTAGACTTCTTATGCCCAATTTAACCAGATCATAAATTACATCAACAGTAAAATGTGTACCTTGATCTATTACAATTTCCCCTAGAACTCCATATCTAGTGAAGATGTGCTCATATAGGAACTTGGCTACTTTCTCACTTTTCTGGTTTGGAAATGCCTTCACCTTTGTCCACTTGGTTAGGTAATCTGTGCATACCAGGATATACTCCTTTTTCTGAGATGGAAGGTCTATAGGGCCGATAAAATCTAAGCCCCACTTGTCAAAAGAATGCAAGACCAGTTGAGGCTGCAATGGCATCTCATCAAATTTAGTGGGCTTTCCCATTCTCTGGCATTTATCACATCTATTGGTGTATAGTGTTGCATCCTTATGTAATGTTTGCCAATAATAACCAGTAGTCAACACCTTCTACATTGTTCTCTTTACAAAAAAAGTTCCCTTCACAAGGTTCATTGTGGCAAGCTCTGAGGACATCAAATATCTCCTCATCATCTATACACCTTCTCATTACTTGATCTTGTCCTATATGAAATAGAAATCTAGCTATCCAAGAAAAATATGAACTCTTTTCAACCATGTATTTTTTCTTAGAGTACAAAGTAATGTGGAGGTGTTTTACCTGAGACCAAGTAGTTGGCTATGTCTGCATACCAAGGGTGTTTTTGTAGAAATAGAAAATAAGTGCTCATCTGGAAAGGAATCATCAACTACTTGTTCCTCACTGTTGGTCTCCATCTTGGAGAGGAAATATGCTACCACGTTATCCTTTCCAAGCTTGTCCACTATGGTGACATCAAATTCTTGCAAGAGGAGAAACCACCTTATGATTTTGCTACTTACTACTGGTTTGTTTATCAAATATTTAATTGCAACATGATCAGTGTGAATAAACACTGGATATCCTCTAATGTAGTTTCTGAATTTGTTGATAGCATATATAACTACCAAGAAATCCTTTTCTATTACTGTGTAGTTTAATTCTGTATGATGTCAGTTCTTTCTAACATAGTATATTGCATAATTCAGAATTCCATATTTTTGTCCTAGGACAACTCCAATAGCATGATTTGATGCAACCATATGGATGTAAAAATGCATGTTCGAGTCAGGTCCTCTTAACATGGGAGAAGTAGTTAACATCTATGTTTCAAAGTTTGAAAATCACCTTCACAATGCTCAGTCCATACAAAATCAACATCCTTTCCTAGCAATGTAAAAAGTGGTGCTGCAATTTTGCTGAAGTCTTGTATGAACCTTCTGTAATATCCAACATGGCCTAAAAAGCTTCTAACATCCTTTTGTTTTCTTGGTGTTGGAAGGTTGATTATGATAGACACCTTTCCTAGATCAACTTGAATTCCTTATGAGGAAAGGTAGTGCCCCAACACTATACCCTATGACATCATCATGTAGAACTTCTCATTACTCAAGGATAAATTGTGATACTTTCATATTTTCAAGACCTTGTCCATATTTTACATAGCTTCATCAAAAGTACTGCCATGTATAATGAAGTCATCCATATAGACTTCCATGTAGTCATTTTTCAAATAAGAAAAGATACTCAAGACTGCCCTCTGGAATGTAGTAGGTGCATTACACAAGCCAAATGGAAGAACTGAATAGGAAAATGTTCCCCATGGACATGTGAAGGTAGTTTTGTCTTGGTCTTTTAGTGCAATTTGGATCTGATTATAGACACTATATCCATCAAGAAAAGAGAAGTAATTTTTACTAGCATGAGTATCAAACACTTGATTAATGGAAGGAAATGGGAAGTGATATTTCTTTGTAGTTGAGTTAAGCTCCTTGTAATCTACACAAATCCTCCATTTCCCATTCTTCTTTGTCACAATTACAAGAGGTGACACCCAGTGACTGTTTGATATGTGATATATGAATCCAAAATCAAGAAACTTCTATAGTTCACCTTTCAAAATTTCTCTTACTAATGGGTTCATCTCCCTATGTGGATTCCTAATTGGTTTACATTATTCCTTTATATAAATTCTATGAGTACAAAGCCTAGGATGAATCCCATGTATATCACCATAATCCCAAGAAAATGTTGTTCTATTTTTTGAAGAATATCTATCAAAAATTTCTCCTGTTGCATACTCAACATCTTGCTTAAATTTAGTGGCCTCCCTAGTGTTATTTCTACTTTCTTGGAGAGGTCCAACATTGAACACACATTTCTGCTAACATAATTTACTATGAATTCATGGGGAAGAAGTTGGTGAAAAATACAATTCTTACCTAGAATACTCATGGTGTTTTGTTGCAGTAAGACTTGGCTCAAAGGACAACTTAAGCACCTCAATCTATAATCAAATTATTCATTTCTTCCATAGTTGTTCTGTAAGATATTAGAGAGAATAAAATCTTCCTCCTGATATTCAATTTCACAAGAATTCTCCAACATCATGAGCCATTGTACAAATCTCTGATCAACTTCTGGTTCTTCAACCCAAATTGTTTTATCTTTATCATTCAATGGTTGGAAATGAGTATAAAGCATAAGCTTCTTAGTATCACTTCCATTTGAGATGATCATGTTACAATACCTACAACTTATAAATGTATCAGTAGTGGCCAATCATGGTCTTCATAGTATAATAGGATAACCGTCTAAGCTTTCTTTTGGTTGAAGGATAATGAAATCAGTAGGGTATTCCCAAGAGTCTACCACCACAAAAATGTCCCTCAAGGAATCCTTCAAGCTTCACTGTTTATCTATTTTCTAGTTGCAATACTATAGTTGTTGGCCTTACTTCTTCCAATTTCAGGTCATCCATGATTTTCTTGGTCATGACATTTATTGTTGCCCCTAAGTCAATTAGAGTATTCTTGATTGTAGTTTCATTGATAGTAACATTCACCAAAGGACTTCCTGAATCTATTTACTTGGGTAATAAAGAGTTCCCAAGCATGATGTCAGCCAACTGTCCAATAACTTGTACAGTGGATGGATATTTCCTTTTCTTTATTGGATATTTTTGATGAACATAGATCTCCTAACCAGCTTGTTGTAGATAAGTCACGTCCTTAATGGCTTGAATGAGTGGAATCTTCACACAAATATCCTTTAATTGATTGAACAAAATCAGAATCTAGAATCTGATTTAGGGGTCGTAATTTCTTATCTTGTAATCTCTCTGGAAATGGGGGTTCATTGACTTGCATATTACCCTTGTTATAAAAATTTTTTCATGTTGCTACAGATCATCTTGCAGCATTTTCTAGGATCTACTGCGGATCAGTCTACAACAAATACGGTTCATCTGCAATCTTTTTTATGGTGGGTTTACTTTGTGGGAGAAGTGATCTTCCTAAGTGCAGAGATGGATATTATTGGCATCAACTGAATAAGCACAAGTATTGGGTTGATTCATTGGTGTAGGTTGGCTGAGGAAATTTTATTGTTGGGGTTAGGTGATGGTTGAGCTAGAAATTGAGTAGGCCTTTAGTTGAGAGGAAAGCTGGGGGTTTGGCATCAAAGCTTGTTGTTGTGGGTAAGGAGGTTTCTGGTTGGGTTGTTGATATTTAGGAGGTTGATTGCTCCATTACTACCCTCCTCTCCAATTTTGTTTGCATGAAGAAGGGGCTTGCTGCCACTATTGACCTTAGAACTAAGGTTTCAATGGTTGTTGGTATTTTATAGGGTATGGATCCCATCCTTACTGAGTATTAGCCTAAGGTGGGGGTTGCATATATGAATTATTAGCCCAATTTTGAAAATATGGCATGGGATCTTGTGACATAACTCCTTGTTTTAGTGTTCATTGCCTACCTTTGGGTAACATAGAAAACTTTACCATCCTCTATTTCTATAATTTTGAATTCTTGTGTATCCTCCTTCCCTTCAGTGCTGTTGGTCAATCCCTTGCATGTGCAATTAATTTTTCTTTCTTCTGCAAGAATGGCATAGAACTCTGTAAGTGTTTCCTTTGCATACTTCCCTCTTCTTATTATGCATGTAGATATCATCAAGATGGTGTGGTCATGTCATTAACTATTTCTTTGTTTCATGTTCTTGAACATGTTTACAATCTCTTATTTGGATATATGTCCCTAATTCGTTTGGTAGTTGATCCACCCCGTGATCTAACACTTCTTAGTCTTTTCATAGTTACTCTAAAATAATTCCTGCAGGCTTCAAAAATCTCATCAAAATTTGACTTTTGAGATATCTCCAGCTCCTATCATTTCCAAAGCATGCATATCCTCCTCACTGAATCTTTTTAGGAAAATTAACTTGAGAGACTTAGGAGGTAACCTTGTGTTTCTTGACGTCTGAATGTAAAACAATAATCTCTCCTAGGTAATATTTTAGTGGCTCGTCTTCCTTTTAGGAGATTTTGAAGAGTTCATCACCTCCTCTACTACTTAGCCTATAGTAGTCTTGGTACTTGGTCAAAAACATTTCCTTCATCTGCCGCTAGGTAGTAACAATATCTCTTCCTAAGCCCTTAAACCATCTCAAGGTTTGCATCTCCTTGAGTGTAGTATGGAACCAAATTCAACTTGAGTGTACATCAGTTGTGTAAGTCATAACTCCTGCATAAAATAGAACATCAAACTTAAACAAGAAAGTGTTTGGGTCTTCACTTATAGATCCGTGGAAAATTAGAAAGAGCTTTATGGAGAGATGTTCTTCATTACCTCAGGTTGATTGTTATTAGAGATAAGGAAACTCAAATGTAGTTTCCCCTTATTCCACATTTTGATTCACCTCTTCTATCATGATTGGACTATTCAGGAGTAGCCTCAGAAGTCTCCCTTGGAGGGTGGTTTTTCTATTAGCAAACCTTGTATGGAGGAGGATGTTTCTTCTTCAAAATCAGAAATAATTTCTATTATTTGAGGATTGGGAAGAATCTACCATGGGCATCTCTTGGACGATGCACACATCAAATGGACTCAACTCAATCAACATTCATTAGTGGGGGCTTTTAGAGGTGGAATTTCTACAACCAAAACTTTTTAAAGAAATTCAAGGATGAAAAAACCTCACAAAACATCCTATAACTTGGCAATATCTCAAGACAAAAACACTAAAAAATGGTGGTGCAAATCATACTTGCAGAAATTAGTATGTTGTTACATTGAGTTACAGTCATTTAATCATCAAAATAGGGGACGTAAACTTGAAAATATTGTTAGTGTTGTATGCACAGTTATAGTAGATCTAGGAGGTTGGAAATAAATAATTATCACAAAAATGTTGAAATTAAACAAAACTTAGAACTGGAAATGAATGGTTTCTAAATGATATCAGTAAGACAAAGTTGTAGATTCAGAATGCAAATACAGAAAGTAAATTGTTCCTAGGTAAAAAGAAATGCAATAAAATAGAACAATGGAGGGGTTTAGAAGACCATAAGTGGGTCCTGACTTGGGTGTTAATCCATCCTAAATTTTGAAACTAAGGACATTACTTGTATAAATCAGAACATATACAATAGAATAACATGAGAGAAAACTAAAATATAGATAAATGATGACAATATGCTCATATAATAGCCTTAACACTTCGAGGGGGCAACCTCCAATACCACTTCGAGGGGGTAACCTCCAAACCATACAATAACACTCCAATACTCAATATGATGATTAACTATAACCTTCTAACCCCTATATATACCATTCTAACCTATAGCTAATACTGAGGCCAACCTCCTAAGCATAACAAATCATAAATGAATGATATAATAAGATAAGGGGATGTGTGCCACATGTTGGCATCTCCATCAATACATATACATCATAACATCCTTTCCCTAGGTGCATAGCATTCCTTCCCTCCTTGACATGTTTCATCCCCAAAACATAAGAAGAAACCATGTAATGAGTGTGTTGTAAATTTTAACACACTTTGCACCATGATCGATCATCCATCCATATGTGATCCTGGTAGATGATACATATCTGAACTAATATCCATATTCCATTGCACTACTCTGATTCCATTCATGACCATAGTTTATCATCCTTGGATTCCATGCATAACCAACATAAGGATTCAATGCATAACCATAATAAGGATTCCATGTATAACCATAATAAGGATAACCATAATAAGGATTCCATGCTTCATAATTGTTGCTCCATTGATCCCCTGTATAAATAAAGTGATTATTCCTCCAATTACCTGTATATCTATATTGGTTGGAAATATGATGTGCCCTGGGATATCTCCATGATTTTTTTCTCTCATGTTGACATGGATTTCCATATGCTACAGTTGTAGTATCCTCAACCTTATCAACCTATTTCTGAACTTTCTTTTCTTCTTCCACCTTTGCATTTGATATTTTCTTTTTCTCTTGAGTAGATGAATCATCATTTCCTTCTTTTTCTTCATGTTCCTTTTTTGAATCATCCTTATTCCCTTCTTCTCCATATTCTAAATCATCCTCATGGTCTATATTGAATTTTCTTTTATTTTCATTAAGCCTGATATCTTGTAAAGTGACCTTCTTATTTTTGTACCAAATCTTCATAAACTTATTTTTCATATTAATATTAATTGTCCCCAATGTCTCTAACCAAGGATACCCAAGAACAATATCCAAACCATCCATATATAAGGAAAAAAAATCTGAATGTAAAGTTTATTTTTCCATAGTAAGTTTTAAATCTTCAAAAAATTGAATTTTCTTACCATTCACTTGAGCTTCTTTGATATTACTTTATTGAATATGTAGATGTTGAGCCATATCCTTGTTGATGAAGTTATACTTTATGTTAGGGTTTATGGAAACAATTATCTTATTCCTTTGAATGCATCCATGAAACTGAAATATGGTATCTTCCTTCTTGGGAGCTATAATATCTTCTTCTGCATCAATATCTTGTTTTTCTTCCTCTTCTTCATAGTCTTCTTCAACTTCTTCTACGTTTGATTCTTCAAGATATGTTGCACCATCATCTTCCCTTGAATCTTCTTCACATTCCTCTTCATCTTCTTTCTCTCTTGATTCTTCAATATATTCTTCCCCATCATCTTCCTTTGACTCTTCTTCCTCTTTGTGGTCCCATCTATCCATAAAAAGTTGTTCCATTTCCTCCCAAGACCAATCCTTCTTATCATTTTTTTAACTCAGAAAACCAAATCCTTGCAGGACCACCAGGATAATGTGAAAACCGATTCCTTGTCATGAAATATGAGAAATATATATTCTTAAATTTTATCCACCATTCTTTAGCATCCATCTCACCATTTCCATAAAAAATTATTATCCCCGTGATCATGATTAGGGTTTAGGAATTATGAAAATATTTTGGCAGATGGATAAAAACACAAAGAACAAACCCTAACTGAAATTTCAAGAGATTTCCGAAAATATAAATTTTGCTAAAAAATACCACAATTTGCTTCCTGAAAAGTGAATTTATGAAAAAACCTAAAACACCAATAACATCCGCAAAATAGATCCAATGGAACGGAAATTTTCAGATATTCTGACTTAGATTGTTTACAATGTATAAAGAAAAAATTGGGAAAAAAAATTGATACCCTCTTCATGATATATTCGAAACAAAAAATTAGGGTTTTTGCCCTAATTTTGGCTGAAATCTCTGCTCTGATACCACTTGTAAGCTTCAGTATTTCAGTTTGAAGGGTGCATTCAAAGAAAAAAGGTAATTGTTTCCATAAACCCTAGCAGCAAATATAACTTCATCAATATGGATGTAGCTCAAAATCTACATGTGCAAGCAAAACATATTAAGGAAGCTCAAGTGGATGGTAAGAAATTTCAAGTTTTTGAAGATTTAAAGCTTTCTGTGGATAAATATGTTTTACATTCATATTTTTATGCTTTAGATATGGATGGTATGGATATTGTTCTTGGATATCCTTGGTTAGAGTCATTGGGAACAATTAATATTAATGTGCAAAAGAAAATCATGAAATTATGGTACAAGAGAAAGAAAATTACATTGCAAGATATCACACTTAGCAAAGAACAAAGTAATGTAAAATTGGATCATGAAGATGAATTTGAAGAAGGTGAAGAAGGGAATAAGGATGAATCAGAAGGAGAGGATGATGAAAAAGAAAAAAAAATTCTCTACTCAAGAGAAAAAAGAAGTAACAAACAAGGTGGAAGAGGACAAGAAAGTTGAGGAAAAGGTTGATAAGGTTGAGTATACGAAGGTGGCACCATATTGACACCCACACCATCATGAGAGGAAAAAATCATGGAGACATGTTAGGACACATGAGGATAGAAATCCATATGGATATACAAGGAATCACAGGAATACTTTTGGATACACATGGAATCAATGAAACAATAATTATATGACATGGAATCACAGGAATAATAATTATGGATATGCATGGATGCCGAGAAGGAACACATATGGACCAGTATGGAACCAGATGAGCACAATGGAATATGGAATCATGTTTAGAGTAGCATCACCCACTAGGATTTCATATGGTTGGTTGGATGATCGAGCATGGCGACAAGTGTGCAATAATTTAAAGCGCACTCATTATATGGCTTCTTCTTATGTTTCGGGGACGAAACATGTCAAAGAGGGAGGCAATGCTATGTACCTTGGGATATGGTAATATAATATATATGGGTTGATGGAGATGCCAACATGTGGCACACATCCCCTTAGTTATATGTATGGGTTCACATGGGATATAATATTATAATGTATATGGGTTGATGGAGATGCCGACATGTGGCACACATCCCCTTAGGGCTCACATAGGAATTAATTATATTGGGTAATGGGTCGGCCTACATTGGGATTAGGTGTTACCCATCCTATTTAAAGGATGTGAGTATCATTATGAGAGGAAGGTATGTATGATTTGATTCTTCTACTTGGTAGAGGTATATTGGAGGTGTCCCCCTTGAAGTGGATTCCCATCTTGGGAGATTGTGCAGTTACTCCTTCCTTAAGGAGCATTTTATGGTGTTGCCCTACCTTAAGGGTATTATTCTACATATATTGATATTAGAGAATCTTGGCCCCCCATATCTCTTGTGTTTTATTATCTTCTGTAATTTTTTGATTTATTATATGCAAGGTTCTATGTTATGCACCTAGGGAAAGGATGTTATGATGTATATGTATTGATGGAGATGCTGACATGTGGCACAAATCCCCTTATCTTATTATATCATTCATTTATGATTTATTATGCTTAGGAGGTCGTCCTCAGTATTGGCCATAGGTTAGAATGGTATATATAGGGGTTAGAAGGTCGTAGTTAATCATCATATTGAGTATTGGAGTGTTATCGTATGGTTTAGAGGTTACCCCCTCGAATGGAAAAGCTATTATATGAGCATATTGTCATGATTTACCTATATTTTGGTGTTCTCTCACGTTATTGTGTTGTATATGTTCTGATTTATACAAGTAATATCCTTACAAGTGGTATCAGAGCAGCAATTTCGGCCAAAATTAGGGCAAAAACCCTAATTTTTTGTTTCAAATATATCATGAAGAGGGTATCGATTTTTTTCTCAATTTTTGCATCATAATTTTTAAACACTCTAAGTCAAAATATCTGAAAATTTTAGCTACATTAGATATGTTTTTTGGATGTTATTGGCGTTTTAGGTTTTTTCATAAATTCACTTTTTAAGAAGCAAATTGCGGTATTTTTTAGCAAAATTTATATTTTCAGAAAGCTCTTGAAATTTCAATTAGGATTTGTTATTTGTGTTTTTATCCATCTCCTGAAATATTTTCAGAATTCCTAAACCCTAATCATGATCACTAGGATAACAAATTTTTATGGAAATGGTGAGATGGATGCTAAATAATGGTGGATAAAATTTAAGAATATATATTTCTCATATTTCATGACAAGGAATAGGTTTTCACATTATCTTCGTGGTCCTACATGGATTTGGTTTTCTGAGTTAAAAAATGACAGGAAGGATTGGTCTTGGGAGGAAATGGAACAACTTTTTATGGATAGATGGGACCACAAAGAGGAAGAAGAGTTAAAGGAAGATGATGGGGAAGAATATATTGAAGAATCAAGAGAGAAAGAAGATTAAGAGGAAGTGAAGAAGATTCAAGGGAAGATGATGGTTCAGCATATATTGAAGATGCAGAACAAGTTGAAGAAGACTATGAAGAAGAGGAAGAAAAACAAGATATTGATGTAGAAGAAGATATTATAACTACCAAGAAGGAAGATACCATATTTCAGTTTCATGGATGCATTCAAAGGAATAAGATAATTGTTTCCATAAACACTAACAGCAAGTATAACTTCATCAACAAGGATATGGCTCAACATCTACATATTCAATAAAGTAATATCAAAGAAGCTCACGTGAATGGTAAGAAAATTCAAGTCTTTGAAGATTTAAAACTTACTATGGAAAAATATACTATACATTCAGATTTTTTTTCCTATATATGGATGGTTTGCATATTGTTCTTGGGTATCCTTACTTAGAGACATTTGGGACATTTAATATTAATATGAAAAATAAGTTCATGAAGATTTGGTACAAAAAGAAGAAGGTCACTTTACAGGATATCAGGCTTAATGGAAATCAAAGAAAAGTCAATATAGACCATGAGGATGATTTAGAATATGGAGAGTAAGGTAATAAGGATGATTCAAAAGAGGAACATGAAGAAAAATAAGGAAATGATGATTCATCTACTCAAGAGACAAAGAAAATATCAAATGCAAAGGTGGAAGAAGAAAAGAAAGTTCAGAAATAGGTTGATAAGGTTGAGGATACTACAACTGTAGCATATGGAAATCCACGTCAACATGAGAGAAAAAAATCATGGAGATATCACAGGGCACATCATATTTCCAACCAATATAGATATATAGGTAATTGGAGGAATAATCACTTTATTTATACAGGGGATCAATGGAGCAACAATTATGAAGCATGGAATCCTTACTATGGTTATCCTTATTATGGTTATACATGGAATCCTTATGTTGGTTATGCATGGAATCCAAGGATGATAAACTATGGTCACAAATGAAATCAGAGTAGCGCAATGGAATATGGATATTAGTTCAGATATGTATCATCTACCAGGATCACATATGGATGGATGATCGATCATGGAACAAAGTGTGTTAAAAGTTACAACACACTCATTACATGGTTTCTTCTTATGTTTCGGGGATGAAACATGTCAAGGAGGGAAGTAATGCTATGCACCTAGGGAAAGGATGTTATGATGTATATGTATTGATGGAGATGCCGACATGTGGCACACATCCCCTTATCTTATTATATCATTCATTTATGATTTATTATGCTTAGGAGGTCGGCCTTATTATATCATTCATTTATGATTTATTATGCTTAGGAGGTCGGCCTTAGTATTGGCCATAGGTTAGAATGGTATATATAGGGGTTAGAAGGTTGTAGTTAATCATCATATTGAGTATTGGAGTGTTATTGTATGGTTTTGAGGTTACCCCCTCAAAGTGGTATTGGAGGTTGCCCCCTCGAAGTGGCAAAGCTATTATATGAGCATATTGTCATCATTTATCTATATTTTGGTGTTCTCTCATGTTATTCTATTGTATATGTTTTGATTTATACAAGTAATATCCTTACATGTTCCTAAGTAAAAATACATGCAATAAAATAAAACAATGGAGGGGTTTAGAAGACCACAAGTGGGTCCTGACTTGGGTGTTAATCCATCCTAAATTTTGAAACTAAGGACTAATGAACATAACTCTGATATTTATTGACTTTAAATGAGCATTATATAAAGGAACCAAGGATAAAAGCAATCCCCTTTCTGACTTTGATTTAGACTATGAGTGGAAATGAATAATAAATCTGATCCCCTTTTAATTACCAGCACCACCCCTTTCTTTTATACCTTCTCATTTACAGCAAGACATGAGAAGAAGAAGAGTACAACAAAGAGTTTCTACAAATTAAGTGAGAGATATTCGATAGAATAAGTGAAATATCTTTAACAGAACAACGAGATACTCAACACATGTTATAGAAATCATAACAAGTGTTCAAATAATAAAAAACTAACAAACTTTCAGGTAATTGACTAATTCCTTTGATCACGTGTCAACTCAATCAATTATTTCTTCACTAGTTTACAATGAATGACTAGATCAAAGCTTGAGTTTTCTCCCAGTTCTACATGTTCTAGTTGTAATTACTTCTTCAGTGACACATACAAACTTGAGTATCATTTTTCTTTCCTCCAAAAATATCTTCATATCGTGGGCTCTTTGTTGTAGATGATTTCATTTGGCTGTGGATGGGTTGCTTTGGACGAGTCCTTTGGTTGCATATGAGTTACTACAGATGGTTCATTCGCTGCATACGAGTTGTTGGATATGGAAAATTTCTTACAACCAAGAGTGACATCATACATATCATCGTTCAAATAACTTATTAATATAATAAAAATAAATGCACACAAAATACCACAAAATAAAGGTAACTAGATGTAACTATATTAACTAGTAATTATGCCACAAAATAGATGTAACTATATTAACTAGTAATTGTGCCACAAGTTCAAGGTTGTGATGTTAATGTTTATTAGTTTACGTGGAAAATACATGGACATAACTACAATGGATTGATCAAAATATAGAATATGAATTTTTTATAAAGTAAATTAACTCATTAGGTACTGAGTGACGGAGAAAGTGAAGTGTACTATTTATTTCATAGTATCTTGTTATTTAGAAAAATGTAATTGTTTAGGCTATACCAACAATACTAGTTCATATTGAAATGTTGATTATTGAGTGTTTTAATGAGCTGACTTGTAATTTTTTTGGGGTTTTTGGAAAATGGTCATTTAATCATGGGTTTTAAATTGATTCATGATCATGTAATGAAAAAGTGTGGATGTTATACTAGCTGAAAATGGATTGATCCTTTATAGTTTGTTTCATTGTGAAATTCATTATTTAATATCCTGTGTATTGTACTATTTACTTAAAATTGTAGGAAAGGAAACTAAATAAATGGTCAAACTCATAGTTAAATTCTTGTGTTGATTTACCTCTCTTGTACAATCACTTGCATAACGTAGAATACTGAAATTTTGGGATGAGCCTAGATCTTTGTACTTCACGACATCTCCTAACTTAAGGGAATTAGGATACCAAATGAAAGTTATCATCATAAAATGTGTGCTTAGCGACATTGTCGTGAACCCATCCCTTAGGAATGGTAATGGTTAATCCTTTTCTAGAGTATGTGGCTTTCCTCTCAGGAATGGTAATCATGTGTGTAGCAAGGAGAATGTGTTCTCTCAAGATAGTACTTCATGGGAAACTGACTTTAAAATCTAATGCAAACACTCTTGAGATGACGCATGAGTATAGAGAAAGGGGTTTTAGGTGGAAATATTGAAACTAATCTTGAAATATATTTTGAGGATTTGGATTATGGATGAATTCCATACCAAATTTTAGTATCAATTTGGTTTACTATAATTCAATATTAAGAGTTAATTGTGGAAGATAATAAAATTGTAATTTATGCTTAGTTTTTTGGAAGTAACCATGACATGATGTTATTTTAGAAAGGTGTAATTTATATATTTCTTGTAATGTTATTAAAACATATTATATTGTGAGGAAAGGAATTTGTGACGTGTAAACTTTAATGTGAGTCAAATCAATTATTAAAGTATAAATAAAAAATAGAGAATCGTGAACCCTAATCATTTAAACTGTGGACTCTTCTCTCTTTTTCTCTCACTAGTTCCTATTATGTAATTAATGCATGATGTGAAACCAAGTAATTATGTTCTTATAAAATATTCCCTAGGATAAGAACTAGTAGTCTCATAAGCATACAAATGTCCTTGTTAACAAACGAGTTACACATTTAATTGTAATAAGGTATATGATCCAAATTAAGTGAAACCATTTTAAGTTTAATATAAAGGACTCAGGTGGAACCTATAATTTTAGTTACCTACACCTAATAATATTGAGTTTGAACCCCTTAAACCCCCTCTCAAACAAGAGTGTTATATTGGTAAGAAGTATCAAAGTTACCCTAAGTTGTACGAAGATTGTGGGA
This sequence comes from Taxus chinensis, assembly GCA_019776745.2. Lineage (NCBI taxonomy): Eukaryota > Viridiplantae > Streptophyta > Pinopsida > Cupressales > Taxaceae > Taxus > Taxus chinensis. The sequence goes on along the minus strand of CM034149.1, from coordinate 277,585,290 downwards.
GATAAGGTTGTTCGATTACTCCATTTGTGACTTTAGTAGGGTATAGAGTATGGAGATAAAATGAATTGATTAATCTTAGTACATCCTTGAGGTTATCGGTGAATGAAACCTTGAAATACGTTACCCAATAGTCATTTTAGTGTCTTAAAAAACCTTGGAATTGTAAGGTGAGTGGGCGTCCTCATTTGTATTTCGTGCTTAATGTTTGAGTGGTTAATGATAGGGAGATGAAACATTTGGTATGAAGTCACTCCCTTTAGGGTCTTGAGACCATAAATGTTAATAAATTATTGTGTAACTTGACATTGTTTAAAATAACACTAAGAAGAAACCAAAGTAATAATGTAAGTGTAATAAGGTCAAGAGTAAGTGAGGTGTCGGTTAGGGGAAAAGAAACACTCATAGTCCTCATAACTTATTTAGAATTTATTTTATCCTATTAAAAGGAGTGGTAAATTTATCCTAGTGAGGTTAAAATTTCATGAGAACATGAATTCATATGGAAAACAAAACTTATGACTTATAAATATTAACAAAGACTCAAACCAAGCATTGAATGATAACAACTTATAAAAGGAAATAGACATGACTAATGGATGGAAGATTATATGGAAAGGGAAATTGGACCCTAATCTCCTTTAAATATTAATATTACTTTCCCAACTTCATGTCAATTCTGCTTGTGTAATGAAGGTAAAACTAAACTTCAAGTAAAATTATTTTGGGAACAAACCCTTGGCATAAGATCCAGCATCATGGTATTTATACGTGTTTAAAATGCATAGAACTAAAAATTGATTGAATGAAATTATTATAATGGAGAATGAAAAACTTTTAAGTAAAATGTTAAATACAATAAAGAAAAATGTAAATCTAGCTTTAAGAGGAAGGAAGGTTTACATGTTAAGTGTTATACAAATAATTAAAGTCAACTAATGAAAAAAAGAATGTAATAAATATATGACCATGAAAATGATGTGTCTTGGAAGGTGCCTAATTGTAAATATATATTGTAGTTGAATTGTTGTTTGTACTTTTTCATTTGGGGAAAAGTGAATTTGATGTCCATCATGTGTTTTCATGTTATTTATGTGGGTTCATTTTTTGTGAAAATGTCTCGTGTGTTGTGTGTTATCCTAAGTAATCTCATGTGGTGTCATGTATACAAAAATGTAATTCAAAAAAAAAATATCATTTTATTGTTATATTTGTGTGTCAAAATTGTGGGCATAAAAACTTGGGTTGCGCAAAAATATATTTCAGCCCCAAATTATATCTATTTAGTTAAAATGGATTTTGTAAAAAATAATGTCTCTATATTTGTCAGGCATGGACTATGGAAACAAGCTCTAAGTCATGGGGAGCATAATTTTTCTCATGCACCTTCATTTTTCTACTTTCATATGTAATTAAGTGGTCATTTTGAAGAAGTATTCCACCCAATGCTTTACTTAAGGCATCAATAACCACAGTTAAATTTCCATTGGGATATGGAACCTTTATTATAGGTGCAGTTGTAAGTTTTTCTTTCAACGAGTTAATTGAATTCACATTTTTTCAGTCCATAAAACTTTTTTATCTTTTTTCTGTAAAGAAGTAATTGGTACAGCCACTCTTGAAAAGTATTTTAAAAAATTATGTAGTACCTAGCCAGTCACATAAAACTTCTTACCTCGCGCATGTTTTTTAGGTGTTAGTCACTCAGTAATAGCTTTGATTTTTTATGGGTCAACATAAATTTCATCCATATTTATGATATGGCCCAGATATTGCACTTCACTTTGATAAAAATAAAATATTGAAATATTACCATAGAGTTTCCTTTTTCCCAGTACTTCCAACACTATTCTTGAGTGTCCATTGTGTTCATCTACATTCTTTAAGTAAATTAGAATATCATCAATAAAAACTAGAACTTATCTAAGTATTATTGAAATGATATTCATAAGGTTCATAAATGATGTTGGTGCATTAGTGAGTCTAAATGGAAAAATACTGAACTCATAATGCTTATAACATATTTGAATGATATTTTGTGAATGTCCTCATCTTTAATTATTTTAATGATAACCAAATCGTAAATCAATTTTAGAGTAACCATATGCATCTCTCATCTGATCGAAGAGATCATAAATTCTTGGAAAGGATATATATTCGTTATCGTTGATTTGTTAAGCATGTGATAGTTAATAATAACCTTAATGTTCCATCTTTATTTTTAACAAATATGATTGGTTCTCCCCAAGGAGACACACTAGGTTGAATTAAACCTTTTGACATGAGTTCATGTAGTTGTGCTTTTAATTCAACAAGCTATGTTTCTTTCATTCTACAAGTTGTTTTTTATATTGGTTTTGTCCATGGTTTAATGTCAATTGTGAAGTCAAATTTTTTTTAGGAGGAAGTCTAGCAAATTATTTTAGAAAGACATACTTAAACTCGTGTAAAAGTGGAAAATCTTTCAAAGAAGTCTTACCTTCCTCACTAAAATCTAATATTTTAATAATATACATTTTGTAACCTCTGTATTTGGTTTTCTTTAGTTTTATTCCAGAGATTTTTCTCACTTCAAAATATCTTTTAATGCCCTGAATAATGGTTTTTATATGCATTTCATCAAGACTTTTTATTCACTTCTCATAGAAATGCCTTGTGTTTGGACAACCAGTTTACTCCTATTATGATGTCACAACACCCTAAGGGAGTCACATAAAGGTTAAGTTCAATGGTAAAATTGGGTAATTCCAATGCTAATTCAAATAGACATTGGTCTATTATATGAATAAAATCATTCCCATATTGGAAAATCCAAGTGTTTTCCATAAATCCAAATTTCTTACACAATTTTACAACTAACTTACTAGAAATAAAATAATCGGTAGCAGCGGTTTCAAAGAAAATAGTAACTGTAAAACTATAAAGCTTACCTGGCACTTCTATAGGAGGGGCCTATTTTTCTTCTTAATGATTACCCACTACAGAATGAATTTTTTCTTGTTGGCTATTCCCTTGATTATTTTGGGGAAATTTATATAGATCACTGCCGCATTTGAAACATCCCCCAACATGCCCTTTTCTTTCAAATTTATTTTCTCCATAAGCATCATTGTTTTGCTCATTATTTCTTGTGTTTACAACAGGTTTTGTTGTTCTATAATTCTTAATTTTTATTCCCTCTTTCTTCCACCAAATTTTCCTAGGAGCAAGTGGTGCAGGTGAGCTACGACTCTTCTTACGTTTCTCTTCCCAAAAGGCTAAAATGGATTGCAATTTTTGTTCCTACCTTATATCATTTTCAAACACTGCTTCCATTATAAGTGGTCTATGAACATTGACATGACCTCCTATGTTTGGGTTTAATCCCATGATAAACTTATGAATCCTAAAATCTTCATCTTTTTGGTATTGGGGCATGTATTTTAATAGCTTTGTAAAACATTCCCAATAATATAAAACACTCAATTTTCCTTGAGTTAAGTTCTAAAATTCTAACATTTTCTAATCAAAATAAAGTTAATGCAACTAGCGTTGATAAAAATATACTTGAAATGCTCAAAGTGATGTAGGTAGCATCTACTCCCAATTCCATATTATGATCATCCCACCATGAAGATGATTCGTTAAAGAGCTGGAAAGTACCTCATATTGCTTTAGTTTCCTCATTAAAATCCCTTATTTCAAAGTACCTCTCCATCTCACTTAACCAATTTTTAACACCACCCCCCAAGGTAGTTCCATCAAATTTGGGTGGGCGGATCCTTATTATGTCTCTAGACAGTTCAACAGCCAAGTGAGCACTTTTATCCCCTCACTCATTTTTATCAACTTGTTGTTCAAGTTGTTCTTCCTCTTTTTTTCATCTTAATTTTCACCCACTAATTGCTACTCCAAGGTAGTTATTTGGTTACGGGTGTCATGAAAGACTATTAAAATTTCATCTAACTTTTCAGTCATTGAACCTTCATCAATAGCTGAACTAGTTCTAGCTTCATGGTTCACCCTTTTTCTAACCATCGTATCCTATTAATTAAAGGATAAGATATACGCCAGCAATATAAACCCATTGAGTCCAAGAGATGATAAACCTACAGCTCTGGTACCAAAATGTGAAAACCATGTTATTATCATCCAAATAAAGGGGGAAAAATTAAAACATACCCTTAATATTAAAATAATGTTAATAATGTTTAACATTATTAATAGCTTCTGCTAGATAATTCATCATCGTTAAAATATTCATAATCCATCTAATAACATATGATAACCATGTGACATTGTAATGGTATTCCCAGATCTCCATGATCTCCCTTAAGTCACTCTAATCAAGTGTGTATGTATACTTTGTATACTTGGTTAAACCTTATACATGTTATGATAACTATTTTTATCTCCTAAATGCCTACCTAGAAGACATTCATTCAACTTCCATCCAGTATCCGACACTAATAAATTAGGGGATTGGTGAACATACAATGTAGTAAGCTAATACATTACTTCGGAAAAATTTTCAAGCATTGATTTGCAAGATTATTTCTGAGACCACACACAAGCCTACGAAACTCGTCTTCCATCACCACACATCCATCTCAATACAGTTATCTGAATTCTTTTTTTATTGTTTAGAACATGATTTAGTTAAGAAGAGGGAGATTCCATTACTGAATTATTTCCCTAAATGAAGAGATTCCCATTTGTACCATCTTAGGATTCCTATAGGAAAGTTAGGGACCATGTAATGATTACCCATCATTACGTCCTCGCTAACCTTCCCATAGCTATCCTAATTTGACACGAAGCTAAGATTATAGAGAGATGACATAGGGAAATTATGCCCACACTCCTTATATTCATATGTTACCTTAGTTAGATAATGTAACTAAGTCTTTCTTAATGACTCATTTTTAAAAGTATTATTTTCAAAATACTAATAGGTTTTCCATAAGAGGATCTTTGTAACTCAATGAGTTACTAACTAGTATTAGTTTCTCTTGTTGTATTTTCTACAACTTACTAATTTCCGTTAAGTGTAGGTTAATTATTCATTTTCTCATACCGAGTTACTTTATTACATTTACTCGTCATGAATAGTTCATTAATATCATAAAGTAAATAAACATATTTATTTTTTTCCTATGTATCCTTGTAGTTTATCTTCCAATATTCATTTATTCTGTCTGAATTAATGAAATTAGAAATAATATCACAACTTAAAAATTATCAGCTTTAATTGATAAATCATTTTTATAACTATATTATCTATATTTTCAACTCAAATAATAATATCAATCATAAACCAGATTTCAAATAAGGGATAAATATCCCAATATTCATTAATAATGATTTACACTAATCAGAAAGAATAAGACATTGGGTCACAATGCCCTTTTTAATATGCGATAATATTTCTATCGCATAAACTAATTGATTACAATAATCCCTTTTAGATTTATTTGTAAATAAAATCATGATGTAAAACATTCACAAAATTTAATCCAAACAGTTACTTCAAGTATGTCGTCTCTTCCTACAAAATTGTAGGAGAGAGAGAAAGATAGATATGGCTCAATTCATATTAATTGGCATGAGTCTGCATACTCTTAATCTATCTTGTAATTATAATGAAATAACATAATAAGAGATGGCTAAGATTATTCTTTAATCAATAAGTTATATTTGTGAATCACCTAGGTTATATTAATAAATCTATCTCAAAAACATATAATAATGAAACTTCATAATTATATAAATATGTCCACTATCAATGTTCACCACCAGCTTAAATAATATTCATACATTTAAAGAATAATGGAACATTTATTGCATCACAAAACATCAATTATAAATGTAATAACTCACTGTATTTTTCAACTTTCTCATTATTAATAACAAGTAGAAGTTCATAATGCAGGAATTCAATAATGACAATGAAACAACTCATATTTAATAGATTTAAACTTCATAAGGTTGCAATAATCAATCATATGTAAATAGAACTCATTTAACTGAAAACTAATGAAGAAGTTTTGTTTTAGATACCCTTTTGATTTTTCTACACATATTCATTTTCGTTGTTATGAGAACATATACAATCCGTGAAAGGATTCATTAATCGTAACAGAAGTTAATCAAATTTCCAATCCCAAGAAGGTAAGGAGAATTCATCAATAATAACAAGCTATACAACAGTTTTTTTGTACATATTAGAAACTAATAATGGAAATAAACATACCCTTTATCCTCTCCTAAGATTTCCCAAATTAACTCAAAACAGTCATACTTAGCTATCATAAAATCAAGCCATTATCCATTAATATCATAGTGATAATCCAAATACTGTCTCAAACTAAAACATATATGTTCTATATGAAAAGGTTGTTTTCGTTACTAATGCAAAAAATAATGGATTTAAATGTTATTCCTTCATTTCCTTATTCTAAATATTGAACCAACAATCAACTAAAAGAAGACAATTAATGTTTTCTAAAACATTCATCCTTTCAAGTTTCTAATCACCTAACAAATCAGACCTTACTTTCTATAAACCAAACTAGCAGAATGGTAAAAAAAAAATACCAAAGGAGGAGCTAAAAACTCTTAGTTATTTTCCTAAATTTCACCCAATAACCTCAAACGTATGCAGCATGTTATCATCAAGGCTTAAAGAATGAGTTATAACTAACTAATCAATTTCATTTTTGTTTCACAGAAACTTCATATTTATTTTTCCAAAACCAAAATAAAACAAAATGTATTCAATAAAGGAATAATAACATCTACACTTCAAGAAGGATCTCTAAAAGACTACTCCTTATTCCATTCTCCCAAATCATAAAAAACTTAATGCAAAAATGAGTTCAAATAAGGAATGGTAACAACCATGCTCCAAAAAGGAGTTATAAAACTATCAAATAGTTTTCATTTCACAAACCATCTCCTTATTTTATTTTCTTAGATCTATCATATAATGATAAGAAAAAAAAACATATCTATTTATTATATTTCACATAACATTCCAAACCCAAAACCGTATTCAAATTATAACAACAAAGCTCTGAAAAGATCTATAAATCTCTTATCTTATTTTTCAAATTTTATAAGGAAACCAAACCCAAAACATGTTCAAATGATAACAGCAAAACTCAAAAAAGAGTTGTACCTAACACAAGTTTTCTTTTATTTCACAAAAACTCTTTTATCTTATTTTCAAATCTCATAATAATAACCAAAACCAAAACGTTTTTATTTTCCAAATTACTCATAATAGCCCAAAATAGAAAGTATTCATTTCCCAAATTTCATATAATGATCCAAACTCAAAACTTATTCAAAATTTAAAATAATAAACTAGAGCCAAAAATGCAGTCAAATTCCTCATTTATTTCTAGATTTCGCATAACAATGCAACCCCAAAACATATTCAAAAATGACAAAGCAAAATGTTTCCATATTTCTCATCATAATCAAAACCAAAAAAGAAACGTATGCAAATTCAAACAATAATACCAAAAACCAAAACGTAATCATATTTCCCATAACAGATCAACACCAAAAACATATTCAGTGATTTCATCAAAATAATAGCAGAGAGTAAAAGTATAAAAACCCATACATGTATTTTTCCTCCAACTCCTATGCAATCTTCCAAGTCAAAAGCTTTCAAACACTGTTATATCCTTTAACAAAATATTTAAATTTAAAAACACCATGATATCTAGAAATAAAATCAATAAATCACATGCAACAGTCACTCAAAACAAACTTCCCTAAAAAACTCCATGCACATCTCCAAACCGAGCTTCTAAAAACAAAACAAATGCAAATGAAACAATGAGATCAATGCATGCCTTATCTTCCCAAGGAAGCTTCTGGTTTCCTAGGAGTTCACTTTTAATTCCCACCTACTCCTTAACTACCATGTTAGCTCATGGCTAATCAAACAAATGTTTTTAAAACCATAAACCTTACTAATCATTCATTACAATTATGCCATGCAACTTAAGTATCAACCTAAGTTTAATATCTTTCAAAACACATAACAATGCCACGTAACAATCCACTTAGATCCTCAATAGATTGCATAATAATCCAATCGGTTCGTATATATATATATGGTAAATGGTCTATGATAAATAACATGCCAATCAATAACAAACATACATACATACATACATATATATATATATACTTATTAAATTATTAACAACCACTTCATTGCATGACAAGTTATAATGCAAACCAACTCAAACGTTCATTAGGAGGGGGGGTTAGTATCCTTAACATTCACACATCAATTTTATAACCATGATCTCAATAATTCATTAAATAGATTTAATCAAGTACGAGATATTACCAAAAGTTCAAGATGATGGATCTTTAGAAGAGGACCCAACTGGTATTAGGTTTATAATTCAGTAGCATTTTTAAAATATTTTTTCACCTTATACCACCTCCTCTGTAGTTATAATAGGTTGAAATAAGTATTTTGAGGTAATTCTAAACAAAGTGGCTACATGTGATCGCATAAAACATGTTTATAATTTTTACTAAGAAAGAATTATATTGTTCTTTCTTTAATGTGGAATCTAAAATCCACAAGGTTTCATAGATTATCTTGTCATTTCTACAAGGAAATTTGGGTGACTCTTGGTGATCATTTTAGCTATTTGGAAAGTAAGACTTTCTCTTCAGGATCTTTATCAATATTATTCAATCAAGGTTTAATCAAGTTGGTCCCTAAATCTTCAGCTAGAGATACCATTGGCGGATGACATCTTATCACTCTTTTAAGTGTTTCATATAATATTGGTTTAATGAAATATTAAATATTAATAAGATAACTAATATCAAATAGATATACTCGTAATAAACAAGATATAACATGCACTGTATAAGAAATTATGCAAGATATGAAATAAGAATGACTTAGCTTATATCAAAAAATTTGGACTGATTTTGGGGTGGGAGTTAGGTTGAGAATGTTAGATCTGGATTGTGGATGCTCTATCTGAGAAATTAGAGTCTAGACATTCTTCATACAAAACCGCCCAGAGAGGGACAGGACTTCCCTGGGCACTAGTGTCAAATTTATGCGTAATTGTTCTAGTATATGTTCTGCTTCTGCTATTTTCAGGATCTTTCAATGTCTTCTTCCTTTTGATTCTTATCACATAAATTTTATTGTAGTATTTTTGTGTCACACATGTTCTTGCAAAATAAACCCTAGCAACTGTAAAAATATCAAGAAAACATTAGATAGAATAAATAATGCATATGTTTAATTCATACTGACCTCAGTGGTCACCACAATGTGATTATCATCAAGCGTTGCACTACATTTCAGACCATGTGTAGTTATGGTGTGTGTGTGTGTGTGTGTGATTGAATTTGTTTCACTTAAAGCTAGGTTTCCCTTGTATCAGTCACACCAAGATAGTGGGATACAAATATTTTTTCCCCAAGATGAATGTGTGAGGTTGATCCAAAAATGGATCTAGAAGAACCCAATTATATGTATTATCTTATTAAAACTTGCAGTGCGTACCCTCAGCATGTTTATTATTTTGGAAGATGGTTAAGTTAGGATGACGGTGATCTAGAAACCTTCAAATGACAAGAAGTCCATTTTTATGTTTTGTTTTGTTGGTGACAGTGATACTATTGCCTACAAGCACCGACAGTCACATAATCACCATGGTGGTCATGCAACTACTACTTTGCAAACTCTGACAGTTCTTCCCTGACGACATCTAAAATGTGGAAACCAAACATTTGCATTTTTTTGTGCACCCAGTTCAAATCATTTTGCCTCTTCTTTCATCCTTGGAAAGAGAAACTATAAATGCAAGCACTTTTAATCATCTAAGCAAGTGATTTAGAGTGAATTCAAGTGTGATAAAAATGAGAAAGAATGAATTTTTCTTGTTTTGTTCATAAATATTTTTGTTATTTCTTGTTGAGGATTGTAAGAAAGTAATGCAACTAGAAGGAAATTGAATCCTTCTTGAAGTTCATCTATTGGTAGTAAACTTGTATTATATTGGAGATTTACAAATTGAAGGGAAGTAATTGCTTACCCAACCAGATATTTCCCACATTGGGTTCCTCTAGGATAAAATATTTTTCTCTGTGTCTTTCATCTCTCAATTCTAGTATTGTGTGAATGCTTCTTTCATATCATACTTGATAAAAATAAATTTGGTTATTTTTTTCATTCATTGTAGCTGTGATAGAATTTTTTTATTGTTTAAGAGGTAATTTATGGATTAGATTGGTATCAGAGTAGTTAAGATCAAAAAAAATTTGTGTGGTTTAACTTGTGCTTACATTTTCAATTAGATTCCCCTCACTCAGAAGGGTAGTGAAAGTGGTGAAATTATCCTCATTCCTTTTGAAGAATATATTTCCAATAAGAAGTGGAAGAAAGGGATCCAAAACATGTCTCGTAGTAGAGATGCATGTGAGAATGAAGAATAATGTTTCTACAAGTTAGAGGAAAATGTGGTAAGTTTTTCTAAGTATGTGGGCAGTATTTCCTTGTCTATGGGGAAGTTGGAGTCCATCATGGTATTTCTCATGGAGAAGTTTGGTGTTTCAAAATATGCACTAGGAGATCAAAAAGAATAAACTCATGAGTATGAAGAAGAGCAGCCATGTACGAACCTTACTCCTCCTCTATTCAAAGTGAATGTGAAGATAGAATTCAACCTTATGATGGGGACATGAATGCCGAAAATCTAGACTGTTTTCTATCTCAACTTGAGGTGTATTTCTTTTTACATCAAATCAATAAGAGTCAACATATTTTATTTGTAAGGTTTAAATTAACCAATCATGCTTTAACTTGGTTTGAAAACTGTGTTCATAGTTTAGTTGTTAGGAAGCTTCCTTCTAATTCTAAGTGGGATGAATTTAAAATTTTAATAAAAAATAAATTATATCCTATTTATTATGAGGAAGAGAGTTCCATGTATTATCAATATCTCATGTAGAAGCAAGGCCCAAATGTACAAGATTACACCAGCGAGTTCCAAAAGAAAGCGGTCCAATGGGAAAAGATGTAGCAGATCGAGACATTTTAATTAAGTACATTGGTGGACTCCATAGCCACTTAAGGAGACTAGTTCTCTTGGCCAAGCTGGTGAATGTAGATGAGCCTTGTTCTCAATCCCACTATCTAGATATGGAGAACAAGAAGAGTTCATCTACCTCTCGGCATGATTTTAAAAAAAGGTGACACCAAGTAAAAGGAAAAAGGAAAAGGGAAAAGTAACAAGAATGTTACTTCTATTTCTAAGAAGGATACTAAAATTCATTGTGGTCCTTGTGATGTTGAGGAAATATTTTGCAGCAAAGAGATGCATGATAAAAAAAAATTGTACCTCTTCCCGTAGAAAAGTATGTTTGGGTAGTAATAACGTTGTTCAAGAAAATGAACTTAGTAAGATTTTTCATATAAAAATCCAAGTGAAGAAAACTAAATTGGATGCTCTTTTTCGATACGTGTTCTCAAGATAATTTCATAAGTAATGAATTAGTTGATAAGTTGAAGTTATAGACTCACAATCATCTAAATCTGTATTCATTGGGTTGGGTGAAGAAAGGGGTAGACATCAAGGTTACCAAGAAATGCAAAATTATGTTTGGTATTGATAAGAATCTCATTGACCAAAGTATTTTGGATATTGTTCCTCTTGATGTGTGTGGTGTGGTGTTTGGAAACCTGAACTTGTATAATATGTATGCCATATTCATGAGAAGAGCCAACCAATACCACTTAGTGAAGTATGGTTAAAACTACCTCATTTAATCCTTTACAGGAGACTCAAATATCTTTTTGGTAATTTCCTTTTAAGCTAAAAAGCTTATTAATGCTAGTGGGAAGTTTTCATTACTTATTTTGAGTGATATACAAGAAGAGGAAGTTATTGCATCTAAAACCACTTGTAGTATGTTTATTAACAAAGAGTAAAAGCATATGAAATATTGGGTTCAACGGATTTGGGAATTTTTCCAAGAGCCTATGGGGCTACCTCCTTTCAGGACAATTTAGCATGAGATGCATTTTATACCTGATAGTTCTCTTCCAAACTTAGGATTATACAGACATTCCTTAAGGATATCAACGAGGTAAAACAATAGTTAAATTCTTTAACTAAGCAAGGTGAAATTAATCCTAGCAATTCTCCATGTGGTTATCCTATTCTGTTGGTACCTAAGAAAAATGGTTCATGGAGGATGTGTGTATGTTATAGAGCATTAAATAAAATAATCATTAAAAAGGTACCCTCTTCCTCAAATTAATGATTTTTTGGATCAATTATAGCATGCTAAATATTTTACTAAGCTTGATTTGAAATTTGGGTATCACCAAATTTAAATTAAGAAATAGGACATCTGGAAAACAACATTCAATACCAGACAAGGGTTATATGAATGGTTGGTCTTATCGTTCGAGCTATGCAATGCACCAACTACCTTCATGAGGTTGATGAATGATGTAATGAGAGTATTTATTGATTCCTTTGCATTATGTACTTGGATGAAGTTCTAGTTTTTAGCAAAACTTTTGAGGAACATATTAACCAATTGCATCAAGTTTTGCAAGTTTTGAAGGAGAACTGGCTAGTGTTGAATGAAAAGAAATATGAGTTTTTTCAATAATCACTTGTCTTTTGGGGGCATGTCGTTAGAGATGGAGACTTGAGGATTGATCTGGCTAAGGTAGAGGCCATTTTGATTTGGCATATAACATTTAGTTTTACTGAGACAAGGAGATTTATTGGTACAGTTCATTATTTGAGAAAGTTCATCAAAAAAAATTCTTCCATATCAGTTTCATAACATTCTCACAGGTGGTAAGGTTTTTGATTGGGGTAAGAAACAACAAGATGTTTTTGAGTCATTTAAATACTAGATTAGTCATGCTCCAGTTTTGGCATTACCTAACTTACAACTTTATTTTGAAGTAGAAATTGATGCTAGTGACTATGCTATGGGAGTTATCCTACTTCAAGGAGGTAGGCATGTATGTTATCATTATAAATTGTTTCATGGAGCCATTTTGAATTATTGTACATATGATAAGGAATTATATGCTCTTGAAATCAGTCAAGAAATGGAAACATTATATGATGGGTAAAGAAATATCATACACATGGATCACCAACATCTTCAATATTTGTAAGATCAAAATAAACTTCAATAAGATAGACACTATAAGTGGATGGGTTTCTTGAAAAAAATTCATGTGATCATAAAATATAAGAAAGGTATGACTAACCAGTTAGTCAATATCTTTTTTATACCTCATTTACTTTTAGTTATGGTCACTTTAACTCTTCTTGAACCTTTTGAATGTGAAGCATATTAGGAAGGTTATGAGTAGGACCTAGATTTTGGATAAGTATTTCAAAAAAAACCTCCAAGTGAGATCTTTGCACTTAGGGGAGGATAATACTTCTAGTATGGGGTGCTCTACAAGAATGAGAAACTTTTTGTGCCTAAGGGGAAAAGAGTTCATTTGATGAGGGAAACACACACTTCTAAAGTGGATTGTTTCTTTGGTGTGACAAAGATTTTTGCACACTTACAGAGGTATATTTATTAGCTAAACATACAATAATAAGTTGCCAATTTTATCAAGAGTTGTGTTTTATGTAGTATAAGCAAGCCTAATAACATAAATTTGAGTTGATATATACCATTACCAATTCCTTCCCAGACATGGGAGAGAATCTCAATGTATTTTGAGGGTTTTTTTCCTACTTCCAAGAAAGGGTATGATTATATTTTGTGGTAGTGGACCGGTTGAGTAAAATGTGTATTCTCATTCTTTGCAAGAAGACCATTAAAGTCAATGATGAAACTGGGTTATTTTTTACTAATGTGTGGGTTCGTTTTAGTTTTCCTAATTCTATTGTGTCAGATAAGGACCCACAGTTCATAGGAAAATTTTGGTCTACTTTGTGGGAGAAGATGGATACTAAGTCGAAAAGGTTTATTGCTTTTCATCCAAAAACAAATGGGAAAAAAGAAGAGATAAATTGTACATTTGTTCATCTCTTTAGAGGGTATGACAGGAAATATCATAGGACTTGGGATGAGAATTTGGTGTATATCTAGCATTCTTATAATAAGGTAGTTCATGTTTCTACTAGTAAGACTCTTTTTGAAACATGTTTTGGTTATTTTCCTAAGATTGCATTTGATGTTGTTTTGATATTACCATTTAGAGACAACGGGAAAGTGCATCTAGAGTTCCACACAGTTGAGAAATTTTTTGAGAAAATTCAGCAAATATACCTCCATGTACATGAGAGGTTGAAAAAGTCACAAGCCAAGTATAAAGCAAGGCATGATCGGCACATAACTGAGCATTATTTCCTTATTGGTGACAAGGTATGGTTTTACTTGAGTAGAGAAATGCTACAATGTAAAGCTAATAAAATCAAACCTCTTCGTTATCTCCCATTGAAATAATGGAACAAGTGGGTAAGAATGCATTTTGCTAGGATTTTCCTCTTTATATGAGAATATATTTAGTTGTCAATGTTGATAATTTATGTTTATTTGAGACCTCCATGTTGGATCAAGAAGAAGATGGGATTTTTCTACCATATTTTGAGGATCTTACTTCATACAATCAGTTGGAATTGGAGGAAGATGCGGTATTGCAACATAAAGAGAGGAAAACGTACTGAAGAGTGCAATACGTGTGGTTTATTGGGTTAAAAGGTCAATTTCCTACCAAGGACAAGTGGCATTCTAGAGAAAATGTGGGGAATAAATTTCCTCACCTCATCAGTCCTTGAAGCTTTTAGGGACTTAAAAGCCTCGAATTGGGGAGGTATAATCCAAAAATGGATGTAGAAGTACCCAATTCTATGTATCTCTTATTGAAACTCGTAGTACATATCCTCAACATGTTCATTATTTTGGAAGATGGTTAATTTAGGATGATGGTGATACGAACACCTTTAAATGAAAAGAAGACCATTTTTTATGTTTTGTTCTATTGGTGATAATAAGATAGTGACCAAACTTCCCCGACAGTTGTGAAATTGCTACTATGCACAAAGTGGTAGTTACGGGACCGCCGCCTATAGGCATCGGCGGTCGCGTAACCGCCACAAATTTTGTGCAACCATCTTTCTGTAGACTCCCATGGTTCCACCTAGATGACATCCAAAACGTGGAAACCAAAAAATTACAAATGTTTGGGCTTCTAGTTTGAATCATTTTGCCTCTCCTTTAATCCTTAGACAAAGCAACTATAAATGCAACACTTTCATTCATCTAAGCAAGTGATTTAAATTGAATTCAAGTGTGAGAAAAAGGAGAAAGTCTAAATTGTTATTGTTTTGTTCATAGACAATTGATTTCTTTCTTGTTGAGGATTATAAGAAAGTAATACAAGTAGGAGGAGCTTGAATCCTTCTTGAAGGTCATCTATTGGTAGTAAACTTGTATTATTTTATACATTTACATAGTGAAGGCAAGCAATTGCTTACCTAGCTATATTTTTCCCACATTGGGTTTCTCCAGGATAAAATATTTTTCTCATTGTCTTTCATCTCTTGATTCTAGTACCGTGTGAATGCTTCTTTCATAACATACTTGATAAAAATAACTTTGGTTAATTTTTTAATTCATTGTCACTATTATAGGATCTGTTTATTGTTTAAGATGTAATTTACGAATCATAGGTGGAATTCAAAAATAGCCCTTCCTATGAAGTGAACCATGCATCCCAAATGCAGTCCTTGAATGTTGTTCTTTGCTAAAGTAGTAGATAGTCAGAACTATCTCCAATTTCCAAACCACTAATGATAGTGAGTGAGTCATGTATATATATGATTCCCTTGTTTGAACTTCGACATTAACTACCAAAAAGGCCAACCCAAAGTAATAAAATAGACTTTAGAAAATATACCAAATGATGTGGAAATTCAAAATCAGGAAAAGGAGGGAAAGGGACCAGGGTAAATTTTAGGGGCGAATATAAGTAATTTTGAATTTGGAAAATTGTGTACTACCATACGGTAGTGCATTCACCAAAATTTTACAAGACCTAAAAAATGTGAATATAATTTAACCTTGATGTTTCCATCAAGGGCTGACTGATGTTATTATATTTTCCTTCATGTTATAACATTCTAATATATATAGGATTAACTCACCATAGTATAGTCTTTTTTTTACATTATAAGCGTGTGAATAATCCAAAAGTATAAGACCACAAGCCAAAGGATTCAGGAAAAATTGAAAGACTCAAGAGGTAAGCAAAAAAGAGAACTATTTATGTAGACTGGCAAGGTTATTTTGTGTTGACAGATGGTACCAATTATTTGTGTTACCTCTCGACAATAAATCTTACGATAAGTCATGACAGATGACAAGGAAAATATGCAAGTGTTACTAGCCGATAACATGTATAAGTTTTATAGGATGGTAACATATATATGTGTTATAAAACAGTAACAAATATATATGATACTGACAGGTAAAAAATACATATGTTACCATCCGGTAACAGATATATGTGTTAGCAACTGGTAGCATGTAATTTCACAAAACAGGGATAGTAGCCTGTGAATTATATTAATGTGAAATCAACCTATTTACAAAGAAGCAGGCTGCAATATATGTGTGTGTGTGTGTGTGTGTGTGTGTGTGTGTGTGTGTGTGTGTGTGTGTGTGTGTGTGTGTGTGTGTGTGTGTGTGTGTGTGTATATGTATATGTATATGTATGTGTATATGTATATGTATGTATATGTATATATATGTATTTCACAGCCGGGATACAAACAAAAGATAAGTTGTAACAATGCAACAACAAATTTAAAATACATTAGCTTCCAAATATCACATCTAGGAAGCACAACAATAATATTGTTAAAACAATATAACAACATCCCTAATGTTTACATAAAACAAATATGGTTAGTAAAACCAATAACAACATTATCTAATTAATAACATTAATTAAATAATGAAATATGAAATGCATAATTAATAGATGGTTAATTAATAATTAACCTAACATTCCCCCCCTTAATTGTGCATTCTCTTAAGAGATGAGGAGAGGAACTCTCTGAACAACTCAAACTTGTCATGTGCAAGTGACTTTGTGAAGATATTTGCCCGTTGTTCAGCTGTTGTACAAAATTGAAGCTGGATGTTTTGCTTCAACACATGTTCATGTATGAAATGAACTTGTACCTCAATGTGCTTTGTTCTCTCGTGAAAAACTAGATTGCGAACAAGTTTAAGAACTCCTTCATTGTCAACATACATGGTGGTTGGTTTGTCCTATGGTATTCCAGGTCCTTCTAGTATGTGACATAGCCAAATCGCTTCAAAAACAGCTTAAACTGCAGAACAATACTCAACTTCTATGGAAGAGCGAGAAACGAAGTGTTGTTTCTTGCTTCCCCATGATATTGGTCTAGATCCCATAAAAAACAGAAATCCTGAAGTGAATTTTCTGTCATCAATATTTCCTACATGATCTGAATCCGAATATCCAGTCAAGAAGAAGTTGTCATTCTTCTTGTATTCTAGACCAAGATCCACTGATCCTTTGAGATATCTCAAAATGTGCCTTGCTACTTTCCAATGACAAAATTTGGGTTCCTACATGAACCTGGATAGATAGCTCACTGCAAAGCTGATATCTGGTCTAGTGTAGGTCAAGTAAATGAGACTCCCGATCAACTGTCGATAGAGAGTGGCACTTACCTCAGGAGATGGATCTGAATGAGATAACTGTAATCTGTTCTCCATTGGTGTAGCAATTGGTGTGCAATCCATCATTTTGAACTACTCGAGCATTTTCTTAGTATATTTCATCTGAGAAACAAAAAATGTGATTCTCTTTCTGCCATACTTCCATTCCAAGACAATAGTGCATCAACTCAAGATTGGTCATGTCGAATGATAAATTAAGATCTTTCTTCATTCACATCGATCATCCTCACTAAACTGCCAGTGATCACTAGATTTTCGACATAGACAATGACAATCAAAGTCTCCCCCCCTTACTTTTTGAGGTAAAGATTGGGATCGTATGGATTTCTAACAAATCCATGTTGTACGAGATGCTCATCAATCTTGATGTACCATGCCTGGGGTGCCTGTTTAAGGCCATACAAATATTTCCTAAGTCTGCATACCTTTACTTCTTGACCAGGTACAACATATCCCTCAGGTTGAGTCATATAGACTTCTTCTTGTAAATCTCCATTTAGGAAGGCACTTTTTACTTCCATCTGGTGGACTTTCCAGCTAAATTATGTAGCTAGAGAAAACATCATTCTGATTGTTTTGATCTTAGCTGTGGGAGCAAATGTCTCCTCATAGTTGATGCCTTCTTTTTGTGAATAACCCTTTGCTACTAGTCTCGCTTTATACTTGTCCACTATCCCATTTGCTTTGTACTTCGTTTTGAATATCCATCTACATCCAATGGGTTTCTTTCCTGGTGGAAGATCGACAAGCTACCAAGTGTTATTCTTCATCACTGATTGATATTCAAAATCCATGGCATCTTTCCAAGATTTTGACTATAGGGCTTCCTGGACTATAGAGGGCTCATCAAATTCAATAACTCTACTCATCAAAGCAAAGTTAACTTCCTCTCTTGTTTTACTGCAAGTCTGTGGTCCAGGGGTGGATGTATCCGATGGAGCATCCATTCTTGCATCTCATAATGTGCCAGTACACCACTTGGACATATGTTGAACTGTTCTCATGGGTCGTGGTTCTATCTGATCAACACCATCATCCCCATCATTACTTTCATCTTCTGAGGGAACATCAGCTTCAATTTTTACAACTAGAGAAAAATCTACATTTGGTGAGTCTAGAGGAGGAGTCTCTGTTTCCTTCTTCTCAAAAAACTCAACATCTCTACTGGTGTAGACTTTTCTGGTCTTAGGATCCATTAATCTATACCTAAGAGTCTCTTCACTGTACCCAATGAAGACAAGTTTTTTTGACTTCATGTCCAATTTATTTCTATTTTTCTTGGGTATGTCCATACTTGCATTACACCTGAATACTCTGAGGTGTGCAATAGATGGTTTCTATTTTGACCATGCTTCTTGTGGTGTTATTCCCTCAAGAGCAACTGTGTGCACTCTGTTCAACAAATACACTGTTGTCTTTGTTACTTCTACCCAGTATGTCTTTGCAAGACTAGAGTCATCGATCATGCATCGTACCATTTTCATGATAGTACGATTTCTTCTCTCAACAACACCATTCTACTGCGGTGTGTGTGGAGGAGGCATTTGTCGACAAATCTTGTGAGTTTGTAGGTAGTCTTTGAATTCATTACTGGTGAATTCCCCCCCTCAATCTGAGCAGAGAGTTCTGATGTGATGACTAATTTCATTCTCAACTGCTACTTTGAACTTTTTGAAGGTTTCAAACGCTTCACTTTTCTTGCGAAGACAAAAAATCCACATTTTTCTTGAGTAGTCATCAAAACAAAGCATGAAGTACTGGAACCTAGAATGACTTGGTTGCATTGGACTACAAATATCGGTATGAACCAGGTCAAGTTTTCCATGAGCTCAAAATGTACTCTTTTGGAATGAAGCTCTGTGTTGTTTTCCTGCTAGGCAGTGAGGACACTTGTCTGTATCCTTCTGAAGAGATGGTAGCCCATGTACCATATTATGCCAGCGAAGTGTCTCGAGATACTTGAAACTTACATGATCAAGTCTCCAATGCCACAAATTTTCTGAGGTGGAGTTCTTAACCACAATTTCTTAACCGTATTTGTGAACAAAATCAAGTTGGAACATGCGTCCCACATTGGAGGATTTTGCAACTATTTTCAAGCCTCATGATTTATCTTGAATTAAACATGTTTTCTTGCCGGAATGACTATCAAAGTCAATTTTTAGGTTGTGATCAAGGAGTTGACTGACTGAAAGTAGATTCTTTGTCAACCCAGGGACATATAAGACATCTAAAAGTCTACAATTGCGTGAACCAAGGGGTAGAGAAATGTTCCCAATCCCCTTAACTGTATATGAAGAATCATCTCCCAACGAAACATGATTTTTCGATGGTGTGTCCCTCATTGAAATAAACCAGTCTCTATGGCTGGTCATGTGTCGAGTGGCCCCCGAATCAACATACCAAACATCACTAGATGACGTGGATGGTTCACTTGATTGAGCAGTGAACAAGTAGTCTTCATTGTCTGATTGTTCTTGTTGCTCAGAAATATTACCTTGCTGATGGGGTCTTCTTTTCCAGTTCCCCTTTTTCTTCCCTTGATTGTAGTTAGAATGTCCCTTGTTAGATTGTTGTGGAGGTCTAGAGTTTCTTGATGAACCTTTCTTGTAAGTATTATACCAACAATCTTGTAGGTTATGTCCTCTTTTGCAGATTGGACATTGCTTCTTCTGTTGTCTATCCCCTTGATACTGATTTTGATTTTGGGACTTTTGATAGGAATTAGGTTTTCCTTTACCTTTTCCTTTCCATTTTTGATGTGAAGAAAGTGCCTGCTCCTCTTCATCATCCTTATTGTGCATGGCTTCCTCTTGTTGCAGTAGGTTTACCAGCTTGTCAAAACTAACTGTCGTATCTGACACGTTTAGTGTTGTGACAAAAATGTGGTAAGAAGAGGGGAGTGCTCTTAGAACAATGGGAATGAGAGCATCATCTGTGACCGCTTCTCCCAGGGCTAGAAGTGAAGCCCTCAATTTGGTAACTCTTCTTAGGAAAGCTTCTACTTTTCATTCTACTTGAACTTTAATGTGTGTAACTGACTCTACAAATTCAGTATAACATTCTTGTTTTTGGCCTCGTATACTGTGCTCAACTTATCCCACACTTCTTTGGCTTTTTTGGCATCTCGAATGTGGGGTTATACATCGTCGAACACTCCAAACAAGATGATGAGTTTGGCCTTCTGATCTACTTTATCAAACTACCATTGTTGTGTTGTATCAGTAGTTGATCTGGTCAGAGTACCATTCACAGCAGGCCAGATCTCTTCAAACTCAAGTTGTGTCTTAATTTTTGTCTTCCATGCAGCATAGTTGTTTCCTCTGAGTAATTATGAATCTAGAAGAAAAAATTTGGGGCATTGATGCCCATTTTGTAGAGATCACTGACAGGGTTTGACTCTTATCACTCCAAGTATAAGGTCTCCCAATCTATATACCGTCAGTCTGATATACCAAACCTTTCTATATACGTGCCCTTCTGATATACCCAGTGGTATGTGGAAGAATATATCCCTTTCTATATACCCGATGGTACATGAAAGAGGCGTTAACGTATTTGAAAGAATTCAATACGTGGTACCAAGACAGTATTGAAAGGGGTCTGTGTGATTATTGACACCAGCTCAAAGAAATATCCTCATACGTGCACACGTAACTTCACTATATACTTGGATAATTTCTCAGTCCGGATTTATGTCATGCAATCATTTCACAGATGGATGGGATGGCTCATAGTGTGTGCACTATGACCTTATTACTCCCTGTCAATTTATAGGGACGATGCCCAGATGACGTTGTTGCAGCTATATTAGGCATTAAGTGAAGTAGTAGTCATGACAACTTTACCCGTAAGCACTTCCCAGAGGCACCGTATATACCGAACGCTGTGAATGAGATCTAGGATCTCGTGAGTGTTACAGAACCAATTTTTTTGTTTTTTGTGATTACAATATTCTACTAGTTTCTGATCAATTACAAATTTTGTGGTTGACTTATGACAACCTATAAATTAGTACAATATATTGCAGCATGTAATTACATTTAAAAATCTATAAAAATTTGAATGGCAGGCAAAAAAAATTTGTTTTGCGGGCCCTAGTGGCCTCTGAAGCCTAAAATGACCCAAAATGCCAAAAAATTAAAAATATAGCCCAAGATGAAGTTTTTGGATGGTCTTTCATTTGCGAAAAAATGCCAGAAATGAAAAAACAAGCTGAATGGGGAAAAAAACATTTTTACCCTAAATTTAGGGATTTTCTCAATAAATTTTTAGATGCCTAATTAGTTATGACTAAGCAATTTAGTCAAGGTTTTTTGGCTAAAAATCCCTCCAAACTTGGTGGTTTCACTATATTTTTCTCTAAATTCCAAAATTGAAAAATTTGTGCTGTTTTAGAGAGATTTGAACCCTGCAAACCTCCCACTTCCCAAGGCTTTTCTTCTAACATTTAGGCTCTATGAGTGCTTAGCATATGAAATGAAGAAAAGTATATTTCAAGAAGGTGAATTTTGACTTACCTTTGTAAAATGTGACCTGGCAGATTGACCACATGGAGCTGATGCGTGGAAGGTGAATGGGGATTAGGGTTTCTACCTGTTAGCACCAAAAAATGGATCTGAAATCTCAGCTTTTATTGATGAAAAACTTTATATTTCTTCTTCTGCATTTTTATTGATTTATTCAACCACCCATTTGCATGTATATTCCTACCATTTTTACTTGTTTTTTGACAAAGACTTTGTGTTTTTTTTTGATGCAGGTTTGTTGTTCTTTCCACGGATTTTTGCTCTGCATTTTTTATTTATTTCTCCACCATTTGTGTAGGTCACATGGGATCTAAACAGAAGTGTGGATGGCTCGTGGGATCAGAATATGCAATAGTAGTCACTTGGCTTGATTAAATCCAAATAGGACTTGGCTGTTGGTATGGAGACAAGGTGTTTTGGCTCAAAAACATAACTTGGCCCATTTTTTTCTTTGAGGTGCTTTGATTAACTCCATTGACTTTGAAACCCAACCAGTGTGACAGATCGGGGAGGTTGGTGTAGTAGGCCCAACAGTGGGATGGTTAGGCTTAGGGACTCCAAATAGAACTCTGTGCTTCGACTAGAAGTATTTTACAATGGCAACTCGCCAATCCAATAACTCATCTCATGTCTACAGAGGAGAATCGACTAATTCTTTTGCAAAAAAACACCTTTCGATTAGCTTGGGCTCAAATCTCCTCAAGCAAATGAACTCGGCTCGGTCTCTGCCACATACTACAAAAAACTTGGCTTTCAAAGTAAACTACCAATATAAACAATCTCGAATGGATCTTATGATAGACACCTCCAAATTTGAGAGAGCCCCTCCAAATGTAGACAGATAGTTAAACAAACCTACCTCAAATTTAGAGGTAAAACCCTTAATGGGTAAAATTTTTAAATTTTTAAAATATTTAAAAATGATTAGTTTCAAGGGAGAAAATGTTTCCTAGTGGAGAGGGCACCAAGGTAAAAAAGAAATTGCTGTTACATTTACTTGGAAATTACACAGTAGGTTGTGGGTGTGGCAGGGGGGACGTGGGAAGTTGCTGGAGGCTGCACTAGCTCTCCGTTGATGCAAACGTTTCTTCTCCATGAATTATCCTCTCTCTCTTTGGAACTCTCTCTTCCACACCTTGCACAGGAGCTTCAGATTCTTGCTCTGGTACCAAATGTAGTTTCAGAAAACAGGGGTAAAAGCATGTAAAATATTATTTATCAACTTGATACACAGAATCAATCAACCTATATACACAGAAGTAGGCTGTAATATGTGTGTGTGTGTGTGTGTGTGTGTTTATTACACAACCGGGATACAAACAAAAGAGAAGTTGCAAAAATTCAACAACAAATTTAAAATACATTAGCTTCCAGATGTTACATCTGGGAAGCACAAGAATAATATTGTTAAAATAATATAACAACATCTCTAATGTTTACATAAAACAAATATGGTTAATAAAACCAATAACAACATTATTTAATTAATAACATTAATTAAATAATGAAATATGAAATGCATAATTAATATATGGTTCATTAATAATTAACCTAACAAGGAAAAATAAAATGTAATATAGACATTTCAAAATATTTCAGTCAGCTAGCAGTAACCCTGGTGGCAAGAGGTAAGAAAACTAATTTCTAATATGATAATGTTACTTTTTTTTAATTTACTTAGGGAAATTGTAAGCAAACCAATATCTCTTAGATGTAGAAAGCCCTAGTAGTGACCTTACTCTAGATGAAATTTCTAGTCACCAGAGTAATACAATTCAAATTAACAGTACTGATAATCTCATTTTCCATCCAAATCAAACTTCTGATAAACATTCCAAAAACTCACATAAAAAACTTAAGAGTGTTAAGTGGACTATAGGAAGGATTTATAAATTTGAATGGTCAATCAAATATCCATTCATTGAACCTGTTGAACCTGAAAAAAGTACTGATACTCCTACATAATGTAGATATACTAACTATAGTTGGAAAGTTGGTAGAGACCAAAAAATGTGATTGAATTTGGACACAATAGAGAATCATTATGGGAAGGTATACGAGTCTAAAAAGCAAGATGATGGAACAATTACAAAAACAACTAGATAGAAAACTGAGGAAGATTGTTTACATATGAGATATGTTGTAGAATATGATAATCATCATAAACATCTTTAGGACCTAGTTGAGAAAGGTGGAACTATAAAGGCTAGATTTGAAACAGCTACTGGCGTAAGTATTCAAACAAAACTCATTCAATTCAGAATAGTAATTCACATTTTTAAAAAGGGCAAACCAATATCAGATCTCATTGATTATAAGACATTGTTTCAATATAATGGTTTTCCAAATATTCAAACAACACACTGGTCAAATACCAGTGCATGGGAGATGGAAAAGTGTATGGGAGAAATAGAAATCACTTATTCGAGAGAGAGAAGGTTAAAAATGCAAATTTATCGCTTTGTCGATTGATGATGTCACAATAGTAGACAATGCATCTTGGGTGTGCATGCATGTCTACACTTTCAGTTTCAGTAACCATTTCAAGAAAAATCATCTACTAAATATGCACAACATGGTGGATAATTACAATGCTGAGAACATCTACTAACTTGTTAATAAAAATTTGAAGGAAATAGCTGGTATGGATGATCATTCAATCTCTGCAAAGTTGATTTGTGTAGGAGATGATGGCGCATATTTCATGAAAGGTCACAAAAATGGACTTTGTATTCATCTACAAACAAGTGTAGCCCCTTACATGATACATATTCATTGAATGGCTCACCAAATGAATTTTTCTTACAATATTGTAAGAAAATTTGAAAATGTTGTTAGGGTGGAGAAGATGGTATGGGACTTGCATGCATATATGTCAAGTAGTCCTAAAAGATTTCTGGAGTTTCAGATATTTTTATGTTGGATTACTAAATGGTAAAAAATTGCTAAAATATGTTGACACAAGATGGATATCACTGTATGAACCAGCTTGCAGGATTTTTGAGGAATACAGGTTCTTAACAGGGTATATGTTCAAGCATCAAAGACAAGTGGACAACGCTAAAGATTTGTTGTATCACTTAACAAATTTAGAGACATTATTAAATTTATGTGGTATTTTTCCTGAAAGGAACAATAAGAAGAGTGTTCCAAGCCATGAAGATCTCAGATGATCATAGCACACCACTTTTCATAAGCTGAAATAAATTCACCAGAATAACTTTATAAAAGAATTTGTAAACAAATAACAGTAATATCATATAATATTATGGAACTCTCATATATGAGAAATGAGGATGAGCCTTGCTTATATAGGAAAGTAAGATCAATATAATAACCATTCAAGGTCGTAGATCAAGCCATACATCAAGGAAATAACTAGTCATCAAAGAACTAGTCAAGACCATAGATTTAGGAAAGAACTAGTCATCAAGGAACTAGTCAAGACCATAGATTTAGGAAATAACTAGTCATAAAAACTAGATAATATCTTCCTAATATCTAAATAAGATAAAAGAAATATCCACACACATAAGCGGGTGAGGATAAATATAATAAAGGTAAATAAAGTACCTAGGTGAACATGAGCTAAGGTAAATACCTACTCTAACACCCCCCTCAAGTGAAGCTAGGGGCCCAAAATAAAAGTGTCATATCCACAGTATGAGTCCCAGAAACTAGGCCTGATGAGGTACTCATGTACAATAATTGGGAAAAAGGGATGCAGTAAGGTACCCAAAACTAGTAATAACAAAGTAGAGAGAGAAAAAACCCATTATAAGACATCCCAAGAACCTCAGCTCAAAAAAACTCATACAATACTAAAGAAGTTTGGTGTGTATTGTGGTCTAAATCCACTACTCGATCACAAAACTCGAAAACAACTGACACTGGGCTTCACCAGAATAGATCCATACAAGGACACTATCAATGGAGTGATATCGAAAGTGTAAAAAAAACACCAAACATAATTCAATCAGCTGCTACAAATAGGTGTGCCATGATCCAAGAACAATAACCAAGGCATCAAGGAAAGGAAAAAATATCTAAATAAATAGGAGAGCCACGATCCAAGAAAAGCCAAAGTAACAAGGCAAGGACACAAAACCCAAAGAAGTGGGATCAACACCACACCCTCTCATACTGCTAAATGGGTGGAATGACGCTACAAATCTGTATGAGTTGTCAAAACAACTACTTGAACACTGACAAACTAACACTAGGCTTCACAAAAATAACTCCTCCATAAGAGATACTATCAACATGCCAAAAAATGTCAAAAATACAGATCTAAAATCTCTCAACAAACAAGAGAGAGATATACTACACCTTCTAAAGAAAAATCCTCAAAGAAAGGAGAATTACAATGCAGAAGGTGTAGAAAGTGGAGCAAGAGGCTGAATGGTGGAGGTGTCATGCCTGTAGTGTCCACTCAACAAATGCATAGGTCACCGCCATGAGTGATCAAATATCTACCCCAAATCAACACGGATGGATGAAGAATATACCTACATATGACTTGGTGTAAAATGCATAATGGTTTAATGCAAAGGAGCATAAGAATGTGTCAAGTCGATCATTCCTGATAGCTGAAATCTCATGTTTTTCATGCTTGAGTGAAGGTGCAGAACTCATGTGTAGTTCATGATCCTCGGAAATAGTCAAGCGAAAAAAAGTAGGATCTATTTAAATGTGTAATCCCAATGAATTATCTACTTGAAAACCAATTCCATGGCAAGAATTCCACTTAACATATGGAATAGGGGAAAAAATACCCTATGAATGTCTGTCAATACCTCCGCCAGTGAAACCCATAGAACGAAGCATGTGAGAACCGAATGCAGTGGTATGTTTCTCAAAAGAGCCATGCATATGAGAAGAAGTAGGATACACAACATGTGTTACTGCAATAGGCACAGATATGGAAGAACATGCAGTAACAAGCCTCATAGGCTTAGGAGCATCAAGAGTAGAAACATACTCAGAAACTAACAGATCAAGGTCAATGGGTGTCAGATAAATAGCTACAAGTGGATGAGGATCATGGATATGATTTTCCATAATATGATGGCAATGTTGCAGACTAGCAATGTTTTGTTATAGGCTAGCAATTTTTTGTTGTAGGGATTGTATTAGTGTATCTTTATCGTGAATAAGTGCTTGTAGAAGATAATTTCGCTTCTTGTGTGATCTATTTTCTTCCATGAATTTTATAATATCCTCCTAAATTCCGCACACTTTGGATAAAATTATTTCATTCTCAGAATCCATGATAGATATAAGAATGCAACACAAAAATTTAGGACGTCGGGCTCAACCGAAATTACATCCACAAGTGATTACAACACCCCTCCAAATTTGGCACTGTATAATTGAGTACATGTAAATATTACAATGAGTAAAAGTATATTTTACATCTGAAATATTTGTATAAAAATGTCACCAATGCGTAGATCTCAAAAATAATACACAATTTCAAAAATTTAAATCACCTTAATCTGAGCTACGGATCAAAAGTTATGAGCTCTAAAAGGTTTTGTTATTAAAAAATAATATTTTAATGCTGATTTTTTTAAGGTACACGTGACACCCAAATTTCCAGAGGGTAAAAGAGTGCATCCATAGGATACAAACTTGTGAGCAAAGGATAAAATACTATGCCCAAACCCTAAATTTCTAGAGGGTAAATCATTGCATCCGGAGGGTACACTTTTATATCCAATGGATAAAAGAATGCACCCAGAAGGTACAGATCTATGCCTAGTGGATACAAGACTGCATCCAAAATAGAAATATTCATAGGTTAAAATCATGCATCCATAAGGGACCCACCTTTATCTAATGGATAAAAGAATGAAACCATAGGGAACATATCTGTGTTGAGTGGATAAAAGATTGCATCCAAAATGGAAATATCCATATTTGAATGTCTCAAAACTTGGTCGAGTTTACAGTCGATTCTAGGGGTTTTTCATCTTCCAAATCCAATTTCGCACTCTGTTTTACATAAAAATGCATGTTGCAGAAAAGTGCTAAAAAAATCCAAATACATGAAAACAAGAAACCCTTGCTTCTAAAGAAAATATTACAGATGGATGTCTACATCATCTATCACTCTGATACCATGAAAGGAACAATAAGAAGATCATTCCAAGATGTGAAGATCTCAGCTGATCATAGAAGACCACATTTTATAAGCTAAAAGAAATTCACCAGAATAACTTTATAAAAGAATTTGAAAACAAAGAACAATAATATCATATATTATTATGGAACTCTCATATATGTACAATGAGAATCTTCCTTGCCTATATAAGCAAGGCCCATTCTCATTGTACTTAAATGAGATTTTCATAATAATACATGATCCATTACTTTTATTTATTTGCAAACTCTCTTGTAAAGTTATTCTGGTGAATTTCTTTCAGCTTATCAAATGTGGTGTGATATGATCATCTAAGATATTCATGGCTTGTAATGATCTACTTATCGTTCGTTTAATTTCCAATGCTTAAGGAAATAAACAGCTTGGTGAAACATGCTCAGGAAAGATCCATATACATTGTTGATTTTATAAAATTAAAGAGATAATTATGTATGATTTTAGATACCTTGTATATCACTCAAGACTAGATTCAAAAGCCATTTTTTAGCAGCTTCAAGGTTTTGACAGACACTAAAGATTTGAACAACTATTTGAAGTTCAATATGAGTGGTCATCTTTATATTTCTATTGATGGGGAAAATATTAAAATTCACACTTTGTACAAAGATCCATATGTAATAGGTTATAAACTGGAGGATGTACCTGTCATGAGATGTCTTTTTTATGTTGTAGTTTTTGATGTACATAAAAAATTGATGAAAATATCTGAAACATTATCTTCTGAGATCAGAGAGCTTTTTAAAAACAGTTATCTTCTAGAGGCCATGGGATTTGTAAATCCCATTTTCTAGAACCTGATGATTGATGAAGAACAAAGAGCTACAAACTTTGGGAAATCCATGACTGCACTTATACAGCAGTTTTACAAATCTTCACATGTTGATGGAGGGGAATTAAATGGTATATTGGACAAAAAATTACTTATATCTCAGTCACAACATTTTGCATTTACAATGTCTAATCAATATAAGTCTATTGCTAACCCAACAGAAATGGGATTTGTCACTCTACAGTGGAGAAAGATGTATCAGAGTAGCATTCTGAAAGAGAATATAAGTGAATACTTCAAACTCTATGAATTCATACAGACAATGATTCTTAGGTCTGTTGAAGATGAAAGGGTATTTAGTGCACTTACATTTGTGAAATCAAAACTTTGCAACATATTGGACAAGAATTTGGAAACTTGTTTGAGAATCTATGTTTCAAGATATAGGGTGGACACATTTCCATTTGAAAGAGCAATAGCTACATGGACATATCTTGTAGATCGCAAAGTTGTTAATTAGATAGATAAAAAGGAAGTCTCTAATAATGGTGAAATTGACTTGGACTCTACTAGACAAGATATTGCAATAGATATAAGAAGTGATGAAGAACCATCTAGGATAAGGTTGTTTCATCTACCAGATAGTTGATTGTATTATTTTTCTAAAATATATATGGTTGTAGACACAAAATCATGCACTTTAGGCATTATTTAGCCCAGTCTTATCCTACTATTTAGAGGGTTCTCAAGTGAAAAAAGTACTAATTAATCCCACCTTTTGGCCATCTTATTTTTATCTTTTATTTCATCATTCCCATGTATTTTCCCTACATATATCCACTTATTTCGTAATTGTCCCATCATTTTAGCCTAAACCGGGGTGCCTAGACCTGTACTAGGGCACCCTGATCCATGTTCTACTTTCCCGCTTCTTTTTAGGGTCTTTCTAGTTTTTCATTCTTATCTTTTTCCTAATCAGTCATTTCGGGGTTAATTATAAAATTAGAGTAAGATAAGCCTTTAAATACAAAGTTATGAGACCATAATGAGGGTCCTAGCATCACATACTACTATCACTCCATCTAGAATTGCATCCACGTAGTGTCATGCATCAAGGATGGGAGATCTACATCAACACACATAGCATAGGGGGAGGATTCTATTCTATTTCATCCACACATGCTATTACATATTCTATAGTTATTATTGTTCCTTACTTCACAAATTGTGAATAGCACAAAAGCACTTAGGGCACAACATGCACACACACTCCATAACTATATTTGGGTCTGAAATGTAGTACAATGCTCAATTTAGTAATCCCATTTTTATGGCATCTGAGGTTAGTCTAACCCATTCATTTTGCATATTTTATTTTTAGGGTTTTGATACTTCTTTGTCTCTTACAGGGCATTCCTTCATCTTGTGTTATTTCATACACTCGGCGTAGATCGGTAGATCCAGTGCAACAAATAGATAATATTCCATATCATCTTACGACCCTGTGAAAACTATATTTTGAGCTTTTACAGAGACCATGGAACCTATTCTGTAGACCAGGGCGCCCTAGAGCACCCCAGTACCTTCACAAGTGCCTCAATCTACTCAAATCCTCCAGATCTGGATTTTTCGGGACTTCCAGGTGATCGTTCCTACTTCCAGATTTTACTATCAGACCTACAAAAACTTGTGACAATTTTGTGCAATTAACTAATTCATTTCTCCTTGCATCTTGGCATATTACGGTTTGACTTCATTTAGTATAATTATTTAAAATCGTTTCCATATTATCTTAGTGTAGTTTACAACATTTTAGTCCTCCTATATTAGATTAACTAGTTGTTATACTTCACATAGTATTAGTATTATTTTAGTTAATCATTTTGGTGAACCCGGTGTTTCTTCATAGCACCTTCTAGGGTTTTGCATTTGCATTTAGTCATCATGGGTAAGCGTAATAGGAAATTTAATTTTCCTAGGTATCTAATTACTTTGCAATTTGATAGCCATGGTCATGCTTTTTTTGAAGCTCATACTACTTCTTGTGGATATAGACCTTTCCCTTTGTTCATTCAACTTTTATCTTCTAGTATGGATCCTCATGTTATCGATGATGTTGTTTCTGCATATCTGCGCACTATCAATCCTGCTATTTTAGCACAACTTGTAGCGAAAGTACAAGATCTTCCTCCTACTCCCATAACCACATCTGCTACCATTTTTGAACCACAAGAACCTCCCCACTCACTTGTTATTTCTCCAATATTGTATGTCGAGGACTCTACTAATGCCATAGTGGTCCCTACTTATCCACCTTCTACAACTGAATTTCCATCTCTCATAGTCCCAGATGACCTAGTCCATATTATTTGTATTATTGTTTAGGTCCCTTCTGACTCGTCACTTACTCTTGATGATACTAATGCTATGGTAATTTATACACAACCTAATCCATACTAATTTCTTGTTTTACCACTCTATGCACCACCTCCCCTTATAGACAAGCTACCACTTAAGGGTGTCATTCAGGTGATCGACGTGGTACCTTCCTCTTTGGCTACCGATATTACTACTATTATTCCATTAGGAACCTTTACAATATCTAGATTTTGTTCCATCACACACACCAACATCACCCTCTTTAGAGTGTTCGCCATTCACATGCACCCTCTTCATGAATAATTACTATTGGGAGCACATACCACTTGATACTTCATGCATGGCCACTGTATGTTCACATGATGGTCTCTCCCAGATTGGTTTTAGCTTTATAGACCTCCATTTCCTTAATGTGATTCACATTTATAAAATAGCTCCATTATTCTTATTGTTTCCTATGGCCTATGTGTTTTCCATCTTGTAGTTCATCTTGCGCGTTATCATGCAACTTATTTTCTTACTCTTGAACAATCTTAGCAATATTATATCGGTGGCACTCTAGATCCTGATCATATTGATATAGCATTTCCCATGCCATTTGGCATTGTCTGCATTTGTAACAGTTTCTTCCTTTAATACTCACCCAACTTAGCCATTTGGTATTCTCAGGGTTTCCCTTTACTTCCCTTTACGGATGAACAATACACCATGGTCATGTATATCTTACACACTTCGGGTTATTTGGATGAGCTACCACATACCACTACTTATCAAGTTTCCCGCGCCGTCCTACACGATTTTGAAAACCATACTGATGACATTTTATACAATCTTACTTTTCCTTTATCTCCTTACAATAACACCAATCTTTCACTGCCTCAATTATACCTTGTATCCACTCATTTATAAAATGACTTCCACCTTCACAGTCATTCATCTAATACACACCTATTGGATTCCATACATGCTTTGAAAACTTAGTATCAATCCCTGGAAGCCACAATTGCATCTCTCATTTTTGAAATTGAACAACTTAAGGAAGCTTCTCAATCTTCTGTTGGTACTTATGATACACCTCACACATCATCTTCCTCCATTATGTACCCTCTCGTTGACCCTCCAAGTACACCATTACCTCCACCTCCCATCTTTCACTCTAATTCTACAACACAAAATGTTCCCGTTCATCTCCTCAATCGTCAAATGATTTTTCTACCACCTACTTATCGCTACCCTCCTTCTCGATTAGTACACTACAATGATCATCCATATTTCTACTATCATCAAATGCACGTACATCATATCAATGTTTTTCGCACTTTGTCACATTTAATTACAAAACTCGAACAACTAGAACTTATCTTCTTTGATGAGCAACTATCTCTTATTCATCATCCAACCCATCGGGATCATTCATCATGTAAGTCTTCAGTTATTACTACTCAAGTACCTTCTCAGCGAAAAAAATTTGCACATAGTTTGTTGTCTCCCCCGTCGGACTTAATGCTACAACATGTTCCCACAACCCACTCTCCCTCATTCATTTGTTCTCCATGTGCATATAGATTTCGTTCACCAACACCACGTTTATCTACTATATTACCACTATTAGATCGTGGCCCTCCACTTACACTATCGCAGACATCAGTAGAGGGACCTACGTCCTCCACCCTCATTGGTTAGTCCATTCATTATTTTTCGGGGGGGCACGACATCTTATTTCCCCTCCCCATTCTCACATCACCACATCATCATCTCTCCTTCTTATTTCTTATCAGCATAGCATATCACCCATCATAGGACCATCATTACCCGATGACGCACTCTTGTGATTCAGTTCACACTTGACTGTTGAGGGATTACCATTACACTAAACCCCACACACACCACTTTAGGTATTATATATTGCATAACATCATCCCTTGTGTGTCATACACTATCTATTCTATGCTTATTCTACATTACACTAGTCATCATTACCTATGAGTCTAATTTTACATTCCATCCCTAAATTCCACATACTATGTTGAGCTACATTATATATGGATCTAGGTTTACATTTTATTACTACAGATTCTATTTCTTATCTACATATATCACTGTAAATTACATATTCCACACACCTTACATATCTTGCATTGCATTATTCATATGGCACATTTATACATCGTCTATATTCTACATACTATGCTAGGTTACATTTCATATGGGTCTAGTTTTACATTTTACCATTATATACTCTATTTCTATATACAACTATTATTGCACTTCACACATTACACATCCTACACACACTAAACATTCTATATTACATCACCCATACCAGGAATTCACATACCATATTCTTCACTTAGTCATTTCTACTACATTATTTTCTATGTTTTTTCTTCACCACCCTATGACACACTTTAGTTCCTTTGTCCATACTCAACTATCGAGGGTTTACCAATAAAATGGACCTTACATTCACCATGTGACATTTCCAGTGTTAGTGACATACACCTTAGCTTAAATCATCGCCCATTCTATCATCTTGTAGTGGTATACACATTAGGTTACATCACCACTCCCACTTTTCATCTTATAGTGAAAAATGCTTTAGGATAAATCATCACCCATCTCCCTTAATTCATCATAGTGATATATGATTAGGGCTAAATCATCACTCCTCCATTCAATAAGTTGTGATATATGCTTGGGCAATAGGGTTCATATGCAATTCTCTTCATGTCACATTGCATCACCATTACATATACAATCTCACCACAGCATGCTAGAAACAACCAACATTACTCGACCATTTCCCGATGACGCACTCTCATTTACATTTCATTCTTGAACAATGAGGGGGGAAACAAAATGAACCTCACCGCATACACTTCCACACTCAGGGGGCACGTTGCTCCTATCATTCCATCTTGCATTCCATTCCATTCATCCATAGCATACTGCATTGTCTTGGGGGCATTTCCTTTTTCTTGCCAGTTTTTTGCATGATCACTTTTCTAAACATGTTAGACTCCTTTCTTATATGTTGTTATCATACACACATGCACATTCATGCCTTTTTTTAGTGTGATCATAGATATAGGACTCTACACGAAGCATGGATGCTCGCATTCTACCCTTCCTATACCGGTCATTGGGGGAATCCAAATTCATCTTATCCAGGTGTTATTGTTTCATTTTGTACTTAACATCTTATATTACTTTCTCATACACACTTTGACATATTGGTTATCACTCTAACATGCTAACGAGTGTTCCATATGCAGCACTTATTTTGCAGGATGACATGTTTCCATGACTTCTTCTTTGTTTCTACTTGTCTACTTTGATTGCCATTGTATGCAAGATTTTCCCTTTGCTTGTGTGCATACGTGTTTGTTTTTTGCGGCCATGACGGCCTTATGTTTCTTGTGTATCTTGCGACATCATGATTGATGTCCCATCTTTGCAACCAGCTTTGTGTGGTCTACTTGTTTTCTTACATTTTTACACTACTTTTTTTGGTAGTTACTACATTTTCTACATATTTTACACTTGTCTTATTGCATGCATGTGTTTTTGGACTAACACTTGTTTTGGCTAGCCATCCCCTTTTGTGTGCACCTTGGTTTCTACCAAGTATTTTCCCTTTCCCCTGCAGGGTAGAGTTATACAGGTCAGAGTGTGGTAGGTCCTCTTTTGGGGCCGCATTCTCCTTTTAGTGACATCATATGTGCCCCGAAAGAGGGGGGTCATCATTGATGGTTTCACATACTAACACAACGTATTTACACTGGTTTAGTATATTGCACTTTCCACACTTGGCATTGTGGGTTTACATACAGCAAGTTAGTTCAAACCATTCTATGAACTCCATACACATCGGCCTTTATAGGACATGGTGTCCTTTGGAATTTCTGGGAAGCATTTACAGTGGGTCTTCCTCTGTACACTACTTCAGCTAGTTGGCGTCAAATCACCCAAAAAACCAAGAAGCTACAGAGATCTCTTCACAAATTTCAACAAAAGCAGTTAGAGTTGGAGGACATAAAGAATTTCCTCCCTACACTTCTTCAGCCATGGTGGTATGAGATTGCCCAAAAAAACTCGGGACAGTAGGGTAAGTGCACCAAGATGGTGGACAAAAAAGGGGTCATAAGTGGACGTCATATTGCAAAAAACAGTGAAATCTCAACTTGTAGGGATTATTAGTAATACGCACACTCAAAATTAGAAAAAATTATATAAATATGAATCGTAGTATTCAGAATCTAGTTTCTAAAATACTATTTTTTTAAAAATGGACAAGTTTAGCTATATTAAACACTTTAAATTATATGACTTAGTTTTTGTTTTTGAAAAAACCTATAAGATTGTAGTCTGTTTGCCTGCGATTTGGATGACCAAATCTTTTTTTTTTTTCCTTTAGTGAAAAGTTAGATGTACTTGTCTATCTTGGGATGGATTTTATTTTGTATTTTTTCGAGCAAATTTTTTTTATGATTTTTTCCATGAAAGTGGTCTAAAAAGATTTAGAAAACGGAACGTTTTCCGTTTGCCCGCCATAACTATATCAAAAAATATCGAAGTCAAATATTTTTTTTAACATGTATAGAATTTATCCATGCTTGGGATGGTATAGTTTTATCACATTTTGATAAGTGAAACAAAATTTGGAGTCTTAAACATAGACATGAACATTCACGGGGAAAAATGTCTTAAAGACCTATTATTAGTAATAAATTATAAAATGATATTTATCTTATTCTATTCACTTTAAAATCAATATTTCTACGAATCTAACAGTCTCCCCTACGTGATGGCACCATTTTTGTGAAATGTTTTCAGTTTTTTAACATGGTTCAAGTCTGTGGAAGAGCAAATTTGAAGTTTTTTGACCCTTTACACTTCATAATGACCTTCCATAGCTTTGGTTGGGGCAAAACAAAGATTTCCCGAG
This sequence comes from Taxus chinensis, assembly GCA_019776745.2. Classification (NCBI taxonomy): domain Eukaryota; kingdom Viridiplantae; phylum Streptophyta; class Pinopsida; order Cupressales; family Taxaceae; genus Taxus; species Taxus chinensis. Next base: position 277,548,751 of record CM034149.1, on the reverse strand, counting down.
CCTTAGGGTCATATTTGATAATACAGATAGAACCACGATCGCGGTTTATAAACCGTGATTGTGGGGTTTTTAAACAAGAACCACGATTGTGCTTTATAAACTGCGAGTGCAGTTTATAAAGCGTGATAGTGGTTCATAAATCATATTTATATTCATCCCAATGTTCTAATTACCATGTGATTTTTACTATTTGACTTTACCGTACGAATTACTGCAAAATTATGTCATTTTCTACATTTTTTTCTTATCACTGGAAGTAAAACATCATGAGAGACAAGAAATGAAGTCAAAAAAGGAAGTCATTAAGTAAAAAACACCAAATGAATTAGAGGCAAATATATTTCAAAGTGTTGAGTGAATGCGGAATCTTCGTGAATCAAGAAGAGGTTCATCTTCAACCCCTGCTATTGTAAGCAATGAGGAACCAGGTAATGTTTCTACTGTCAATGTTGAAGTTAAATTAAATACTCATGATGAAGATGTTTTTACTGTCAATGTTGAAGAAGAATTAAATACTCGTGATGTAGTAAATATTGAAATTGAAGGAGACAATGAAAATGTGAATAAATAAATTCAAGTTGAAACTGTAGACTGGAAAAATTTTACAAAAACACCTCCTACAATTTTCCATAAGAAACCTAATTATTTTATTGAAATTGATGAAAACATTTCGAAACCAATGTGTGACAAACTTTCTGAATAGAAAATCAGAATAAAAGCCACTAAAATTTGGGATAATCATTTTGAAATTTTAAATGATTCCCAAAGATGTCATTTTTTGGTTAGTTTGATGAAATTGAATAAAATGCGACCTACATTAGACACCTTAGGATTGACAACATCTAATATACATGGTCAAACCTCTACAATTGTTGAAAACATTCATAATGCATATCACACTGTTGGTGTTAAAAGACACGCTAGGGATAGTAATATTGTGTGTCATGTACTTACTACTAGTGTTGTAAGTGAATCAATAAAAAATAACATTTGATTAAGCAAGCAATTCGAATGTTACAAATTAATCGAAAAACTCTAATGAAAGAAATCGAAAGACGTAATATCCTTCAATCACTCAATAACACCGATTTTTGGGCATTTTCTGCTAGAGCACTGTGTAAGGAAAAATATAATACTTATGCTATAAGAGAAGTTGTTATTCAATTTTGGCATGAGAACACTAGAGTTTCACCTGATACAAGAGATGTTGTAAAATGGAGAGTTGGTTCTATTAATCGTGAACCACATCCAAAGAATTTCTTAGATATGACTCAAACTCAATTTTTCATAAGTTTTAACAAGAGCATCTAGAAATTAAAATTAGTCAACGTTTTTTTGAAATGTTAAAACCATTCTATGTGAAAATCAACCACGCTCGCACCACTTGTTGTAGGCAACATGTTGAATTTGCTATGAATTATGATAATTTTTTATGTATTCATTCTATTTTACATTCTGAAACTATGTTATCGGAATGTGGTGTTCAAGTTCCACCAATATCTTCTAGGGATTTCATTCCTACAATATTTTTTGAAAAAGAAGTTGGAAAAAAAATTTATAGTCATGATTGTTTAGATGGAAGCTGTGGTACATGTGGCGGATTATCTAAATTGGAAAGTTGCATCCATAAGCAAATTGAAGGTGCAATAGGAAATAATTTAGTTGAGTTTGATAAATAAAAATCAGTTGCATACCAGTTGAAAGATGGCAAAGAGTCTAAACGGTGTGAGCTAGTTATAGAACAAATGTCTGTTTTTGAATTTATGAGAAAATTTAAGGATGAAATTTTTATGAGTATGCTAGGCATACACACAAAGCTCGATGGTTGGATGAACAGTTTAAGATATGCAAAGACACATTTCCTATTAGTACTATTGTTTCAATGGTCGATTTTGTAGAGAATTACATATTGCAACCACAAATGGAGGTTCAATCACAATATTACAACTCATTACAAGTTATCATTTTTGTGCATATAGCATTTATACATTCTCCTGACAATACAGAGAATGATCGAAATTTTTTAAGAGAGTACCACTTTTATATCAGTGATGATCGTACTCATTCTACTGAATTTATGCAAGGGTGTTTCCAGTTATTTTATGGAAACTTGTCGGATAGGGACATACACTTCAAACAACATTATATATGGTCAGATAATTACACGTCTCAATTTAAGAATGCACATCAAGATGGGTGTGCAACATATTTGGAATTTCACTGAGGTTGGACATGGAAAAGGAGAGCATGACAGTGTAGGGGCATATGTGAAAAGAGTTCTTGCAAGAGAAGAGTTGAAGTACAAAGATGGTGCTAAATTGAAAGATGCAAAGAGCATAGTAGAATGGTGTATTGACAACATGGCTTGAGGTTCTCAAGAAATTTCCATGGTTCGTAGATATTTTTGGTTGATAAATGAAAAATAAATTGCTAACTACGAGGATTTTATGACACTCACTGGGTCTAGTGATATGCACTCATTTTGTAGTTCAAACGCTACTTCGTGGGCCACATGGAAATGAAATTTGACATGTTTTTGTGCATCTTGTATCAAATTTGTCACTGTTGAGTGTGATTCACAAGAATGGGTGGATGGATGGATTTGTAGGCCTCTAACTCCACTTCCTAGTTATCAACCTCCACAAGCATTATGACTTGTTTCTATAGATGAAGTTGCAACATCCAAGGATTTTGATGAAATTTTGATTTTCGGTGCGACAAGGTATTTATGGTTATTTACAATTTTTGTATTGAGTTATGTCCATTGAAATTTTAATATGTACAATTTAAATTTGAGTTGAAACCTTTTTTTTGTAGGACATGTGTTTACAGTTATTGTGACAGAAGACAATGAAGAAGGAACAGACTATTTCTTATGTCATTGCATCGAGGAAAGAAAGAAGTTGACTTCTCCTGTTATAAATGGCGAAGATATTGAGTACCCTACAGGGTCAGTGATAGCTACTGGAACTTGGCTTCGATGGTATCCATTAAAAAACTCCTCGGTTTGGGTGTTTGAAGACTTTAAGACACACAAGAAAATACTCTTATATTCACATCTAGTTCTAGAGACAAATATTCATTTGTATAGATATCGAAGATGGCCTGATAACAAGATTCTTTGGAAGGTTCGAGAGTTAGATCATGAAGAAATCTTGTCCGCTATTCAGAGTAGATCCGATCCTGATGGTTCATTAGAATGAATTTACAATGCTCATGTCTAGTATATATAATTTCTTTGGTATATATAAATTTGTTAGTTAGATAAATTTAAGTTCATATATTCTATTAAATTTGTGTATTTTGTATATATCTAGTATGGTTTTGATTTGAAACTTAATTTATTTGACTAACACTTTTATATGTAGGTTAGTGGTGCCAGAAAAGCTTCCACCTTCACGTGGCTGGCACTGTTAGTAGAGAATTATAAATTCTCAAAGCCAAAAGAAGCTTTCATTGTTTTACAAGAAAAGAGAAGCAATTAAGAATTATTTATGTATCTATGGAGGGGGTTCTTGGCTCCGAAGGAGGTAGCCCAGAAGGACCTGGATCTTAGAGAACCAAAATGACACCTCCCCAAGTGTTTATAAGACCATCCCTACATGTTTGCATATTTGGTTCGATGCCACGACCCAATGTTTACAAAATATACCATTCGATAGCCTTATACTGTCTCAAACTACACTATTTAGCACATTTGCAAACAATAGGGCAGTGAGAGCACTGATTAGAGAAGGAAAAAATTGAGACAAGATATTGTAGAGGGTCCATGCACTGAGGTGTAGGATCAAACAATACATCCTTAGGTGCCACGGAGTCTGCGTAACGACCCGTCGAAGTTCAATGTTTTTTTGGTCTCAGGGATCTTAAGGGACTATGTCCGAACAAGGTAGCCCAGAAGCAACGACGTTGTCACGCACCAAAATGATGCCTCCTCTAGTACTCACCTGGCCACTTGGATGTGTCAGCACATTCGGTTTGGTGCCACGACCCACCGTTTGTAAAATATATCGTTTGACAGCCTTACACTGTCTCAAACTACACTAGTCGGCATGTTTGCAAACAATAGGGCAGCGAGAGCACCGATTAGAGAAGAAAAAATCTAAGATAGGCTATTGTATATGGTCCCTACACCGAGGTGTAGGATCTGACGAGACATCTCTAGGTGCCACGGATTCTACATAGTCATCTGTCGAAGTTGAATGATTTTTTGGTCTCAGGGCTCTTAAGGGACTACGCCAAACGAGGTATCCCGGAAGCAACGACGTTGTCATGCATCAAAACGAAATGTTCTCTAACATTCACCTAGCCACTCAGACATGTCAGCACAGTTAGTTTGGTGCCATGACCCACCGTTTGCAAAATATATCATTTGATAGCCTTACACTGTCTCAAACTACACTATTTAGCATGTTTGCAAACAATAGGGCAGCGAGAGCACCTATTAGAGAAGGAAAACACTGACACAGGATATTGTAGAGGGTCCCTACACTAAGGTGTAGGATCAAACAAGATGTCCTTAGGTGCAATGTAGTGCACATAGTCACCCGTCGAAGTTGAACGATTTTTTGGTCTCAAGGCTCTTAAGGGACTACGCCTGAATGAGGTAGCCCGGAAGCAACGACGTTGTCACGTACCAAAACGATGCCGCCTATAGCATTCACCTTACCACCTAGACATGTTTGCACATTCGGTTTGGTGCCACGACCCACCGTTTTCAACTTTTTCAACAATTACAACTTTTTTAACTTTTTCAACAATTACAACTTTCTCAAATTTTTCAACAATTAAAACTTTTTTCAAGAAATTGTTGAATCAGAAATTGAAAGAGAAGAAGAAGATGGTTATGTAATTATTGGTTATTGTGAATACTCACCTAACATAGATCCTGAATAATTTGGATAGATGATATGAATAGTTACTCTTGTTTAGTGTTCATGCACTCATAAAAAAATAAATAAGCCTCTTCGTCTACTTCCTAAGAAAAACACTTTAATCCTCGTCTAGTTTATCAAAGGAAGTAGTAAAAATACATGTTCCAAGAATCCTACCAACACTAAAGAATCACTTCCCACTCCTAGAACCACTCATTCCTAGAACCTTCTTTCCTTAAAATCCTCAGGCTTCTAGGAAATAAGAACCTTTCTATCTTTCCTTGTTGGTCAATGGACCTATAAATTGAATAATTGCATTATTAACTCCGGCGCATCTGACAATGTCATGCTTATAAAATTTGCTAACTCTATTGGTATTACTCTCAGCCTTGCTATTGGCCATTGTTACTACATGAAAACAAAATAATTACCTCTTTTTGGCCAGGTTAAAGATTCTCAAGCCAGAATTTGTAGACTTCCTTGACAAGAAAATCAAGATGGAAATACTTGTGGAAGACATGCTAACTATGTATGGTATATTGTTGAGCCGAAGTTTCTATCACGATATTGGTGGGGATATAAAGATGGATTGGTCATACACCACCATACTCATCAACGGTAAAATGAATAATATCCTTCTGATAAATAAAATTAAATACACAGTTCAAAAACCAAATGAGCCAAGGGAAGACATCTTATTTCAAGATTCAAGGTATGAAATATTTTTTCATCACTTAAGAGGAAAATGATAAGTTTCCCATGTTGATGGAGGAATACACATGCTTCCCTTAATTTCTTAACAATTTTACCATGCAATGTTGCACCATAGTAACATTAGATTCATATATGTTGCACTATAGTTTTTTAATTTTAAATCAAACATACATATAGAATTAATATACATAGAATATACATACATAGAAGGATATCATGTGCAATGAATTCGAATCAAACATAGAAGTAATATCGTTATGAAAACCAACACATGGATATATAATGTATCAAACTAATTGTGTTGAACGCACAACTCTGAAAATATAAGTTCATAACATGTGTACATCTCGCACCAAGTGTTTCATACATATAGGACCACATGCGGTCGCATAAGGCTATATATATAATGTCCTATGAAGAATCATGAACTAGGACCAGCTGACCCATATATATATATGTACATCCACGTCCTATGAATCTAATCATGAAACATCTTCCCTCTCTTTGCCTTGCTAGAAGTAGCAAGTCCACAACATGGGGATGTAGTGGAGGGAGATGCCACTACGGATATCATCTATGTGGTCCTAGGCATCTCTAGGTAGGCTTGCAACCTAATCTGCACATTCATAAACAACAATTTTTTAACACCCATATTTTTAAAATACATTCAAAATTTAGAAACTTAGAATTTAGTTAAAATGCATGTGAAATCTTACCGCAATGTCATAATCCCTATCAATTTTTCGTTGACGCATGACAAGGATAATAGTAGACTCATGAGAGGTAAGCTACATACAAATAATTAAATTTCAAATTAAATATTTCATGTGTTCAAAATTTGATATTGTAGATTTAAGTAATAAGAATTAATTCCTAAATAAATTTAACAAATTTGAAAAATTGTACCTCGGTTAGTGGATCTACAGATGCTATGGCAGTATCTACAGCAGCCTCCACAGTCTGCATATATAGAGGAGTCTCTCTGGAAGTCATAAGCTATACAAAAGACATGTACAAATCAATATTAATCTACATGACTTCCACATAATAGAGCCAAAGCTTAATCCACATGAACTTCCACAATTAGAAACAAAGTGTAAAGAGAAACTAACCTGCATAAAATTTATGTGAGGTATGCCAATAGCCTCAGTTCCTAGAGCAGATGATGACCCGACATGCTCCTACACGTATAAAAGAAAAACATATATTAATATGTACATGTACAGGTGAAACATTATAATAATAAAAGTGCACAATCAAATGAAATTTGAAATTTAATTACAACTTGAAACTTACGTTTGTAGCATGCCCAGCTGCAGTAGCTAACATGTCAATGCTAGATGTTTCCTTCACCATCTCTTGCTATTTAAAATAAAATAAAAAATTAGTTTTTACATGTATGTACATAACGTACAATGAAAATACATATATATTAAAATCTCAAACATGAATTAAACTATTGTATATATATTAAATATTTATTTGACATTTACCTATGAAAGACCAAGATCCTTTGCACCAGTTCCAAAAATATCTGCCATCATCTCATCTAGAGAAAAGAAATCATGTGATCCAGTAAATGATGTCTCGCCCACAATGCATACGGAACCACATGATCCATAATAGTGTGGTGCGCTAGAACTAACACCTCCACCAACATCACCAGATGCAATCTACTCACTATGTTGGGTCAGAGTGACAGTGACCTCCCTCAATGCATGTAGTGTGTCAATCTCCACAACCTCCTTCACTATAGGAGGGATAATTGAAGGTAGTGGGGGTTTGGGGCATGAGGGATCCTTGGTTGACCTATGCATGCACCAAGTCTACTCTGTGTAGAGCCACCACCTCGCCCATAAAAATCAGAAAAGTCAAAATAATTTGGGACCTCATTAAGCACAAACTCGCAATATAATTTCTTTAAAAAATAGAGGGGAACCTCATTGTTTTTGCATGGTGGATAATCAAAAACCATCCACCATCAATCCCAAAAAAAATCTTGATTTGGTCATCGTGGCACCAATGGATTAGGAACCATTTGCAAGTAACTGCGGGGGGCATTGGTTCTTGGGTCAGTAAATAATGCACAAATGCGGTCTTTTCCAAAAAAATTGTCTTTTACGGCTGCATGGGATAATTTATTTGCATACCACTACCTACAATCACCTCTAAAGGTATTCCATCTATTTATTTGGTTGGTTGCGGAGTCAACTTCGCCAATCAATGTTTGCAATGTGTTGGCTAAAGTCATGCGGGATGGATTTGTGGCATGATTTTGTCTTATATTTTGAATAAGGTTCTCAATGGCAATTTTATTTTGTCAGATTTTTCCAACGATATTAGCTTGTGTTCCTGTTGGTTCCGTGGGGACAGAAGGAGCCATAGGAGGCAGATCTATGTTTGGAGGAGGGTTTTCCATAATGTTTGGAGGGTTTTGAGGATTGTTTGGAGGTTTTAGAGGAATATTTTGACGGTTTGCAGGATTACGAGCTTGCTGAGCAACTAACAAAACAAAAAAATTATTTACATAAACAAAAAATTGAAAAACCCATGAAAATCACAAAAAATAACCTAAAATGCAAACAAATTGATCAAAATTGAGGGCTTACCTCTTTGTCTTAGTGGCATGGTTGAAACTTTCATGATCCACAAGTCTGAATAGTAATTTTTAGGGGGTATTCAAAGCGCGAGTGCCAAAGGTCTAGGATAAATTGCGGTTGGAAAGGAAAAATGAGGGAAAATGAGGAGTCGCGGGTATGTTTTTTAAATCTCAAAGGACCATGATCGTTGTTTCAAACCACGATCGTGGTTTTTAAAACTAGAAATAACCGAGCCTATAAAAATAGTTGTGCGAGCGCGGTTTATAAACTGCACTCGCAGTACCTAAATTTTGGGTTTTTATGTCCACTTAATTGTCCACCATCTTGGTGCACTTACCCAGTACAGGATATCTTTCTACACCCTTTCTCTCGACATGGATCAGGTGCAAATGTTCCATTTACACTTTTCTTTTGACGTATTTTACATTTGTGTACTTTACACATTTCTATATACATGTGTATTTTACACAGAGTTTTTACATACACATGTATTTGACTGCTTGATCATTTTCTCCTTGTAGGTTTAGTCGTATGAGAAACAAGTAGTCAAATTGGGGGCAACAACAACAACGAAAACAATGACAACACACTGCGGTGGCACTTGCCTTTACTAACCATGAAGGTACACTACATACCGCAGAAGCTACACACGCGTTCCACCCTAGGTTCACTCTCATCGCTTTTTATGTGCATTTTTCATCCTTTGAATCCATGCTCCACATTTTTATTTTTGTCATTCCACGCTTGAATCTAGTCCATCAGCACGTCTCTTCTACACTCTACATGGATATCAGGTATGCATCTTTATCTACTTTATGTTACCGAGTGTTCCGCTCACCAACATAAAGTGAGGGAAAACTGTAGACCCAAAATCATGCACTTTAGGCATTATTTAGCCCAGTCTTATACTACTATTTAGAGGGTTCTCAAGTGAAGAAAGTACTAATTAATCCCACCATTTGTCCATTTTATTTTAATCATTTATTTCATCATTCTCACGTATTTTCCCTACACATATCCACTTATTTCACAATTTTCCCATCATTTTATCCTAAACCGGAGTGCCCATGTCTAACTGGGGCGCCCCGGGGCATCCTGGTCCCACCTGGGACACCCAAATCCATGTTCCACTTTCCTTCTTCTTTTTGGAGTCTTTCTAGTCATTTTTCATTCTTATCTTTTTCCTAGTCGGCCATGTCATGGTCAATTACGAAATTAGAGAAAGATAACCCTATAAATAGAAAGTTATGAGACCATAATGAGGGTCATAGCATCACATACTACTATCACTCCATCTAGATTTGCATACATTACATCACTTGCATCCATATAGTGCCATGCATCAAGGCTAGGAGATCTACATCAACACACACAACATAGGGGGGATTGTATTCTATTTCATGCACACATACTATTACATTTTCTATAGTTATTATTGCTCGCTACTTCACAAAGAGTGACTGGCATAAGATCACCTAGGGTACGATATGCACACACACACCAGAACTACATTTGGGTCTGAAATGTAGTGTGATGATCAGTTTAGTAAGCCCACTATTGTGGCAGCTGAGGTCAGTCTGACCCATTCATTTTACATATTTTATTTTTAGGGTTTTGATACTTCTTTGTATCTTACAGGGAATTCCTTCATCTTTCATTAGTTCACACACTCGTCACAACTTGGTAGATCGAGTGTGACAAACAGATAATATTCCATATCATCTTGTGACCCTGCAAAAACTAGATTCTGAGCTTTTACAAAGACCAGGGCACCTATTCTGTAGACCAAGGTGCCCCGGGGTGCCCCAGTACCTTCCCAGGTGCCTCAGTCTACTCACATCCTCTAGAATTGTCCTTTTCGGGACTTCTGGGTGATCATTCCTACTTCCAAATTTTAGTGTTAGACCTGCAACAATCTTCTGCAATCACCTAAGTCATTTCTCGTTACATATTTTCATATTAGGATTTGATTTCTTTTAGTATAATTATTTAAAATCATTCCATAGTATCTTAGCATAGTTTACAGTGATTTAGTCCTATATTAGTTGTTATACTTCTCATAGTATTAGTCTTATTTTAGTTAATCGATGGTTACTCGATATTTTTTCATTTACATATATTGTGCATATAATGTTTGAAAAAATAATTAATACCTTATATATTTTTAATAATGTTTGCAAATAACAGATGATAGATAGTTCATATTTGTGCAATATCATATATGCAAATTGGATGATGTAATAAAATTAAATCTTGTTACTAATAAAGTATGTTCAATCTTTGATTTCTCACTAGCACAATTCCACAGGAACAATTGTTCAAAAAAATATTATAATCCATATATGATATATAACATCATTATTAAAAATATTAACAAAAAACATAGCCATATACGACTACATCACATGATCCATCATTATTAGATATAATCTTTACATGATGAATCAAGATTCAAGAATTGACTATCAAGATTGACAGCAACATGCACATTCAACTTTCAAGACACAAGTTTTAATTATTGAGTTCAAACATTTTTGAAACTAAATTGAACAATGTAAATCCAAATTCCAAAATCAATGTGTACCATTCATCAACTAGAGAATCTTGAAAAAATAAACGGCTAGAGTTTTCATTCAACAACACCCATGAGAGAAATAAAAATATCGACAAATAGCAATTTCAAAAAAAAGATAATGTTTTCAAATTCCAATTGTCAAATGTTGAATTCATCAATAGTAACATAGTTACATGTTTTAATTTAAGTTAATTAGACCCTTGTCCTTGACCATCACCAGATTCAACAATAGCTACAACATTTCAACTTTCTCGTATTACACCAGACTCTACTAATTCCTTTGCAACAGCATTAATGTTTTCTAAATTTTCTCTATCTTCCCAAGTTACATCTCTTGCTGAAAGGATAGAATGATCCCCATTAAATTTTTTCTTTAGAAGACTTTCTGGATCCATATTATGATCCTTGATAATCCTCCGCAAAGTATTTTTCTTCTTGTTTAACAAAACAAGTTTTCTGTAAAACCAATAGCCCCACGGACACTCTCTCTTGCTTTTCTAAGGTGCTCATATAACACCTGCACCTCTGTCTTCAAAGTCTGGTATTTTGACTATAATTAAAAATCACATAATTAGTATTTAAAATAAGATTAAAAAAATAACTATATATTTATCTAACAATCTACAAAAAATTAGAACTTACCACGGCCAAGTTTTTCTCTGCATTAGCAATAGTGACAAGGTTTTTGTCACGATTCCACTTATTGTAGTGTGATTGTGCCTTGAAATTCAAATTAGCCAATCTGTTCAACATTATTGTCAAAACTTCATCCCTGTTGTAAACATTATTAGTGACTGCATTTCCTTTTTTTGCTTAAGCAAGAATACCATCAATCACCACCAGTTGGTTTTTAACCAATGAAAAAAGTTTTTCTCTATTTTCAAAATTATGATATCTATCATCAATTTCCTTTATTAGAGATTTCGCTCTAATCTCCCACATCTTCAGCTCCTTAATGTCAAGAATAACATTTTCCATGACAAGGGTTGTAGCATTTTCTGACACAAGGATGTCAAGTGAAAAAAATTTCTTTGCATCATCATCCATTTTTTCCTGCAGCTGCTCGATTGGGGAAGGGGGATCTGAAGAGCCTACCAACTGTGGCATTTTATTATGAACATATTGTGCCAGATCCTTTGCATGCCTCCCTGAATCTTGCATGTCAAAATAGCTGTCAAACCCGAGATACTCCTCATCCATATATATAGTGTTTAAAACAGAAGTGACTCTAGCACTCGACACGTCGTGAACTAAAAAAATGGGGAACTCAGATGCTGTGAAATTTTGATTTTCCTTGCTCATACTCATTCGAGCGTTATGGAGCACAAGCCTTTTTATCCTACCATAAGAAGATGATAGAGGTAGAAGGGGAGGTCAGACATGGACTGATGCACTCCTTGTGCGCTGAGATGGAATCAGAGTAGAGGTGGTAGCCGTGGGTGTGGCCGCAGGATGAATTTCAGATTGTAAAATATTAGTAAGCATCAATACTTTAACAATATGAGATTCAGTAATCAATATGTTAAAATTTTGAAATTAAAAGACAAAAAATCAAATAGTAATAATTTATTACACTGTGAATGTTGTCTATAATCAACAAACTATTCTTGTGGCATTTGGGGGAAGGGTGGTGGTGGCACTGTTATGGAAAATCAAGATTTTAACGAAAACCAATTAAAAAGAATAATAAATTCGTAAGATAAATTCAAAACACTAATATAAATAAATTTTAAGTCGTTATTTTTTAGTTACTTTGTACCAGAACTTGAAGGGCCTATGTGGGTTACTGCAGTAGATTGAATCTCTCCATGCTCAAGTATGTATGTGGTGTCTGTAACAGTATGAGAAGACTCTCTCTGAGGCGATGTAGATATGCCAAAAAAGGCTGCACATTAGGATAATGAAATTAGAAATATGACACTGTAGAGAATCAGAGATTCAAATTATCATTAGTCTATAAAATAATTAAATAAAATTGAAACGATTGTGTAGTATGTAAAACTTAAAACCTGGATTTTCATGTTGCATAGAAGCAGAGTGCTTTCTTTGATTGCTCCGGGACCGGTTTGAGCACGACGAATCGAAAGAACCTCGCATCCATTTTTCTGGTCTTGAATCTTGAACCAAAGATTCATCGGACTCTGTGACATCCATTTTATCCCTCAGGGCCAGCAGGGTTATGCGAGAGAACTGCCGCATGAAATACTTCCAATGTTTCACTTTCTTTGAGTTATTCATTTGTTCAAAATAAAATTACATATTACATATTTACAAGAATTAATTTATCAATGATTTTTTTTAAAGGAATTAAGATTTAAATTCTTTTCAAACAAAATACTCACCAACTGTTGGTCCATAGAAAATCCATTTTTTTCCATCTTCTCGTGAAGAGTTGTTGGAATAGTTGTGGATTTGAGTCAATAAAAACCCTCATAATATAAATCAAGAACATAACAAGAAGAATAAATAACTATAGCAGGATTCAGTTTGGCCTTGTCAAGTTCAAAACGAATCTTTGATGTAAGATATGTGCACCAATCGAATCTAATGTTGGTAATGATTTGAAGAAGATAGTGCATTTCCCACTAAGGAATGGCAGTGTATATTCCCTGCAACACGATATGGGACTAGAAAAATTCCACCATGGCCAGGAGAAAGGGGTCTTTGATAGATTGAGATTTAATGCCTCTTTTGGTCAGAGTATTTACATCAGCCTCAACAGAGAGATTGTAATGAGACTCTAAAAAAATTGGTCATCAAGAAGAATGACTTTGGAGGTTACATGCAATGCATTTTGATGGGGCATGCATGTTAGGCGATGAATGTCTTTAGGTGTTATTTTGATGATAAATTGGTGGGATGGTAATTAAACTATGAAAGTGCCATCAGAATGATTATACACTTGCATTAAAGTATTTAGTAATTTGTGTTATGTCTTATACTAGGGCATGTAAATAAGACCATGGAACCCTGAGATACCAATCCAACTGGGTTGACTAATTATTTGAGGGTCTTCGAGTAGTTGCAGCAACTGGGGATATAAAATGTTTTGGTAAACATAGGAAGTTAGTTTAATGGTATTTTTCCTTGGGGCCATTATTCTTGAACATTGATTGCTTGAAAAAAAAAGGTTGGAAAATTACAAATTAAGATACATGTATATGATAACTAATGTGCCTTGAATCTTGATGATCGACCCTAATATTGGAATAGTGGAAGCGAATGAGAAGGATGGAAGCCTGGAACTCTCTAAAAAACTCTATCTTAGAGAAAACAGCAGGTGAAAATGGGACAAAACATATGGGGATGGGTACATATATATAAAAGGAAAGTGTATTAAATGTGGAAGGCACGTGTTGTATTAAACGTCACACGACCTTCCATGTTACCATCCGGGAACACCAATCACACGTTGCCAGCTAGAAATTATGACATTGTTACTAGCCGTTAGTAATGATAAGTGTTACCGGTTGGCAACACGGACAAGTGTTACTGGTTAGCAACACTAATAAGTGTTACCGGTCGTCAACAATGACAAGTATTATCAACCGGTAACACTGACAATTGCTACCGGTCGATAACACTGACAAGTGTTACCAGTCGGTATCACAGACAAGTGTTACTGGCTAGTAACACAAACAAATGTTACTGATCGGTGACACTAACAATGGTGTCAAACGGGGACACTGACAAGCGTTACCGGCTGGTAACACTAACAATCGTTACCAATCGGTAACACTATTGAAGTTGTTGCGTTTGGTAATAGACCGAACTTACCGACCGGTAACAGTTTTATTTTTTTATTGTTGTCGTTCGGCAATAAAAAAACCTCCCCACCATTTTTTGAAAAATGCTTTCATTTTGCCACCATGATGAAACTCATTTTCGTGCTTTCTCCTACAGTGCAAATGGATTTTTCATCGGAATTGCCACCCATTCTATAATATATTTTTTGGAGGGGGGTCTTAAAATGAACCCTAAAAGGGACAAAATTTCCCAAAGGGGGCAGTAGCACTTGGGGCGCTTTTGTCCGTAATGGGCGGTAGTGTTTGGGATGCTCGAAAGATATAACATTCAATACAAATTTGGGTCACATGTTGTCTAGTGTCCAAAATTAAAGTGGCTATTCCAGAAAAGAAAATAATAAGAGTGTGGGAAAGATAAAAACAATGAAAGATTAAAACAAGTGTTGTTAATGGTTAGTCTTCTTGCTTAGGAATCATGTATATAATGACATACTTAGAGGTGTTGATGTAAGTAAAATGTGCATGATTTCATGACTATATTTTTCCCCAATTTATGTTGGTGAATGAATATTCAATAGCATAAATTATATAAAAAGAGTGTACCTTGTGGAGAGTTAAAGGGAGTTATAATTGATAGTGTGTCGAATGAGGATTATACTTGATATCATGTTGAATGGATATTGTAGAGTGTGTATGGTGGAATCTAGAAGAGGATAAGGATCCTATGGGTGACCACATGTGCATAGTATGAATGATGTTCGTGTTTTTTCCTTGGATATTGAATTTTACAGAGTGTTTTGTGTTTGGGATTGTTTCTTGTTCCAGTTGTGTGTTGTATTTCATTGGAGTAAGGTTGGACCTACAAAAGAATATAAGTGTATTCAATGCTCACGGTAAATTAAATTAAACTTTAACTTAGTATATGTCAAAATAGAAATGCATGTTTTTCAATGATAGAATACACTTTTTTGTTGTGAGACAAGAGATAGAAATGTTCATGTATATTTGTTTCCTTGGAGATGGTTGGAATATTGTTGAGGATTTAGGCGTCCTGTTACCAAACTGGGGATTTGAGTGTCATGTCGCTAAGTTGTATATTTAGGCGTCCTGCAACCAAGGGAAGAGTATTGGGAGAGATGTCAGATTTTACCTCCAACTATTTACAATTCCCCACAGATAAGTGCCACTATAGATTATCACAAACCCGATTAAAATTTTCCACGAGCGACACATTGTTCCATGCACATCGTTTTCATAGATATGCCTTAGGTGTCACTTCTTTATTTGGTCTACAGAAAAAGAAAGTAATTAGTTCACTTGTAACTTTCCATTGATTGTGTTCCTATTAGTAACTGATTACAATCTGTAACTAAGTTTTACTATCAGAATTGGAGAAAAAATTTCACTAAAAACCTATTGATCTTATAATGTTCTTGTTTCTACCCATAGGACAAGATTGCCTAGGTGTGAAATTAACACCCACCATTCCTATCTTATTTGGGTGTTCCTATCTAGGCTATGATTTTATCTCAATTCTGATTCTGATCTTGTTTTGTAGCTCATTTATGTTCTTATTTTTGTGTTTCCCGTTTTGTATCTGACTTATGTACCACTGAGAGGGTGAAATAGTCTCCTGATTATTGCCCCCATGTATTTGGGGTGTGTGAGATAATCCAAGGTGAGTGCGTCTCAAATAAGGAAAGTGGGAACCAATGTGCACATCTAAAATAGGACTCATGCAGAAAGAATAGGGAATATGCATGGCGAAAACCATAACACAAGAAAAACAATGGGAAAGGCTAGCTAAAATTGTTAGTCACTTGGACTCAAGGTCTTGGTCTATTGGTGAGTTACAAGTAGTTTGTAATCATCAACCCAAGTTTCATTCCCATTAAATTCATTGGACACTTTCAATAAGTAGCTATAGAGACACCTTGAGGTAGGGGTTGAACTTCTCCATGTGAACCAATCATACCACAACAGGGAGCTTCGAATGCAGATCTCTCAGCAAACATTAAGGACCCAAGCCCACCTCCATGTCCCACTTAGAGAAAGTGCTCCTCCAAAATCACCACTCCATTTCATAGCTCTAGTATAATAAAAGTGTTTACCTTCCAAAGTTTTGGACACTTGGGTTCAATGGCAATGTCCTTTTCGTAACCAAGGCCTTAAAAATATATGGGTATTTAGCCTTAGCCATTTTTGTCGGGAGGTGTGGAAAGAAAGGAATAGGAGGATTTGAGGGGAAAGAATTTGTCTACTCCTCAAATAACAAAAATATGTACCCTAGTTGTTAGAAACAACTTTTATATCGTAAAAAATAAGGAGGCTGAAATTTTAGAGGGAGAAACTCACATCATCTCAAGAAGTTGGGGTCTTCAGATTGAAGTACCAACTCAAAAAATAAATTTGAGAGAAGGGGTGAGATGGAAAATACCCGTGGAAGGTTTCATTAAACTAAACTTAGACGGTGCTGCAAAAGGGAATCCTAGAAAAGCGGGAGGAGGTGGAATTTTCCGTGACTCTCAAGGCAAGTTTATATTTTCTTTTTTTTTTAAATCTCAGAATCCAAATTAATCATGTGGCAGAAGTTGTTACTATGTTTTGGGGGGTAAAGCTTGATATGGAGAGAGAGATTTTAGAACCTTAATTGTGGAGGGGGACTCTCAGAATATTATTTCAAGCACGAATGGTAAGAATACACTCTCGATTACGATAGAAGACTTTATTAATAATACAAAGAATAGAGTCCCCTTTTTACCTCAATCACATTCCAACATACTTATCATGAAGGAAATGGGATGGTAGAAAAATTTGCTAACTTTGGGGTAGATGCAAAGGATTTTATTGTTGTAGAAAACATAGATGGTATGAATGAACAAATTAAACAACTTTATGAAGCGGGCATCAACCTCTAATCTAAGTCACATCATGGGTTTTGAGAAAGGAAGTAATAATATAATGGAAAGCGGGAAAACAGTCATATCTAAGAGAGATTTAAATGATAGTAAGGATCTAAGCATTTTAATGAGTAAGAGTAAACACGTGTAAGGTCCCATTTCACATAAAGGAATTGATTTGAAGGAAGGGTGTGAATCCATTATTGGAAAATATTGAATCGTTGTTCGGACTAGGCGTGCTTATTGGAGATTGAAATTCACGAGAATTCCTAGAAGGAACTTTCAGTTCTTATATGGAGTTGTAAAAATTGAAGGGGCTAATCTGTCTAGTGTGAATATGTGAGGAGATTTAGTGAGGGTGGAACCTAAAAAAATTATTGAGATTAGCGTGGAAGCTTCAGAGCTAATTGAGAGAGCTGATATGACTAAATTTTTCAAAATCTTTGTTGGTTTCGATGAGGAGTTGAGTACACAGATCGCAAAATCGTGGAAAGATGGCCGGGTGTGTATCAAAGACTGCTCTTTCATGATATTGCCAAAGCTGATTGTGAAATTCAAATGGTTATCTCTGGAGGGAAGAATGATTTTCAAGCTAAAGGTTGATTGTAGTATGGAAGTGGACTCTTTTTTACAAGGTAAGTAGACTCATACAAAGCATTTCAATGGGTATGATAGGGACTCTTTGCCTCCCCCTTATGATGAAATTTCTTTGTTGTTAATGTCATATGTAACCCTGGAAGGTAGGTTTAAGGTTTTTTATGCCTATCATTTCCCTATGCTTAACCATATTAGACATGGTAGGTAGTTTTGTTTCCCTAATTTTTTGTTCAAATCCTTAGAAAAGTCAATTGATCAAGTTGGGAAAGGAAATTTCACATCTCCTTTACACCAAGGGCTCATTAAAGTCCTGATTCACACTAGCACCCCCATGATAGGTAAAGCTGAGAAGTTTGGTGCTAAGTATCAAATTTATGGGAGGGAGGAAGAAAGTAGCCCTGTGGAAAAAAGAACTAGGTCCCACACTGCTCTGGAGATTACTCAGAAAGTTAAAAGGAGAGAAGAAATGGACGAGAGAAAAAGGAAAAAGGAGTAAGGATAAGGAGAAGGCTATAGAGGTAATATATGAGGAGGGCAGTGGTGAGGATCTTGAGGAGAATTACAAGGATTCGGAAAAGGAAGTCAAGGCGTTGTTCACAGAACCCCCCCCCCCCCCCCCCCCCCGCAAATCTTTAGAGAAGGAAAGATTTTATGAAACCCAAAATCAAGATACAAAGGATGATATAGCAATGGTTAAGGCATTGCAAGAAGCGCAGAAAGATATATTTAATGCTCAGGATTCTATGGCCAAGGAAAACGCTTTTAAGATGGATTTTGAAAATTTTAGGTTAGATACTGACATTAATAGGCACATGATCAGCATGTTTGCTCTTGAATTAAAGGAGGTGTAAGAGAAGTTGGAAAAAATTTCCTCCATTATGGATCTGAAAAACATCAATGTGAGATGCATGGCTGTGGAAAAGGACATGTAGAAAATAAAGGAGACTTTGACACAGATTAAGGGTTTGTTTATTATGAACATTTAGGATGTTGGGTGAATTGGCCAATGCAATGGAGAGGGAAAACCAGGTGGAAAAAGAAGGGGGGGCCTAAAAAAGTTTTGATCGAGCTAGAATTTGAAAAATGGAGGACAACTATGGCAGAGCTTGTTGCAGATTGTAATGAGTGCATTCACTCGGTGAAAGATATTATCAAGAATTGAACCAATTGTTGCTTATCTTGGCATTGGGGTGTTTTTGGTTTGTGTTCTATTTAAGTTGTTATTTTGGCACTCTTTGTCTATGTTGTTGTTATTTTGGTATTTTGGTAGTATGTTGTTATCTTGTATGGTGGTTATGTTTTTATGGCTTCAATGGATATACCCTTGTCCATTTTTTTGTTCTAATCCATATGGTATGTACGGGGTAGGATCCCCTTAACCCTTCTTTACCAATAAAAAAAAATGTTAGTCACAAGTAAACATGATAAAATGTAATAGAAACTAGTCAAAACATGCAAAGATGGTGAAAGACATGGTGAGTAGTTGGTTGAATACATGGGACACCACTCAGGATGTCACAAGACACTCGAAGCCTTCAAGGCTATAACAACAAAACACACAATCGAGCATAGGGGATATCACGCAAATAATGGCAGACAAGATACAAACATAGGAAAGATATAAGCAAATAAGATAACCATGGTTAGAAGTAGGCCTACAAGACAAATGTTACGCATGAAGAACTCATTAGCATGTTATAAAAATTAATAGTATGCCACAATTTATACAATTGTAAATAGAAATGAGTGTAGCAGATATTGCAATGGTATAACCTGAATATAGAGAAAGAGGAAAAGGTAGATGCCCCCATGAGCCTCAGTGGGACTGGTAGGGTACAGTGCCAAGCATCATGCATCATGTAAGGACCTATAAGTGATATGCATTCACCTCAAGAGTATCATGTGAACGTGCATGCATGTATGGAAAAAGATAGAGTATAGTATGAATCAAATTAACATGGTAAAACATGTGTAGCATTGAATAAGATAAGCAAGCAATAGTACATCCAATCAATATCTAAGATAGTATTTTTGTTATTTTTATAAATATGTGAACGTGGAATAGAACAACTATGAGAGGGCAGAAAAGTTTCCCTCTAGTGTATGTGTACAAAGTGAGGTCCATGTAGGTTATTACGCCCTCAACATTCGTATTTAGACCTAGAACAAGAGTGTGTCATCAGCTAGCGAGGGGGAGGAGATAAGATACCCCATATGTGAATGTCATAGTGATATATCTAGAGAAAAAGGTGACAACTACACACAAGTGGCTGAAGTGATGCTAAAGAAGACACATGTGATTGCATTGGGATGCCATATTTTTCCTTTTGTATTGTTTTATGCCCTGCAACTAGACGATGAGAAATTTGTAATGCTTAGGGTGAAGTAGTTGCATATTATTCATCAATAGGATCAAGATTTGGTGAGTAATCATTAAGGTGCTTATAGTCTTCACAATAAGAGGTGGGATCAAAATCATCACCATTTCCAGATTGGAGTAGTAGGGATGAATCAATGCCACCCATGATATTAATCTACATATTGATCCCAAAAGATTCTTTAAAATGATACTTAGGATTTAGCTTATATGTGTCTATGCCTATGGAGACCCATAGATCATTCAGTAAGTCATTGATACTTATGTTTGCATAATTTATCTCAATATGCTTTGAAGGAGTAGAGATATTTGTAGATTCCTTTGTTGTGTTGGACTTAGATTGGGCTTGTGGTGGCTCAACTAATATTGTTGGTGTTGTGGTGTGAAATGACTCAGGTGCAAGTGATGATTCTTTTATTATAGCAGAAGTTGAGGCATTCGATATGGAATTATGCTCATTAGTCATAAATGAATCATACTTAGGAACCCATTGAGATTTGAAAACATGAGATAAATGTATAACTGAATGATGTTTAGAAAATGAAACAAAGCCCTTATGCTCAAGTCATTGAATTTTCCGTTATAAAGCATAGCAATCACTATCATGATGTCCATTAATGTCCTGATAATTATAGAATGGTTGGCCTTTGGCGTTTGTAAGACGATAATGAGGATAGCGATGATTGGGTAACAAACTGATTAACCGATGATTGAGGAGCTCAAATAGGATATCATGTTGTTTAGCATGCTCATAAAAAAAAATAGGTGGTTTATGTTGGAGGACTTTACCCACACTTATGTGAGCACATGTAGCACCTATATTAAATTGCATAACCTTGGATTTAGGAGCATCATGATGCATACAAAGAGAATTGATGTGTGCATTGGAAGTATCGTTGAGGTGTAGTATTTTGGCCTTGAGAGATGTAATTGTAGCATTCATGGTTTAGAGTTGATATTGAAAAGCCAATAGTGCAAAACTTGAATAGAGTCTAATATAGCCTTATGGGAAGTGTTATCAATGTTAATAGAAGGAGCTGAAATATGAATCAAAATTGTATTCATTTGGGAAGGTGTTGTATTATCAAGGATTTGTATGTGTTTCAACAATTGTGTAAGAGTATATCTACATGAGGGGTGTCATTGAAGAAAATGATACGGGGATACTATGGTATGGGCCATGAAAGAGAGATCCAATAATGGGCATGTGAGGAGTGGGTTCACCAAATGATTTAATGAAATCTTAAATCTTAATCAGAGGATTGAGATCAAACATATATAACAGTAACTAACAAGATCTAGCATGCAAAGTATAAGAAAGTGTGCAAGATAGGAGATAAGAATGAATTAGCTTGTACTGGCAGATCTAGACTAATTCTAGGCTAGGAAACATGTTGAGAATGTTAGATCTAGACTGTGTAGGATTTGTTTGAGAAACTAGAATTTGGAGCTTCTTCGAACATAATCGCCCAAAGGGGGACATGACCCTCGAAGACTAGTGTCTGATCTAGGCACTATTGTCCTGATAGATTCTCTACTTCTGCTCTTTGCAATGTATGTCAATGTCTTCTTCCTTTCATTTCTAGTCACGTCAACTTTGTTGTAGGGTTTTCATGTCACACATGTTCCTGAAAAACAAACCATAGCTACTTGCGCAAATCTCAAGCAAACATTAGATGGAATAAATAATGCATATGCTTGAGTCAGACTAAGCTTGATGATCACCCCAATTTGATTATCACCAAGCGCTACACTACATTTCAAATCCTGTGTAGTTATGGTGTGTGTGTGTGTGTGTGATTGAATTTGTTTACCTTAAAGCTAGGTTGTCCTTGTGTCAGTTGCACCAAGATAGCAGGTTGCAACTATTTTTCCCCCAAGATGAATGTATGAGATGGGATTCATAAATAGCCCCTCCTATGCAATGAACAGTGCAACCCAACTGCAGTCTTTGAATGTTTCTCTTTTGCTAAGTACTAGATAGTCGGAATTAGCTCCAATTGCCCAGCCACTAATGATAGTGGGCAAGTCATGTATATGTATGATTCCCTTATTTAAATTTCACCTTTAGCAACCAAAAAGGCCAACCCAACATAATAAAAGAGACTTACAAAACATAACAAATGATGTGGAATTTCAAAATAAAGAAAATGAGGGAAAGGGATAGAAGCTCCCAAAGGTACCATGGTGGAGGTGTTCTCACGGGGGTCAATGGCGTCATTGTTGACAAAATCTGAGGTAGACATGATCAACCATGTGTGGGTGTCTACGTAGGGGGCAACAGCGTTGACTTGAATTGAGGAATTAGATATATGAGCTTTTTTGTGAGGTACTTGTCGTGAGAAAAAAGTACAGATGATCATGTAGGATTTATGTTGGGCTGAGCAAGGGTAAGAGGGATCGATAAAGGCAATAATACATTTATTAAAATCCATATGAGCCGCGCCTTTGGTAGTTCACTAATAGAGGGGTATGAGGTATCGACAGCGTTGGCAGCCATCTTGTTGGTCAGATCAAAATTGGATTTTTTAGACTTAGAGTGATCAAGAAGGGGTCATTGTAGATTCTAAGATGTTCATTACCTTGGTCAATCACTTCATGTCGATCATGTTGTTGAGCTTTGTCGCATGCCTTGATAGCCTCATCTAGCCTTTCTTAAGTGATAGTTTCATGATCTAAGTTGTTGCCAAGAAGGAAGGTATAGGCAAAAGATTGAAGGGCGTGACAATTATAATATGAATGGCCTCAAATGGTGTGCCACCAACAAAATTTGTTTCCATCATGTCATTGAGGGAGAGATCGAGATGGGTCTAAATCCATGTTGAATGGGCGTGGTAGGAATCATTGTAACTCTTCCTTGGATAGAAGTTGGTGACAGTCAGTATGGGAGGGGGTAGAATTATTCGAGGGTTCGGTAGTAGATTGATCAATGTTATGGATGGTTCTATTAGAAGAAGTGCCTTGAAGAGGAGTTTTATGACTCTATCATCAATGACATTCTTGTTCCTAGGGTGCTTAAGGACTTGAATGTTCTTGAGGTTCTACTACTTTAGAGAAGGCTTGTCGAACTCTCTCATGAGATAATCTTGGTGTTTGGCTTGTTTGAATGCTTCTTCCAAAGAGGTAGGGGAGAATGACCTAACCTTGTATTGAAGGGGAGGATCAGATGCTCTGAGGAACAATTGGAACAAGATCTCATTGGACATGTTATGCTCAACCCTAATGGACAAGGTTTTCCAATGTTTGATACAAGATTTGGTGGATTCATTATCTATTTGTTTGCAATTGATGAAGACGTTAATGTTGTTTTCAAGAAGATCATTAACTAGAGCAGTCACCAAACTTTCCAACTCAACAATGTAGTTGGTTGGAAGGGTATGGTACCAATCTAAGGCATCTCTTGTAAGAGTCTTAGCTAGGAGTTTGGTGGCAACATAGTAATTGGTTCTGACCCAATCTTTATAGAGATTGCTAAAAAACCTTGATGTGAAGAGTGGGGCCGGTAGAACCATTATAAGTAATGGAAGGGGCGACTCCTCCAATAACCGATGTAGCAATGTAGGTGGCAAGTGGCTCTCTTTGAATGGCTTGAAGGGTCTTGTTATGGATGAGATGTTGTGCAATGGGAACTCTATTGAGTCCAACCAGAAGTGGAGGGGGTGGCATTGATTTATCATGCCCTAAGAGACCATTTGAGGTAGACTAATGAGATGGGCTAAGATTAGTTTGGAGTTGTAAAAATTGATTTGCATGCATAGTCTGTTGTTGACTTAGATGATCAATGAGTTACATGATGAGTTGGATAGAGTTGGTATTAGAAGGGATATTGGTGTTATCAGCTAGATCATAATTCGCTCCATTTGAAGGAGGCTCAGTATGGTTAATATCAACATCCAAGTTCTAAGAAACATAGTCATTAAGGCGCTTGTATAACATTTCAGATGAATCTCCTATGTACTCAAAAAAATGTTGCAGAAACGTTTGCATGGTAGGAGTATAATCAAATTCAAGGACATCTTCATGTTCCCCTTCAGTATCAAAAACAATTTCGGATGTTCGATCTGGTTTGTACATTTCAAGGTGGAGGCTTTGACTTCTTAGCGTTAACTCATATGGCAAGACCATTAATGTAATGTGAAACCAGCTTAGGAAGGCCATTATTTTGAGAGTTATTATGATTGAACAAAGATGGCTTAGATGAGGTTACAACGAAATCACCAAGTAAATGCTCCATGATGAAACATAAATGCTTGGAGAAGGTTTACTAGAGATGTTTTTTAGATGGGATCAAATGTGCAATAAATTCATATAGGGGCCGATGGCATTATGAGGAAATTGGCTGTGAAAATGGGGGATTCGGAACGGGATTGATCGTGCAAGAAGTTTACACAAGGGCTGATGGCATTCAGAAAAAACAAGATGAATTCAGAGTTGATCGGTCGTGCAGTGGGGTTCTATACAAGGGTTGAAGACGTATGAATAAATAATTCAGGTTCAGACTAGATCGGTCGTACAATAGGGTTCTACACAGGGGCCGATGGCGGAAAAAAAGCAAGAAAAATAAAAGGGAGTGAATTTGACTTAATTGGATGTAAAGTAAGATTCAAGTTGAGTTTACCAAAATGTTTGGCAGATAATAGAAAGGTTCCCAACTCGGTTCTTGAATATAAGGATCTCATCTGAGACTGACACATTGTGCAAATACAAAGGTGCTCAGAGAGTGCTAATGTCATAAATGTAGAGGATAGTAACCCTAATCTTAGGATAGTTATAGGTTTGCAAGGCCTACAACTAAGATAAAGATAAGTATCCTACTAGGATTCAGAAATAAGAGTAACCAAGGGGTGGATAAAGCCAAAGGGCGTAATATTAATAAGACAATCCAATAGAATAAAATAGACATACGTCTACTCTAAACTATAACAATGAATGACCAATCATACAACATGCATATACAAAATAAAAGACTAAAAAATATTAGAAATACTTACATGTGGTGCGTGTATGATCATTAATACATAATCCTTCCTAGAGACAACACCAAGAAAGAATCACTATGAGTGGAGAAGGGGAAAGCTCACAAGAAGATCTCCACTCCAAAGTCACTATGGTGACCCAAATGCACAAGAGGTAAGCTTCAAAACTCCAAAGTCAACCAATAAGAATGAAATAGTGCAAGCAAGAATAAGTGTGAGTGTAAACAAATGATAGCAATGTAGTTGTGTTAGTGTATTTGGTGGTTTTACAAGGGAAAAGGTCAAGAATATATACCCAACATCATGGGCAATGGCGTCGGCCTTGGGGGAACCCTAAGGTTAAAAGGTATTAAACATGAGGGATAGAGCCTGAGAGATTAATGACGGTGAATGACAAAAGTCTAGGGTGATCAAAAACATGGATAATAGTGCACACTAAGAAGTAGGTAGACATATTGGGACAAATAGACATGATGAATACAATGTGTGAACAAGGATAAGAAATGAGATAAGTATGGGGTTACTAAAGTTAATTGTGACATCTCTCAAATGTTGTGGTCTAACCCACATGCCCAGGTTCAATCACACCTCAATCCTGACAGGCCCCATAAGGCACCCATTTAGGAGGAGAATGCATCAACCACCTCAACACAAAAGAAATGGTTAGCAAACGTCAAAAATACAGTGTATACACATTAGGTATTTATAAATTGTAAAATTGCATTATTTTAAGGCACATTTGTGTTGTTACTTGTTTTATAGTTGTTCCATGTTGTGTTCCCCTTATTTCTCTCTCTTTCCCTTGTTTCCCTCAAAACCGTATACATGGAGTCTTGGGACCCAAACCATAATTGTACAATCTAGAGATATTTTGTTGTATGGATCCTTCTAACCCTTCTTTTGGTACCCTAGGGTTTTATAGCAATCTTTGTCAATTTTCCCAATTGTTATATGTCAACTTGTGTGTCAATAAAGTTATGATTTGACTTCAAGAGGCCCATATATACATGGGTACAATGGTGCATTTAGGACATGAATCAACCCACTTTCTGAATTCATAAACTTAGAGCAAGAGTAGATTTGAAGAATTTATTTATTTATCGAACTTTCTTTCTAGCACCAAGAGTAGTCATTGCATCACACCAGACTACCCAATGAAAACAGTACATTTATACTTGGTGTGTTGTTTTCAATATTGTAGATCATCGAGAAAGTTTTACTCCGCTTGTTTGACACAAGGCAGATAACAATTTTTTTCCTTATTCACTCTGAAGACCTAATTGCCCTATTAGGTGTGGATGAGGAGATCAATTTTCCAGAGATTTTCAACAAGTTTTGAAAATATGTGCAAGGCTTTTAGAGACCTGGACCTAAAGAGCAGGGTTGTAGAATAAAATTTCCCTTGTACAGCACTTCCCCAAGTGGCATTTCCTATGGTGCGAGTTTTTGAGTTCTCTTTAACTTGGCCATAAAAGCCCTGATTCTAAAGTTCATTGTTAACTACTTATCCAGATTTGTGTGATGCACAAAATCATGTATTTTCATAAACCACCTCTTATTTATTATTGCAATCGAAATAATCTGTACAATTATATCTTGATTTTCTGAATGTATTTAATTACAATGTGGATAGATAGATATTGCAAAAAAAATAAGGTAGATCAATTGGCAGATAGGCGACCACTTTAAACACCACTGCAATGTCTATGGATAGATATATTGCAATGTATTTTTGAGAGATCAATTGGCGGATAGACAACCACATTTATTGGTGATCCCGCAACCTGGACCAAGTGTAGAACCACGAGATATATTGCATTATTGATATAAAGCCACTTTTCCATTAAACAAGGGCCTACAAAGAATTATAGGTTATCATACCCAACTTTATTCGTGTTAAATATGGCTGTAACTCTGTGGTAGTTCCTAAGTCATTATTTGCTCACATATTACTAAATTAGAGAATTTGTGAACATTTATAAAGATTGCAAAAAATAATATTTGCTTCAAGGAATACGTATAAACTCTGCCACTATGTGGCAGCTTTTTCCTCACATTTTGAACATCTTCCATCTCCTACTATAACAGAGAATTTCTTCCTGCCAAGGACACCCAGTCCTTTATAGTACAGCCATAACCAGCATCTCTGTCACATAACAACAACATTCGTTACATCGAATCTGTGTGCATAACATAAACTGTGCAACTCAGAAACTTACCCAAAGATGTATTACCTGCAAGCAGTAAAGCCAACAATTTCCATATGTTACCATGCATTGCACTTGCAGAATTACTTCCTGTAAAATTCGGATACAAATACCATTAGTCATATAAAAATGTCAACAATTTTGATATTTACTTATGCATTGCACTTGCAGAATTACTACAAATATCTGCAACAGGGATCAAAATCAAATTGCTGATCAAATGAGGGTTAAGTGCTTTGGATGTCAGATTTTTTGAGGTGTCATTTTAAGTGTCTAGAACCTGCGAGTCGGCCGTGGCAGTATACTTTTTCAGTGCCAATCTACTGTTGAACACAGCACTCAACACACGTCAAATATGATGTTAAACACATATTTCATTGGAAATGATTAGCTGGATGCAATGATGGCAAATGTTTTCAACAAACTTTTAATTGGAAGAGTTGGGAAATTTCCATATGATCAGATCTAGAAGCGATTTTGAACAGTCTTTGGAGTTTAAAGCAGTAAAAAATTCTCTCAATTGCTGGAAAATGAAAGTCGTAAATTTATTGGAGACCCTGATGGCTGTTTAAACTGACTATGGAAGCAAGTTCACTCTGGACGTCACCATTTTTTCCAGTAGAACTTCAAAGAAGAACCTCGATATTCTGTTATGGAAAGTTTTTGCAATTGATATTGATCATCTATTCACCAGAGGGTCCAAAGACACTTTCAAAAGCCCTCCATTAAATATATGGGCTCTTCGGCTATTATACTCTGTTTTGTGATCCGTATATGTACGTTTTGAACTTATATAAATGCTTAGTATTGGGCCATCAAGAGCACAGAGTCAATGCTAGTGTGGGCGACAATATATGTAATTCAAAGAAATAAACACACTCACCCACAATGCATCAAATACAAGCAGAAGAGGGAAAACTAAGGGAGTGTAAACTCGATCTCCATTTATTATGTTATAAAATTGTAGAAGCATACACGTCCTGGCAGGTTGAGAATCAACTAGTGTTTGAAAAGTTTCTAGCATTTACAAACCTCTGTATATATTAACATCCAATGCTCAGTAATGTTATATTTGAAATTACTCAGACAATCATGCACAGTTAACAAGTTTGAAAATTAGGATTCATACCGGAAGGGGAAAAATCCCATAACCCAGAATTGTGAAGAAAATTTAGAAAGTCCAATTTAAAGAAAAAGTTAAGTATATGTAAAACTGATTGTTATAAACATATGATAAATTTTACTTGTTGGGTTCAGCAGCAAGGCAGCTGGGACATGGGTTTGCAAAAAAAGAGAAATCCAAATTTAACAAGATTCGGCCCAGATACCCTTAGAATTCGTACCTTTGTGGATGGTGTAACAACTGTCACTTACGAATCATCGGCATCAATTAGACTGCAACTCTTTCAATTATAAATTATAAATTTGTAAACAAAATGCATTAAGTTCCACCATAATATTTATTCAATTAACCACAGTTACTAAATACGGTAAAATCTTAAAGATTTTGTGTATTTTTCTGTTTTTCCATTTAACCGTATAAATTTTTTTATTTTCAGTGGTAATATATTAAAATGTAGGATCTAGAAAATTTATGTCATTAATTATTATTTTATACCATAAATGTTTAAATTATGAGCACCTACAAGATTTTATAGTGAGTACCTTAAAAGATTTTCATTTTTAGTATAGTTTAGAAGGTTTTCAGCAGTCCCCGAAAGATTAGTGAGACTATTTTTTTTTTCCGTATTTATTATATTTTTTTGATCAACCGTCTTTTCTCCATATTTGAAGACCATAGCTTAAAACTCTCCATAGGAAAGTTGCTACCTTGCAATTAAGACTGGCCCTGTGGAGGGGAACCAGTGCTCCTATTTTCGAAGTATAGGTGATTCAGTGAAAGATGTAAATAGAAAACCTAAGCATAGTTTTTGGGGCGTCAACCCTTTTAATTACAAAGTACAGACATTAGGACTGGTTCTGTAGAGGGGAATTGCCTTTGATTTTCCATGTATAGGTATGTGGTTATGTGAAAGATGTAAATAAAAGAGGTGAAGATGGTTTTGAGCCGGCAGTTAGTTTATAGAAAATTAACATTGTGCAAACAGGAAAATTCAGAATCTTTGCCCCCAAAAATGGAAGCTCCCATGTTTTTTGGGGTCGGCCCTAGAAACCCCACTCGGAAGCTTGGGCAAAGAAAAATTCAAAAAGGATGTTCGACCTCAGTAGATTAGGAGTAGTTAGAAGTCGGAAATACAAAAGAAAAGGTTTCTAAGGATAGAAAATAGTAGAAACAGAGAATAAATATGAACCTGTATCACAAGTGGTAGTGGAGTTCCAGCCATCGCAGAGGCAGAGCTCATTCTGCTCCTCCTTATCGACACTGTAACCGCAGAGACCTCGAGAATCCTTGCAATACGTGCAGAAGGTGGAATTCCCAGGGACCTCAAAGCTGAGCTGAAGGCCATAAGACCAGTCGCGAGCGTTTTCGTACCTGATGGGAGCGGAAACGTATGCAGTGGCGTAGGAGCGACATTGAAGGTGTGTGAGGTTGAGACCGCCGCCAAGGGAGGCGTAGGGAATTCCGCAGCAGGGCGGGGGTTTGTTGTTCTTAGTCCTGTGGCCCTGGCCGAGCCAGGCGGGGCAGTCGTAGAAGGGTTCGCAGGCGATGCCGTGGAGAGAGACGTTGGTGCAGGGGAGGTGGGTGTCGGGAAACCCCTGGAAGAGGGGCGAAGCGCGCGAGCAGCCGAGCAGCAACAGAGCATTGTCGACGGTGGGGCGAAGGAAGGGAGAGAGGGAGTCGTGGACTACGAAGCCCAGGCTTGTGCGCATGGAAGCGCAGGTGGACATGTGGGGATCCGAGAGGGTTAGGAGGGCGAAGGGGTAATCAATGTCGAGCACCTGGTAGCTGCCAGAGGGGAGGTGCAGCATCATCACATTGTTTATGCAGTAGAGCAGCTCGCGGTACTCCCAATGCCCGCACCCTGCATCTAACCCAAACGGGTAGTCCACACTTACGTTCCCGCAGAAGCTTCTGCATGCTCTGATGCTCCTCACCGACACAGCCGCCATTGTCACTGCCATTGCTATCGCCTTCCATCCCTCTCTTGAAACCAACATTTCTTACGTATAAAAACGGTCTCTCTAAACCTCTAATTGACGAGTTTTTATCTGGGTCGAATCGCCATTGAAATACCACGGAAGCGAATCAATTCTTTTCAGGTAAAGACGAAAATGGTCGCGGCCATTCACTTCTTTTTCCACCTTTTTTTTTCACTTTATTTGCCCGTGCTTGGCTTTTGCATTTCGAGGCCATCGGAATCAATGCAAAGCTTTGATTTGGAGGAACAGTAGATATCTGTGCAGTGTGCAGATCTGTATTTGAACATGGTGGTCGGTGCCGGGAAAGCTTAAATGCTGGGAAAAAATAGATTCGTTTTTTGAGTCAGTGCGGTCATGTTACAACATTGAACGTTAACAAAAAAACAATTTAGTAACAATTGCATGGCATGGGCTACGCTATGTACAATATGCACGCACCCCCATCAAATTTACATTAGGAAACACATGCATGGTCATTGAAAAGGCAACGAACTCCGGTAGGTAGTGAGAAAAAGAAAAACGTTCATGACATGAGTTTGAGAGTGGTAGGGAGTGAGTCCTCAAACGATAAATGTGGCCACCTGCCTATGAGGCGGACACCCGGTGAAAAGGAAGTGTGGTATTTCATGCGAAATAAATTTAGATTCTTTGATCTGAACGCATCTTGCTTTCCCACCTCTGCAGCTTGGTACACGTGGTCCAATCTTCGTGGAGGGACATATCGCGTCCTTAAACGGCTTGACAAGGCCATGTTGTCAGCTCAAAACTTTTTTGAGTTTGATAGCATTTATTCCATGTTAATGGAGGTTATGTCTAACTTTGTCCTTTCGGACCACTCCCCTATACGATTTCATATCTATTGGCATGATGCGCGCCCATTTTGTCATAAAGGCCAATTCTTTCTTAATACGACCTTGATGAAACATGGCCCCACTGTCAATCATATCAAGCGGATTTGGAATTTAATTCCACGACCCAGTCACTGTCAGCGATTTCATCCACCTATGCAAACCAACTAGTTACAATGGTGGGAAGATGTGCTGACTCGGACTGCCAGATTTCTTAGAAGCTACAGCAACCCGCTGGCAAAAATTTGGCACCAGTCATACACCGCTAACACCTCGGCTCTCAACCGGGCGACAGTGGCACTTCAAGGCGATCCCTTCTCTGATGCTTTGCAATTGCAAGTTGTAACACTCCGGCATCAAATCCAAATTGCGGACAACTGTAATGCCAAAGGCGCTCAGATCTAAGCTCAAATGCATTGGCTAAAGATTGGAGATTGGGTCTCGAAAGAATTCGTTTTTTCTCTTCAAGCTAGAAAGCCTTCTCAACAGATCCGAGCGATCATGGACAATAGAGCTCGAATTACTAACCCACAACTTATGTTGCAAGCCTTTGTGCGACATTACAAGCTCGTCTTTCAAGCTTAGCCACCCTCCGCAGCTCGTCGAGCCGCTCTTAACCAATGTTTGGGGGTTGTGCCATGCAAGCTTTCAGAGACGCAGAAGGTGATCCGCAAAAGAATGCTCACCATTGAAGACCTCCACGAAGCCACTATGCAAATGGTTAATGATAAAGCATCGGGCTGCGACAGATTCCCTTGTGAATTCTATAAAACTCTCTGGGATTATGTCGGGAAAGACCTTTTTCAAAACTATCTTGAAGGGTTTCAAAACCACTCCCTAGGGTCATGCATTAACAAGGGGAACATCAAGTTTATCCCTAAGCAAGGAGATCCCGAGAAAATCACTTGTTGGCGGCCAATTACGCTGTTGAATGTCTCTTACAATATCATTGCCAAAGCATTAGCTCTGCGATTACGCAATCTTTTGCCTGTTATTATTCAGCCAGAGCAAACAGATTTCATACAGGGGCGTTTCATCCTAGATAACGTCATTGCGGTTTGGGAAGGCATGGAATGGGCTCGCAGATCTCATCAGGTTGCCATGTTTATCAAGATTGACTTTGAGAAGGCTTATGATCGAATTGAATGGCCTTTCATCCTTGCCATGCTTCAAGCCCTTAGCTTTGGACCCATTTTTATTCAAACCGTCAATATGCTCTTTACAGACGCATCTGCTCAAATTTCTATCAATGGCCTTAGCTTGGAGCCCTTTGGACTATACCAGTCTATCATGCAATGCTGTCCTCTTGCCCCTACACTTTATGTGCCGGTGGCCAAAGGTTTTGGTTATCTTTTAGCCCATGCCAAAACTCAAGGTCTTGTGCGTGGAATCTCGCTACCTGATGAGCCCAATTCTCAACTCCTCAATGGGCATTTTGCGGACGATTCCTTCCTTACACTTATCAAGGATGAGAACAACATTTGCAAAATTATGCAATGCTTGGATACTTTCTTCCTAGCTTCTGGTTCATCCATTCAATGGCGAAAAAACTCAATGTTACAGGTAATCTTTCCTTCCTGCGCCAGACTGGCTTGCCAAATTTGATTGGAAAATTCTACAGCATGGTGAGATTTTCAAATTTCAAGGTATTCCTTTTGCTTTTTAAGCCTCCCTGGCTGATCTATGGCATTATGTCATTCAATGGGTGGCGAAAAAACTGGAATACTGGCTTACTAGGCCTCTGTCTCTGGCTGGCAAATTCCAAAGTTGTTCTAAAGTTTTGGCTACTACACATGTCTACTACTTGTCTTGTTGGGTTCCTTCCAAGGCCTCCATCCAAATGATGGAAAAGCTGCTAAAAGCTTTCCTTTGGGCTAATGCCTCTACTTGCAGATGTTTTCATTGAGTAGCTTGGGATATATGTTGTCTACCTCGTAACTCTAGAGGCCTCGGTCTTATTCACATTCAGCCCCAAGGGAAAGCTCTATGTGCTGAGTGGATTATCAAAAGCATCACTGGTCAAGAAGCTTGGAAAGTTCTCACACAACATGGCATCAATGAAGGCTCTCCTTATGGGCGCCCTGCATGGAAAGGCCTAGGGTTTGTCAATTTACTCATCACCCATGTGCCTGTCAAAATCGTTGGCACTTTTGTGCTTAAAAGTATTTGGAAAGCGTGGGAATTTGTCAAACCCTGGGTTTTATGGAAAGGGGATGGCTTTCGCAATGGGTTATCTCTCAACCAACAATCTCTCTGGTGGTCGCCAATTTTTCAATCCCAAGATCAATGCTTAGCAGAGGTCCTAGGAATCTTCGTGCTCAAATTCTTCAAGCACAGAATTCACACCTTCGAGGACTTCTTCTACAAGAACACACAATTATGGTTATCTTGGCTAGATTTTAAAGCTCTGTTTCGGCTTTCTAACCAAGATCGGGATACTTTCAATACTGTGATCAATTCAGTTCTTGATCACATGCTACATAAGATTGTCGTGCACTCTTCTCGCCCTTAGTGGACAGACTAGAAGTGGTATATTGATACTCCTTTCTATAACTATAAAGCCAGTAAAGGCTATCGATGGCTCTCACCCCATTTGCCCATGGTGGACAAACTTGCTACTCGTTGGGGAATTCATGCCACTCTATCTACCTGTGGTAGATGGTTTGAGACTGTTTGGACTATATGTGTGGAGCCCAAAATTGCTCACTTTCTTTGGTGTATTCTACACCAAGGCCTTCTTATCGGGGTCCGTCTTGTTCAAATTGGGATTCCAGCTACCAAATGCCCCTTCTGTGGGCATGTGGAAATTGTTTTGTATGTCTTCTTGTTCTGTCCCAAAGCTAAAATTTCTTGGAATTGGATCCATACTTTTTTCTTTCCGTCACAGCCCCACTGTTTCACTTGGTAGCATATCCTCTTAGGAGAGAATCCCAAACTTTTGCCTATGTTCACCCAAATTTGGCATGTTTTCAGAGGGGAGATTTTATTTTGGATATGGAAAAAAAGAAATGCTTTTTTCTTTTCTAATTCTATAGTTGATCAATCTTTCTTGATTTATAATAAATCTATGGTGATCTCCAATGTGCTTATGTAGATTCAAGTCCAAGAAAACAAGGTGGCATTGGAGGTGAACCACCTCCAGACTTTACTGCAACACTGGGGGGAAGCCTTGTGCAATGTTTCCCGAGTGCCTCCATCTCCCACCAGGCGCTCCTCACCTTCAGCCCATGGAGGCTGACGCAATAGATCCCAACATTGTGCCTTCAATCACACCCGCCACTCTCCAAGATCGAGTCATTGGCATAGTCATTCACCTGTGTGCCATCGTGGTCAGGGCTCACCACCACACTCCTCAGCTCGCCAGCAAGGCTGGGGCTCACCACCTTGGTAACATGGGTGGGGGTCTCCGCCACATTTGTTAGCTCACCAACAAGGCTGGGGTTCTCCTCCTGCCATCACTTCACACGAGGCTACTTGGCGACCACCGCCACCCCTGCCATCCTCTAGAAAATTCCCATGTCTCAGCCTCGTCATTCCTACGCATGAGGAAGTAGACCCTGAGGAAGAGCTTGCTACTAGCTGGGAGATTTGAAACACTAGCAAAGATCTATCTGGTTTGGGGTGGCCAAATGATAAGGATCCACCCGCCTCAGGCATGTTTGCAGCTACTACTTGATTTTTCCTTTGTTCTTGTCAGGAACGATGCTTTTTATTTTGTTGTACTTTCCTAGGCACGGCCTAGTTTGACTTTTGTTGTTCTAGGCTCAACCTAGTTTGTTCAAAAGCTATCTTGTATCTTATTGCATTAATATAATATATGATCGTTTTCATAAAAAAAAGAGAGTGGTAGGGACACTTTGAAGTTTGGATTGTTGACTTTGACCCCTAATGTGTGTTCCATTCGTCAGCTATGCTCACCACTCTACTCCTTGAAAGTTGATAGTGCACATGGATATGTGGCATTTAATATGCCAACTTCCTCAACTACACATGTAACCAAAGGGAGAAAAATTAATTTAGTGAATATGGTTTCACGAGTGAAAAATGAACTAAACAAAATAGAGAATTATGCAACAAAACTTTTATTGAAGAAGGCATGGATTGAAAATAGAAACACAAAAGATAAAATCAATTCAGGAGATTAAATTGTAGCATTTTTCTAAAATACAAAGCATTTTGTAAGTTGGGCAGACGACCACTAGAAAGTGAAAAAGTTTTTGAAAAACATGACTGCTAAACCAACTACATGTGTAGTAGCTTTCTTCATCAATGTAGGAGATTAAACACAATGATGCTTGAAAAATGTTGTTTGTTTATGATGTTGAAAAAATTATAGGGAACTGAAGAGGAGATTGAAAAACATACCAAGTCTGAAACAAAATGTTTACTATATAAAGATTGGATAAAAAAAATCTTAGTTGTATTCCCTTCAGTCACATACGTAGCAACTTTCTTAATCACTACAAGAGATAAAATTGTTGACTATTGGAAATCACAATGTGTTTATGAAGTTGGATAGATGAGAAAGAACCAAGGGGGAGATTGAAAAACACACCAAGTCTGAAACACAATGACCAAGTCTTGTTGGAAATTTCTTTCTCAATGCAAGAGAGTAAACACAATGATTGTTGCAAATTTTAGTGTGTCTGTAAAGCTAGGCAGATGCTAGTGAATCAAATAGGAGATTTAAAAACACACCAAGTCTAAAATAGCAAATTCACTAGAAAAATCTTAGATAGAAAACAAAGTTGCATTCACTCCACTTACGTACATGTAGCAACTTTCTTCATCAATGCAGGGGATTAAGCACAATAATTATTGGAAAATACAGTGTGTTACGAAGTTGAACAAATGCTAGGGAATTTAAGAGGAGATTGAAAAACACAAGTCTAAAACAAAATGTTCACTAGAGAAATCCTCGATAGAAAACAAAGTTGCATTCACTACAATTAGTATGTAGTAGTTTTCTTCATCAATGCCAGAGATTAAACATAATGATTTTTGGAAAATACAACGTGTTAATGAAGTTGAAAAGATGTTAGGGAATGGAAGAGGAGATTGGAAAACACCAAGTCTGAAATAGAACATTTATTGTAGAAACCCTAGATAGAGAACAAAGTTGTATTCCCTCTAATTACATACACAACAACTTTATTCATCAATACAAGAGATTAAAGACAATGAATGTTTGAAATTACATAGTGTTAATGACGTTGAATAGATGTTAGGGAACAAAATAGGAGATTGAAAAACACACCAAGTCTAAACATAATGTTTATTGTAGAAAACCTAGATAGAGAGCAAAGTTGTGTTCCCTTTAATTAAATATGTGGCATCTTTTTTCATCCATTTAAGAGATTAAACACAATGATTGTTAGAGATTACAATGTGATTATGAAGTTGAACAGATGTTAGGGGACTAAATAGGAGATTGAAAAACACACCAAGTATGAAACTGAACATTCACTAGAGGAAGCCTAGATAAAACATCTACTAAAGAAAGACTGGATAGAAAACATGATTATTTCATTGAAATACGTTATTGGCAATTTTCTTGATTGATCCAAGAGATCAATCACAATATTATTCGGAAACTACAAAGTATTTTTTAAGTTGAGTAGATAACCACTATGAAAGTGAAGATGAAATTCAAAAACACAATAAGTTTCAAACCATTCCTTATGAGTAAACTCAATTGCAGTGTTTTGGATCTAATGAAGCTTATTCCATCATTTGAACATGTACATGTTGAAAATCACAGCACGTGTTTTTTAAACTGCACATATTCTCGAATTCTTATGTGTTCCACTTGTGCTCGTTAATGTTTTACATCATCCACGATGCTCATATCATGTTGTCTTTGCTAGGATGGGAATTAACAGTAATTAGGAGACCATGTGCATTCTCCGTGTCTAAGAAATTGGTGATGGAAAAATCCCTTTCAATATCAAACAAATAGAATGGAGCCCATTTGGCAAAGGAGAAGGGATGGAAATTTTGTGAAATGATCTCAGTTGATAGAGTTGAGGCCTTTGTATAAGGTGAAGGTGCTCTTGAAAGCGTATAGACTAAATTCAATTGCACCAATCATAGGATCAATAAAACCTTAGATTACAATTAGCATACAACTAACTATTTTGTAAACTGGACAGACGACCACTAGGAAAGTGAAAAGTCTTTTGAAAAACACAACTAATAAACCAATTACATGTGTAGCAACTTTATTCATTAATGCACGAGATTAAACACAATGATTTTTGGAAAATACAGTTTGTTGATGATATTGAACAAATGGTAGGGAACTGAAGAGGATATTGAAAAACACACCAAGTCTGAAACAAAATATTTACTATAGAAAGCATGGATAAAAAACATAGTTGTATTCTCTCTAGTCACATACGTAGTAACTTTATTGATCATTGCAAGATATTAAAAAGGATGATTGTTGGAAATTATAGTGTGTTTATGAAGATGAACAAATAATAAAGAACCAAGGAGGAGATTGAAAAACACACCAAGTCTTAAACTGGACGTTTTATGCAGAAATACTTGATAGAAAATGGAGTTATGTTCCCTCCAATTACATATGTAGTAAATTTCTTGCTCAATACATGAGATTAAACACAATGATTGTTGCAAATTTTAGTGTGTATATGAAGTTGGAAGATTCTAGTGAATCGAATAGGAGATTTAAAAACACGCCAAGTCTAAAATAAAACACTCACTAGAGAAATCTTGGATAGAAAACAAAGTTGCATTCACTCCAATTACGTATGTAAAAAATTTATTCATCAATGTAGGGGATTAAACACAATGATTTTTGGAAAATACATTATGTTTATGAAGTTGAACAGATGCTAGGGAACATAAGATGAGACTGAACAAAACACCAAATCTAAAACAAAATATTCACCGAAGAAAGCCTAGATAGAAAAAAAAGTTGCATTCACTACAATTAGTATGTAAAAATTTTCTTCATCAATGCAAGAGATTAAACATAATGATTGTTGGAAAATATGGTGTGTTAAGGAAGTTAAACATATGTTAGGGAACGGAAGAGGAAATTGAAAAACACACCAAGTTTAAAATAGAACATTCATTGTAGAAACCCTGAATAGAGAAGAAAGATGTGTTCCCTCCAATTACATACGTAGCAACTTTATTCATCAATACAAGAAATTAAATACAATGATTGTTGGAAATTACAGTGTGTTAATGACATTGAACAAATGCTAGGGAACAAAAGAGGAGATTGATAAACACACCAAATCTAAACATAATGTTTACAATAGAAAGTCTGGATATAGAACAAAGTTGTGTCCCCTCCAATTACATACGTAGCGTATTTCTTTATCCATGTAGGAGATTAAACATAATGATTGTTTGAAATTACAGTCTATTTATGAAACTAAAAAAATGTTAGGGAAGTGAAGAGGAGATTGAAAAAACACACCACGTATGAAACTGAACATTCACTGGAGGAAGCCTAGATAAAACATCTACTAAAGAAAGAGTGGTGTTGTGCCCCTAGAATATTGAATAAATACAAAAGGCACATATGCGCGCAAGGTCCCAGTTAAAGAAAGGTGTGCAAGGACAAAGCACGCAAGGCAGGGTTTTAGAAAAGGGTTTAAGGAAGCCCATGGTGCGCAACACGCGCGAACAAAACCAAGGGTTTGGGACTTAGAAAAATTGGACGTTTAGGGAAAAACATGTGAAAAGCATGACCCAACTACGCATGGATAAGATGTCAGCCTGGCGATAGGTTGGCCCAGGAAGGAGCATGCTTGCGGTAGAATCTTCTAGAAGCACATCATGGGATAAAGTGGGAAGCTCAGGCCTGAAGGAGCATGCTCGCATGGAGGACCACATTCAGACACTTGGCATCAGATCTGAGGGCACTGGAGGATGAGTTGGCAGTCCAAAAAAGCTATAAATACAAGCGCCTACAGAGTAAATAGAGAGACTTAGAGTGTGGGTGGAGCTTTGCAGAAATATTGCAAGAACTCTGTTAATGGGTAATTGCATTCGGGAAAGGATGTATTGGGCATGGGGATTGTAATTTTTCTTTTTGGTAGCTTAGTTACATAAGTCCAGTTGCAATGCATGACTGTGGTCTGCTTCTCTGTGACACTCTGTAATGGCTCCATGGATGTAATGAGGTTTCATGTTATATATACATGAATATCAATGATTCTGATGCATACTTCTCTCTCATGAGTTCTCTTTCCTTTTATGCTAAGTATGGATGCTTGTATGCTTCTTTCTATTATGATACACATTATAGATTCTGTTAAGTACTCTATCTGAAATGACTGCAAGGATCTAGAGGCCGTCCTGAGCTCTATGGTTCTTGCATGTCCTAAATCCATTTGAAAGTATTTTAAACACAAAGCATAGATGGTGTTTCCCACTAAACTTAGATAAAAGAGAGACTCGACACCCGCGCATGCCTCAGGTGAGCACCCAGATTTCGCTGGGTGATATGCCAGAGCGCATGGGGTTCCTTTCTTTTGTATTAAGGGAAAAAATGAATACATCTTGGTTCCGTTGCCAGGACCTCTTTTTGAAGTTGTAGTGGGAATTAGCATTCATCATGGTCTGTGTAGTGAGTAATGACAGAGCAGTTAACTTTGGAGACTGTTGAATCATATTTTAAGAGCATGGAGGATGAATTCACTCAGAGATTCAGCACTAGACTTGAGTTTAATGCACGTAGATGGGTAGAAGAGAATCTCTACCATGATTTGTATGAGACTTTTTTCTGTTGCTTCCCAGTAGAATTGTATGAATGGCTCACAGCCTATGTATCTAGATCAAGTTGGCATTATGGATCATGTGTGTGGACCCAAGAAGAATACCAGAGGTTATAGGATGCAGATATGACATGGACCCGTGTTGTGGATCATTGGTGGAAAGGAGTATTGGCTAGCTACACTCTGGAGTACGCCATTTCCACATATTCTTGTCCGAAGGTTACTGAGTTTGAGTTTCTGCGGGAGCCCAGAGGATCGTTTCTACGAGTTGTCCCTCTGGCTATGAAGATCTTGATGGTTACCATGAGTTTAGAGGCATTCCTAATGGTCAACTAAACCATTCTGAGCGTTGGGTGAGGAAGCTAGGGTGGAGGAAGATGGCAGATGTTGCGATAGAGAAGGATAGGGAGGAAAGACGACTCAAGTATGGTGAAGCATGTGAAAGGGAGATTGCTAGACAACGTGAGGTTGCAGGTGTGATGGATGTATTGTGGTAGACGTTGTGGGAAGGATTTGAGGTTCACGTAGAGGACGTGGAACCTGAGTAGTCTGTGCGACCCCATCTTGGCAAGCACGTAAGAGATACCCCTTTGGCTTCTGATGAGATT
Organism: Taxus chinensis; assembly: GCA_019776745.2. Lineage (NCBI taxonomy): Eukaryota > Viridiplantae > Streptophyta > Pinopsida > Cupressales > Taxaceae > Taxus > Taxus chinensis. Next base: position 277,507,871 of record CM034149.1, on the reverse strand, counting down.
TCTTCATGCGGAGAAAGAAGAACCATTGGCATGCATCTGAGCCCACCTAGTGACCAGACCCTAGCGCTTGGTTTTCTAGATCAGGGGGAAAATATTTCCAGTCCAGTTGGTTACATTGGAAGTGATCGGTCTACACCCAGGAGGTATAATTTCTCGTTTGGGCCTTCTATGGCTGCAAACACCAACCTAGTGTTAGGAATTTTTGGGCAAGGTATAGACACACAAATTTTGGTCTCACATCTAGGAGTAGCACGGGGTATACTATTAGCAGTGGGGCATTGTCACAGACCATAGGCACGCAACTCAGTGGAACTGTGGGGACCCTTGGCATGACCACTTTAGGACCTAGTGGGTCTGATGGATCTGGTGGTTTAGGACCTAGTGGACTTGGTGAGTCTGGTGGTTTAGGAGGAATAGGAGATGGTGGGTCTGGTGGATCTGGTGGTTCAGGAGTTGGTGGGCCTGGTGGATCTAGTGGTTTAGGACCTAGTGGACCTAGTGGATCAGGTGGTGGAGGAAACACAGGCAGAAACCAAGGCTCTGGCTCAATAGGATTCAGGCCCCAACCACCCCCAGAATTTTTCTTTGAAATGTCTCTACATTTTCCTAATTACAAAGGTATTAAGGATGTTGCGGAACATGTTCACAAGTGTGAACTGCTATGGCGCTCAAAGGGTATCACAACCCCAGAACGGAAGGCTAGTCAGTTTATCAACCACATTGCAAGGGTGCACACATAGCTGGTATAGGAAGTATGACCCTCATCAGACAGTAGTGGACTATACTACTTTAAAGAATGCATTCTTGGTAGAATTCCACATTCCTGAGTTTGAGCAGAAGAGCATCAGTGCTTTGAAGGAGATTCAACAAGGAATGGTAGAGAGTGTGTGGGAGTATGATGCACACTTTAAAACTCTCTTGTCTAAATTATCATATGATATTCACCCTTCACAGCATGCTCAGTGGTTTGTTGGAGGGTTGATCACTCCTTTTAGAAGGGCCTTATCTCATAAAACTGTTACAGACCCACGTAAGGCATTGGAAGCTGCTCTGTGTGCCGAGTCTGTTGGTAGTTTTGATACTAGTGTTAGCCCATTCCTAGAGGCTCAGATTACTGCTATGGCCAAGCAGTTGGAAAATTTGTCTACGAACTCAGCCCATGAGACTCATAGTGGTTTGTGGTGCACAGATTGTGAAGTAGAGGGGCACGTTAAGGATAATTTCCCCTGGAGGATAGTACGTGTTGTGGTAGTAGATTGTGAAATTTGTCATGGGGACCATGATGTGAGTAGGTGCCCCTTGCTGCAGTGCATAATCCAGAAGAATGTATCTTGTTACTGTAAGATTTACACCTCTACAACCCATGATACTAAGGATTGTAGGCTCATTGATCAGATCCATGAGGCCATTGATCATGGGGTGCGCCAGACCAGTGTTGTCAGTAGTTCCAAGGGTGATGATCACTGTTATGAGGAGCACGCAGATGGAGGCACACGTGGAAGAGGTTTTCAAGGAGGGTTCCATGGTCATGGTAACCATGGAGGAGGAAGGACTGAGTTCCCATGTGGAACCTGTTTCAACTGTGGATCTACAGATCATTACAAACGTGAATGCCCAGACCTATTGCAGTGCTCGTGGTGTGGAAAGAAGCATAAGTATGAGGAGTGCTGGAATTGTTTGAGCACATGAATCAACAGCACTAGAAAGACAAGGGCACTGCAATGGTTATTATTAATAAGGAAGACACACAGTGGATGACTCGGGTAACATGGGATGCAGGTTTGGAGCCTATCTTAGTAAAAACAAGGGAAAAATCCACATGCACAAGAGAGATACCAAGGAAGAAGAACCTAGTTTCAAGGGAGGAAGTAGTTCATAGAAAGTATCCAGACCCTGCGCATCAGAAGGAGGTATATCAAGACACTATGGATGTCATTCAGAGTTTACAAGGGGAAATCTAGTGTCTAAAGGAGCAATCCAAGAGGGAGGAACAAGGAAGGAGAGTCGAGGCACCAAAGGATGACCTGGATGAGGTCAAGGAGGTGTGTAAAATGCTAAGGCAAGAGAATATCATTCCCTTGTTAGGATCATGGTTGAGAGAGAAGGTACCATGCGCCAGAGGAGAGTGCGAGAGGAAGGTCTTGCATGCAAACATTCCTCCTCACAACCTTGACTATGAAAAGGAGATCATGTTGAATGCAGTTGTAGATGGATTTCTCCTTAGTAATATCCTCATTGACACTGGCACAGAGGTTAATGTTCTAACTTTGGATGCATGGCATCAGATGGGAAGACCTATGTTACAGCCATCTTCGAATGTGTTGTATATGGAAAAAAAGACTAAGGTGATGCCCATCAGTGTCTTAAAGGATGCAGCTATTACTATCTAGGGAGCTAAGTTTACTGGGGACTTCAAAGTCTTGGCGCTTGCCAAGGCAGACAATTTCCCAGTGCTACTTGGGTGCCCATGGTGTTACAAGAACAATGCAGACTTTTGGTTCAACAAAGGGTACATCATCTTTGAAAACAAGGAGGAGTGAGTCATTATACCCCTGGCTAATGGGAAGTTGACACCCTATATTGAACCTTTGGGGGAAGAAGTTCTAGACAGGATATATGTGCACTCAATTAGGGACCCAAAGATAATACATCCTACTAATAGAGTTATCCAGTTTGAGGATGCTCAGTCAGTAAGTGATACCACCAGTCTAACATGTGACAATTGGGCACATGGAACTTATGAATTGATGAGATGAAAATTGAGAGGGTCAGTGACCAAGGTGACAAAGGCATGCACAGTCCGGTGCCTAGGAGGAAAAGAGTTGCCCAAGTATTCAGGAGGAGCCTTCCCTGAGATCTTTCTGCAAGAGGTGGAATCTCAGTGGAAGGATGAGAAGGAACGGAGAGGGATGCTAAGTTATGTCCTACTCGGCACAGTGGCACAGTGGTGGGCTACACATCAGGAGAGCCTTTTGGAATGGCACTGAGGTAAGAATTGCTCTCTCTGTCAGATTCTCTAGGAGCAATGTGCCCACCACCATCAAGGAATACCATGGGAAGGAGCCCGCCTCTTTCCATATCCAGGAGTGTGAATGGGTCTAGAGAGAAGGTGTGGAAGCTTTGCCACCATCCCTCTAGGTACACAAGTTGTATTCTACACTACAGGGTTACACACGCGCATGGTACATTCATTCAAAGACACGCCACCAGACAAGGAATTGGCAAGAGCTCGTGGCTGACCTTATTCAAACCTTTTAATATCGGAGTACCAAGCCATCAATTGATAAATGCCTTGCAAGGTATCAAGCACCTTACCATGGGGGATAGTGTCATGGTAGAGGATAGGATGTTGGAATTATTAGGTGAACCAAGATTGGAGGTGCACTTTGAAGAAGAGGTAGAGGAAACATAAGAGTTATGGCTTAAGCACGCGTGTTTGGAAAAGGAGAAAGGAAAGTTGGTGTATGTGATTGATGGAGAGGAATTGGAAATCTTGAATGTTAACCATTCTGTAGGGACGCAAGGGGTAGTGGATAGTACTGATACTTGTATGCACACACCTACCATGATCCCTTAAAGACAAAAAAGGTTAACATCGATTCAGGAGAAGAACCTAAGGAATCTATTATTGGAGATTACTGGTTAGAGAAGGATGTCTGTAAGATCATTGATCTGTTGTGCACGAATTTTAGGATTTGTTTACATGTGGGTACCATGAGCTAAAAGGTCGTTCACCATTCCTTGGGGGAGATGAAGATAAAGTTGAAGGATGGTACACGCTCTGGTCAGGAAGAGGTCCTAATAGATGAATCCCAATTTGCGCATGAAGGTTAAGGATGAGATAGAAAAAATGATAGCTTCTGGGATCATTGAAGCAATGGAATAATTAGAATGGATAAGTTTGATGGTGATCAACATCAAGAAGGATGGATGGATTAGGATCTACGTGGATTATAGGGAGATGAATGTTAGTTTGTGTCATTGATCCTTTTCCAACCACGCTTCACAGAAGAAATTTTGGAAGGAGTCAATGGGCGTGAAATCTATTCCTTTATGGATGGATTTTTACAGGGTACCACTAAGTCTAGATTGCAAAGGAGGACTAGGAGAAGACAACTTTCACCACTGAGTGGGGAATTTTTGCATACATGGTCATGCCCTTTGGGTTGAAGAATGTGCCTGCTATTTTTCATGTGCATAGTTGTGCAACCATTCCAGGACTTCATCCGTAAGTTTCTTTAGGTCTATTTGAATGATTGGACAGTGTATGGTCTAGTTAAAGACCATTGTGAGAATTTAAGGTTAATGTTTGAGAGGTGTAGGTAGTTGAGGGATATCCCTCAACATTAATAAGTGTGTGTTTGTTACACCCTTTAGAGACTTTTTTGGGGCATATCATATGTAAGGAGAGCTTGCTGGTAGATCTCGCTAAGGTTGTAATTATTTTTGGGTTAGGGGAGCCTACTATCCAGAGCGTAGTACATGGATTCCTTGGGCATATGGGTTATTATATGAAATTCATCAAGGGGTATGCCAAAATCACCACGTACCTTTAGAGGAACTGCTCAGACATAAAATTTCCTTCCATTTAGGAGAGGTGTAGAAAAGGGAATTTGATACATTAAAAGATAGGCTTGTCACCGCACCTATATTACATTTTCCCTCTTGGGACAAGCCCTTTCATGTCCATGTAGATGCCTCAAGGACTGCTATTGGAGTAGTGCTTGCACAACCAGGTGAAGGAATTGTTGATCATCCTCTGTGTTTTGTCAAGCAAGAAGCTGACACCAGCAAGAGTATAACTACACCACAACTGAGTGTGAAACATTGTCAATGATCTATGTGCTTTTCAAGTTTAGACAGTATCTGCTAGCAATGCATCATTTATGTTTTACACTGACCATGTGGCATTAAATTATTTGGTGAAAAATCGCTTGTTCTGCAATGGCGCATATGTTGGTGGGTGTTGTTGTTTCAAGAATTTCAATTCACTATTGTAGTGAAGCCTGGGAAAAGAAATTGTGGACCTAATCATCTATCAAGAATTAATTTAGGGGAGGACACGCAGAGTATTGAGGAGACAATGCCAGACGCACAACTACTTAGGTTATAGCACATGCCCTCATATTTGGAAGTGATTGCATAGTATTTTTAAAGGAAAGTGTGGTGCCAGAAGGAATGAAGGCATTAGAGAAAAATCAGTTAGCCATACGCGCCGCTCCCTACATGTTAATCAGTGGAGACTTATACAAGTTGGGACGTGATGAAGTTTTGCGCAGGTGTGTATTCGAGCATGAGCGCATCGCCATCATGGAGGAAGCACACAGAGGAAGTGTGGGTGGGCATTATGCAGGTGATGCCACCATGCATAAGATATTAATGGCATAGGTTTGTGGTGGGAAACCCTGTACAAGGATTGTAAAGACTATTGTAAAGCGTGTGACCATTGTCAGTGCATTGGCAAACTGGAGAAAGACAGATGAAATGCCTTTGCGCCTATCCCTAGTGCACGAACCTTTTGAAAAGTGGGTAATAGACTTTGTAGGCCCTATTGTACCAATGACGTGTAGGACTAGGTCACGCTATGTCATCACTTGCACGGATTATTTGACTAGGTGGGCAGAGGAAACCCCAATTAAAGATTAAACATCCAAAATGGAAATGTTGTTGTGGGAGAACATTATCACGATGTATGGATGTCCTTTGAGTTTGACCAGTGATAGGGGTACGTATTTCTTAAATGAAAGTACTATGAGGATCCTGTTAGGTGAGAGTTCATGGTTGCTCATCACAAGACTACGCCCTATAACCCACAAGAAAATGTAACCATGGAAGCATTCGACAAAATACTGAGTCATACCCTGACCAAGATTTATGATGTTGGAAGACAAGATTGGGATGAAAAAGTATCAACAATATTAGATGGGCTTACAGGAAAAATTATAATAAGGGGGTGAACAAAGTAACATCTGTTTCAGTTGGTGCATTGGAGATACGAAGCTGTTCTGCACATTTGAATTCATGTTACCTTCTCTGTGAATAGTGTGTGCAGAGAGGGTTGAAGCTGATGAGCAAGTTCAGATTTGTGAAGAAAGGAATTGAGGAGTTAATGAAACTGGATGAGAGACGATCACTCGTCCAGGTGGAGCCAAACAAGTTAGAGAAAGCAAAGCAGAAAGCTTGACATGATCACCACATTAGAAATCAAGAAGTTTGAGGTTGGGCAGATAGGTATTACAGATGTGATTCTAAGTTTTTGTGCCATCCTGGGAAGTTGAAAGAAACCATTGGTTGGGTCCTTACACAATCTCGTACATCCTTGATTTGGGTGCATGCAGCATAGTTACAAGCGCTAGAATGGGATACGAAGTTGCCTAGACACTTCAATGGGAGTATTGGGGAATGAAGCCCTACTATAAATAAGTCTTCTTGGTTATTTGTAAATAAGGTAGTTTTGCCAGAGTTAGTTTAGAATTTTCCTTTATGCATTTCTGTTCTTGTGTTTCTCTTTCATGTTGTTGTTTTGTTTTGTGCCTTGGGTGCCGGTAACCTTATTACTACTTTTTGAGAATTTTTGAGCATACGCTGAGGACCTGTATCATCATTTTAAGTGCATGGGGTGGATTAATGTGAAGGAGTAAGCATGGTACAAAGTGCTCAAGGAAGTTTCACAATTAAAAAGCCCAGTTGAATGGCCTAGGTTGAAAGAGGTTTATGGAGAGAAAAGATGGAAACTAAGGATGGTTGGTGCTAAGATAAAGCTAATTATAGATCCCACGTACAAAGGAGGAGAAAACACATTAAGCAACACGAGGTAGGCAAGAGAAAAAATCAGGATAGAAGAAGTGGACTCAATTCGGCCCATGGTTTTGTAGCGCGTAAGAGTCTCCTGTCAGGTTAGATTGGTTGCATTCCAGAAGCTTGGAGGATTTTCTACATAGGTTAGGCACATGACAGGTGAAAGCGATCTTAAGTCAGGAACTTGTTTGAAAAATCCATGCATTAAATGAAGAAAGTACGGTGGTAGGATGAAGTAGCACTTAATGCTTGAAAATGGAAAAACTTATAAATAAGGGGGTCGGGACACTTCATTTTTCACTTTGCACTATAAGAGAACGAAATGCACTTTTTGCACCTTTACAAACTAGGGCTTCCAAAAACACTAATCTGTGTGAAGAAAAATTTGGAGAAATTGAATCATGAGTAGTTAGTTTAGCCACTAGTGGAGAGGTAGAATTTCTTGTGTACCAGGGATTTCATGGGCGTGGGTAGATTCAATTTTGATAGATGATGTCATGGATCCCATGGTGCAAGGGAGTATCCTAGTTAGGGTTCATAGCTCAGTACTTCCAAGGCATGTGAGTAAATAGATTCAAGGAGTCCAAAAAGTTTAATATCTAGACCTTGGAGAGAGAGCGGAAGAAAAGATTACCATAGGTGAATTACGCAAGTGGGAAGAAGTCTACCCTGGAAAGTGGCACGTACATAGAAACGGTATGCTAGTACTCCCAAGAAGTGCAAATGACAAGGCCAATGACTCTACCCATTACGAGAGGATCCGCAGCATGCGTTTATAAATCGCATGAATGGCCCACAGTCAGAAAAGGGAAAATACCCAGATGAACGAGTGTATCTACACCTCAGGATCCAGGAGTGGGAGTCAAATATCCACGCCCAAATGGGAGGAAATGATTAGAATCATTAGAAAATAGATAATCTCAAGTGTGAGTGGAGACATAGGAAATAGTGCACCCCTGGGAAAAGCACCCGAACCAGCACGTACGCACGTAAGAGGGTTTGTCCATATATCAAAGAAAAGATGTCCAGAACCAGAAGAACAATGGAGATAGGGAGTCATTAGAAAAACTAAATAGAGTTGCACCTAAATTCGAGAATCTTGAGTGACCGTAGCAGTAGCTGATGCATTGCGCATAGAATGAGGACTATTTCCACCTCATGGAAGAAGCTGTAAGTATGTGCATAACTACATCATCTCATTTCAGATTTCACAGGCCTGGTGAGTGAAGAAGATAAGTTAGGAGGAGGACTTGATAGACAAGGAAATCATCAAGGGCTTCCTATCACCAATTTTTCATACATTCAAAAGAGGTCTTGGTATTATGAAGTCACAGATATCAAGGGTTCTAATAATGAAGATGGATATGCACTTGGTGTCAAAGTTTAGTAGGATAGGAGAGCACCCAGGACCCATGTCAATATAGCCATGGTTGAAGAAATTAGCACATATAAATAAGAGGGAAACAAGCTTGGCATAATTTGTCAAGCATCCAAGGTGGCATGAAATTTTCAACTACGCGAAGACAAGGTGACATTAAGAACCTGGTGGAGGACAAGGTGGAGCTATTGACATTGAGTCAGTGTTCTTAGACATAGGAGAAGGAGATGCATCAGATAAGTTCATATGGGAGTATCACTGCTAAAGACACAGTTTTACCTGCCTATGAGTGATAACCAGAATGTATGCTTGTGACATTGTGACAACGGTACATGTAGAGGGGCGACTTCGAAAGAGATGGGTACATGCACCTAAAGAATGCATTCGGGACAAAATTGTGAATTCCTGAACAACTGGTACCAGAGTACACTTCCAGGGGAGAGGTAGCTTGTATGATGTGTCATCCAGCGAAAAGGAGGCTACCTACCCGCGAGATGAGGAAGATGGTAGATGACTCATGGAGCCCATAGTGCAAGTCTCCACCTTGATGAACTTCATAGATTAAGGTACTTCTAAGTGGGCAATAGTAACAGGTTCAAAGAGTCTAGGAGAAGATTTTTAAATGGTAGATACCCAGTAGATCTCTTATGACCAACTGACCAAAGGGAATTGCTGTAACAAATTCTCTGTTGAGATCTACCCTAGACTCTTTGTGTGTACATGAGAGTGATCGGGTGATCTGGACAGGGGAAATGCAAGGATGAAAGAGGCCCAGTTAGATGCTTTTCCTAAGGATTTGAGCTAGGAAAGGTTAATCTGTAGCCCAGTGGCAATGGGACATTCAAGGATGAGAAGGTCAAGCTAAGCGTTGTGTAGAAGAGGGTACACATTCCATAGAAAATGAGGTATACTATTAAAGCATCAGGATCTGGAATTTCTGGGACACGAAAGTATGGACCCATGCCTAAGGATGCTTGGAGGATTTCACATAGGGTCCTCACCATGGAAATATAGTCATGCTAGCCTTAGAGTCTGTAGAGGAAGTGACAGTGCATGCTTAGAAAGGGAAGATAAGTTAAAAATCATAGCACTCATTACAAAGTACAACAAGGTGATTGGCTAATGTAAGGGTTGATTCCCAGAACTGCTGAGGCCACATGTATGACAATTGTGTAGATAGGGTACAAAGTAGTAGGCATTTTGGTTGTCACTCATGAAGGTAGAACTTTGAGGATTTCTAGGAAAAAAACAAGGGGAATAGGGCAGAAAGAGGACAAAATCCTTGTCAAAGTTGAGAAGAAATTAAAGGCCATTGAAACCCTTTAAGGTTTCAATGGCCTTTGATTTCTTCTCAACCTCAGCAAGGATTTTGTCTCTCTCGGGTTTCAATCAAAAACCAGTTAAAGGAGATTTATCTACCTATTACACATGAAGAATGGACATGCATTGGAGGATATATGCAAGGAGTTATAGAAAGATCACGGATACTATGAGCGTGCAAAGGGATGGACTAAATATTGGGGAGGTAAGTTCCATGGTCGGTGACCTTTGTCAAAGAGTGCAGAATGAAGTCAATACCTAGAATAAATTAGAAGCTAACTTGCAAAAGTATTTTCCCAGTCTGTTGCAGTAATTATTACACTCTCCCATTATTTCTTCTTACCCCATTCTTTCATCCTCTTATTCTTTTTCCTAGGCGTAATCCTATTTGTATTCTTTCTGTCACTAAGGGAAGTGCTCCTGTGGACATAGAATAGGTGCATAGTGTGGGGTGATGTTGGGCCCCTAGATTATTGACTAAGCATAGAAGGTGCATAGGCATGCAAGGGACCTAATTAAAGAAAGACACGCAAGGACAAAGCGTGCAAGGTAGGGTTTAAGAAGTAGGTTTAAGGAAGCCCGTGACACACGCAGACATGCACAGACATAACTAAGGGTTCGGGACTTAGACAAATTGGATGTTTGGGGTATGAACATGTGAAAATCATGGCCTGATTGCACTGTGTGTGGATAAGGTGTCAGCCTAGTGACAGGTTGGTCCCAGGAAGGAGCATGCTTACGGTAGAATCTTCTAGAAGTACATCATGGGGATAAAGTGGGAAGCTCAGGCCTGGAGGAGCTTGATCAGCATGGAGGACCACATTCAAAAACTTGGCATCAGATGATGAGGATGCTAGAAGATGAGTTGGAAGCCCAAAAAGGCTATAAATACAAGCGCTTGTAGAGTAAATAGGGGATACTTAGAGAGTGGGCGGAGCTCTACATAAATAATGCAACAAATTTGTTAATGTGAGTAATTGGACTTGGAGAAAGGATGTATTTGGCAAGGGGATTGTAATTTTTGTTTTTTGTAGCATAGTTACATTAATTCCAATTACAATGAATGACTACGGTCTACTTATCTTGTGACCCTCCGTAATGGCTCCATGGATGAAATTAGGTTGCCTATTGTATATACATGAATATCAATAATTTTTATGCATACATTTGTTTCATAAGTTCTCTTTCCATTTTATGCTAAGGATGGATGTTTGTATATTTCTTTCTGTCATGGGACACATTAAAGAGTTCTATTAAGTACTCTATCTTAAATTGAATACAAATATCTAGAGACTGTTTTGAGCTCTACGGTTCTTGTATGTTCTAAATCCATTTGAAATTATTTTAAACACAAATCATAGATGATTTTTCCCACTAAACTCACATTAAAGACAGAATTGGAACCTGTACGTGCCTTGGGTGAGCACCCAACTTTCGCTGGGTGATAGGCCGACACGCATGGGGTTCCTTTCTTTTGTGTTAAGGGCAAAAATGAATACAAGTGGATAGAAAACATGAGTATTTCATTGAAATACGTTGTTGACAGGTTTCTTGATTGATCTAAAATATTATTCACAATGTTATTTAGAAAATACAAAGTATTTTTGAAGTTGAGTAGCAAGCCACCATGAAAGTGAAAAAATTCAAAAACATAGTAAGTTTCATACCATACCTTATGAGTAAACTCAATTGTAGTGTTTTAAATTTGATGAAGCTTGTTCTGTCATTTGAGCATGTATGGTCAAAAATCACAGTGTGTTTTTCAAAATGCACACATTCTTGAATGTTTGCATTTTCTACTTGTGTTCATTAATGTTTTACATCATCCACGATGCTCATATCATGTGTTTTTGCTAGGATGGGAATTAGAATTAAATGGGAGACCATGTGCAGACTCTTTGTCCAAGAAATTAGTGATGGAAAAATGCCTTTCAATACTGAACAAATGGATCGGAGCCTAATTGATGAAAGAGATGGGATGGACCTTTGTGTAGGGATCTTGGTTTGTAGATTTGAGGCCTTCATAAAAGGTGAATGCACTCTTGAAAGCGTAGAGACTACATTCAATTACACCGCTCATAGGATCAATAAAACATTAGATTACACTAGGCATACAAATAAGTTGTATTATTGGTATGTTGCATACAAGCTAATCTATTTAATAATTTTTGTTGATATTTTCTATGAGCAGGATGGGAGTCATTTTAAATAACATATTTTGTGTGTGTTCATGTAGCTATGGTGTGTAATTAGTCCCAATGATAATATGAACAAACTACTGACCAAAGATAAAGTGTGGAAGTTCCAAAAAAGAGGCATTGTATGTGTCATTTAATCACTAAGGTGATGTATGGAAGGTCGGATGAGATATAATTAAATATAATAATTATTTTCATTTTGATTCCAATGGAGAGATATGTCATGGCATGAATGATACCAGTAATGAGATGTGGGCTATGTTTTCTTCGCACTTGTCAATTGAATGCAAAAATTATATCGAGTCTTTTTTATTGATGGTTGTTTTGATGGACATGATCTATGAGAAACATTTCATGGACCCCATATTGATGGACATTTGTAACAAGAGGGATGAATTCTTGACAAGAAAAGATGTCGTGAATGCTTAGAAAAGAGTTTGTTCAAAGAGGCCTCAAAAACATGTGGATGATGTTATGAGCTTGAAATTGTGGCATGTAATGGATAGGAAATCATTTTTCTTTTATCAAAGTCCTAATAAAAGTAATGTCTCATTCATCATGGGGATTCAAACTCCATGGATATGCGAGATGATGGTATGATATTCACATAATTCTATTATCTTCATGGATTAAACATTGATCACAAACAAATGTGGCGTAAGTGACTTAAATGAATATTTTTTGATACATATTTTATGAGATAATGCATAAAACTTCAGATTTTATAGATATTAACCTTCATATATGTTTTTCTAGTACAAACTAAACTCTTTGCTAGTATTTTATGAACAAGAGGTGGGGATGCCTGTTGCATTTGAATTTTTATCCTGCAATAAGATTGAATACATATGTAATTGGTTGGAAGAGGTGCAAAAATGGGGAAAAAAACTTTGTGTTTATTGATGCATTCATAAGGGATGATGCAACATCTAAAATAAAAGCTATTAGGTAAGACAAAATGTCTCGATTGTTTACATAAATTTGATAATGCTTTATTTAATCTAGGGTTTTTTTTTGTGCTGCACACTCCTTTGTATTTGTCATGTTCATAGGTCATGATTAAATAATGTATACATGTTATTATTGCATTTAAATGCTTTTCAATATATAGTTGCATAAACGACATGTCTAATAACAATGTTTGTGTAATAAGTATAAGAGTAAAGAAATCAAGATGAAAATATTTGAGAGGTTGGATGCCATCATGTATGTAATATATGTTAAGGAAGATATGATATTTTCTTTAGTTGATGAATTCAAGGATCAAACATAGTTTATGAACTACTTCAAGAAGACTTAGTACGATAGTAATGTAATGTAGCCAAATTATGAACAAACTTGATATACTACAAATAATGTGAACTCCAAAAGAAAATAGATCTCCTTCTTTATTATTGAATAATGAATTAGATTGTTTCCTAAATAGGAAAACAACTCCCAACTTGAGTTTCCAAGCAAACTCTAACTAACTCTGACTAAATCTACTCTAGGTGGCGGAAATTACTATTTTTAGCAGTTAGTAAGTTCACATGCTTATTCGTACATGCACAAAAATTTCCAAAAATCTTCTACATCCATAAATTAGAAGAATTTCCAACTTTCTAACTCATAATGCAACTAATAGACTAAAATTAACTAATGCCAAAAAATAGGAAAAATCGAACTATAACTTAAATCCCAATTTTCGGCCTCAAGATGGCAGATTTAGGGCCTGAAAACGTGTCAAAAACTTGCCCCAACTGGTAGGATGGATTGCTGCTGCGTTTGTCTCATTGAAACATGTGGTTTAAAAAAAAAAACAAACTCAAACAGACAACCGGAGCTCAAGTTATGACCTTGTCAAGTTCCTGCGAATTTTGGTGCATCACAATGGATGTGTTGGTGAGTCAAACTGATCAATCCAAAATTAAATTGAAAAACATTTGTTGTTATAAGATAATTTATCGTCATTGATTTCACATATTTTATTATTCGTAGCTATGTGGGAAAATAATTTTAAAAATTTCATGCATGCAAATGAGGAGACCAATGTAACCATAGATTCATACCATTCATTTCTTAAGTCGATATATTTATGTGAATGCCAATTGAAATGTACTCAAAGAATGGATGATTTGTATTATAATCTTGTGTATATGCTAAAAGCATTTTACAAACACAAGATGAGGTTACAACAATCAAGATTCCTAACAAACTACAAGAAAGAGAGACAAGACTTAACCACCAAAAAGAGGGTTAAAATGATTTCAGATACAAATGTCATTACACATCAATTTGAAAGATGTTTTTTATGGTGAGAAGTCATACATAAAGGGACATTTGATATCTTGTTAGACATTGTGGTCCAGATTTCCATGTTTACAAATTTCCATGGGCTATGAGAGGGAACACTTGCAAACATGTGGTGAATGTTTTGGATTTATCTTGGAGAAATGGCTTGGGTCGATGTCAACAACCACACATGACCGAAGGTAACACACAATTTTTGTAATTTCAAATTTATATTAAAAAATATATTTTAATTTAGTTTAATTATATTACAAATTACTAACAAATATTTTTCCATATAGTTGATGTTGCATGTTTCCAAACACGTAACACAATTGCCCCAATCAAGGGAGATGGTTCAATTACATCTCACGACACATCAGTGATCAATGGTAAGAGAATGTTGTCTTAATTCATAGAAAATTATTTAATTCAATTGTGTTTTTCAAATGGATTTGTTGTTATTTTTAGTCATGCCCAGTGTTGTTGAAAATTCATATGCATTCGATTACACACATTTGGGTATAAATACCATGACTGACCCCAGTAGGGTAACTGGTTTGGGTTCACCACTTCACGCATACATGCTTGACAGTAAGAGTATGTTGGCTTTGAGCAAGTAAATTAGTTGCATAACACATGTTGTTTTTCAAATTGTTTTGTTGTTACTATTTCTCAAGGTCATTATTGTTCACCATGCATGTGCAATTGGTGTTGCACATTTGGGGAAAAACACCAAAATTTCCCTGAGTAAAGGAGGTGGTTCGATTTCACCTCACCTGATGTTCACACTCGATGGTAAGACTATTATGTCTCTAACTATGAAAAATTGTTGAAAAACAATGTCAATATTGCATTTTGCATTGCGGCAGCTCTTTCTCATGCCCATTTATGTTGGTGATGCATGTGTAGTCAAAAAAATTGGAATAACATGGTTTGGGACAAACACATTGATCGAATCAAGTAGGGAAGATGGTTCGAATTCACCTCACATATAGTCAATGCTCGACCGTAAGAGTACAATGTATATTCACATGAAAATTGGATAAAAATACAACACATTTTAAAATTCTAATGTTGTTAATCCTTTTGGCATATATAGTTGATCTTACAAGTTATGAGACGAATGTGTTGAGAAGGAGATATTCTTACAAATCATCTCAACAACCTTTTATGGTAAAAGGTAAGACATTTTATGCTGTGACTCGAAGGAAATAAACTTTTGCTAACTACATTTTGAAATGGGAAATAATTCAAAAACATAGCACGTTTTCCGAATTGTAATGTTGTTAATCATGTTGGCATGTGTAGTTAATGTTTCAAGTTGTGAGATGACTATGTTGAGCAGGATAGATGCTTACGAATCGTCTCAACAGTTGTTGATGGTAGAATGTAAGACATTTTTGTTGTTACTAAAAAAAAAGTTTTGTTAACTACATTTTGACATGGGAATTGGTTGAAAAACACAACGTGTTTTTCAAACTGTAACATTTTTAATCCATTTGGAAAGTGCAATTAATGTTACAACTTATTAGATGATAGAGTTGATCAGGAGAGTTTCTTTATGATTCATTTCATTAATTATCGATGGTAGAAGGTAAGATGATTTTATTAGTTACTTAACAGATAAAAATTTTCTTAACTACATAGTGTCAACACGTTAATCAACCTACACAGTTATTAAAATTTATTTTCCTTATAATTTCATACACAAACATCCATGTCTCAATTCATGGTGCATTTATAGATGGGCATGCTCGAAACCGATTGGGAGAGGTCACACTACACAGTTGTGAAAGCATTGAAAATTCTGGGCCCATCCAAATGCTGGTAAGATCAACTACATTTTTGAGGTCCCAATTGAACATGCTCCCACAAACAGAGGAGAAAATTTATGCATACATGACATGTGTTGAGAACTTTAGAACACAATTTCAAGAATCAAATGCACTACGATTTAATTTCATTGTAGATGCAAATGAGATCATCACATCTTGTATGTGGCCTTGGTTCAATGCAAGTAAGAGACCACATCGTCGTTCTTCTCGTAGGGAATCAATTGTAGAAAATTTGAATAATGATGCAACATATTACATGACGTATGATTTACCCAACAATAATTATTCAAAGAGGAAATGAAAAAAACATTCACAGAATTCCAGAAAATATAAAGTGGTAAAGTGTGAAACTATTGCTAAAGATATGGGTAAGTGTGAATTAGTCCTGAGAAAATAATTCACAATGAAGGTTGAATTTCACCAATTTCATGTGCTCAAAAGTGAGGTTTTTGTCCATATGCAATGTTTCCAAAAGTTTTTAATTACATTAGCATGTATTGTTCATGTGTATTATTGTTCAAATGTTTTTTAATCTCATTAACATGTCTTGTCCATTTTTTGTTTCGCAAGCATGGAGTGGAACACGTGAAACACAAATATATGTGAAGGTAATAATTAAAATTAGTTACAAAACTATGGGCTACAAGATTCAAAAAGGCATAATACATAATTACATATTTTACATGTAAATGTTGGAGATGTAGATTCACCTTCTTATGAATAAAAATTGAACAATTGAACAATTTATATTTAAGAGTTGCACAGTAATGTGTTCATGAGAAATCTAAAATTTCAAGGAACAATTTTTGTTGCTATTAATATCTATTTTCGCGAATCAAATTGGTGTAGTCACAAAATCATGCACTTCAGACATTTATTGATCCCAGTTTCATACTACTATTTAAAAGGTTCTTGAGTGAGGAAAGTACTAATTAACCCATGTCTTTTGGCCATCTTGTTTTATTTTATTTCATCATTACCACTGCTTTTCAGCCATATGCCCAGTTTGTTTCGATCATTTCTCGTCTATTTAATCTCGACTGGGGTGTCTAGGCTAGTACTGGGGTGCCCATGGGTGACCTGGTCCTACCAGGGGAACCTCTGTCCTTTTTACACTTTCCCACAATTTTTTGGGCTCTTTCTAGCTGTTTGGCATCTTTATTTGTCATGTTGTCAGCCTTTTCGGGGTTAATTATGAAATTATATCAAGAGAACCCTAGAAATATAAAGTTATGAGACCATAATGAGGGACCTAACATCACTTACTACTATCACTCCATCTAGAGTTATATCCATATATTGCATTAGATATCACTTACATCCACATAGCTCCATCATCAAGGCTAGAACATCCGCATCACACTTCATAGGGGGAGGGATTCTATTCTATTCCATGCACACATTCTATTGTACACTTTCTACACATAGTTAATGTTCGCTACATCACAAAGTGTGGCTGGCACAAGAGCAACCTAGAGCATGTTCACACACACTTGCACATAGAACTACATCGGGTATGAGATGTAGTGCAACGCTCAGTTAGTAAGTCCACCATTGTGGCCGTTGAGGATAGTTTGACCCCTTCATATGCATTTTTTTAATGGTTTAATGCTTGTTTTGGGGTCTTGCAAGTCTTTCTTTCATCTTGGAGTATTGGAGACATTCAATACATAAGAAAGAAGTTGATGGGACACACAACGAGGGTTTCAGACCACCTTCCAACCCTATAAAAACTAGCTTTCTCTGGTCGCAATCATGTCATTATGTGTTGCCATTCCACCTTTTGTCTCAGACCCGCATATGTGTCATTAGGGACACATTGTTGTTTCTATGGTCGCGTTGGTGCTAATCTCTTTGTATCCCATTATTATTTTTTATCAGACCCACGTTGTTGTCTGTTGGGATGGGTATGTGTTTCTAGGGGAACACTTTTGTTATCAGGCCCGCACTAGTGTTGTAAAAGTCACATTGGTGTTCTTTATCAAGTTTGGGGCTCTGTTTTCAAAGTTTGCAGGATTTAATATTTGCTATTTCTAACATCTTCTACAGGTTTTTCAGTGCCAACCTTTGTTTGCAAGGTGTTTCTAATCACGTCTTTGCTTACTTATTTGATGATCTTTAATGAATGATGTTCTTTCATATCTTACGATGGGGTTGTGTATGCTCTTTCCTCGCACCTTTTGGGTGATCTTGGGAATTGCAAACAAATCTAAGCCTTCTTGCATTTACAAACACTTCATTAAATTCATGGTTAATGGAATGAACAATAATTGGTTAAAACGAGTTACCTAGTCATTTGATTTACAAGATTTTCATTTTTCAATATAGTTGGATTTTTTGTTGTGTATGCTCTTCTCTTGTGTCTTAGGATGATATTGAGAATCAAAAATAACATTTAATCCTCTTTCATGATATTTTGATCTTATGGAAAACTATTAACCTTCACGTACATGGTCAATGCTTGCTTGTCAAAGAATCAGGATCTAAACCAATACTAATATAGTTTGTTGTAGGTTGTCAATGGTGTATAAAACCACACTAAGATAAAAGATTAAAAAAACATATCACTATTCAAAACATTGTATTTGCAGGTTCGGTTAAGAGATACGACTCGTCCACTTAAAATTGGGGGAAGTGCCTTGGCATAATCCATAAAACTTGATATGAGGATTACCCTAGGAACCCTAAAGTATTCCACACCTTAAGGGAACCAGTGGACAAAAAGGGAAGTGATTTTCTTACCACTTGACTGGTACACCTTTGTGAGATTAGCGTCAAAATTATCTTCATGTGACCCCAATGAGATACAACTGAACGCAATCTATTGTTCATTGTATCGAAGGGGGTAAAGTAAAGTTGTGATAATCCTTGGTTTATTCAGTGAGAATTCCTTGGAAAACTACTCTCGCAGAGATAATTTTTGACACCTAGAGAGTGAACTAATAGGAAGACATTTTGCACAAGAGCCAACTGCACCAAAACCAATCGTGTTTCAAAGATATCTCTCAAAGCAAGAAATTTTTCGTAGTCAAAACCTTGTTAGTCAAACAAGGGGAGAGTCCACGGAAGTTTGAGCCTAGTTTTATTCATCATGAAACTTACGGGGTGCTACTTTGTCTTAGTTTTTCACTTGCCCTAAGGAAAGGCAAAAATATTCTAAACTTACGCTTAGTTTGTTTCATCACCACTTGGTCTACTCCTTTGTTTTTTTGTTGCCCATTTGGGGACAAAGGAAATCATACATAAATAATGCTATTAAAGATTGTGTCCACCACTTTTACACCCGCTTACATCCTTCCTTGTTGCGAATGCGATAATAAGCATTAACAATGTGTTGGTAAATATTCATATCTTGATAGCCATTGTGTTGATACCCACATCAAGATGTTTCATCGTAGTGAGGCTTGCTTCATCATCAATCTTCCCTTAAGGTGTTACTTTGTTAGCATTGTCTTGATAAAATTTTTATACTTACATCTTGTTTCTCATAAACTTGATTTAAGTTTCTAGATTGTACCATTACATTGCTCGCACTTTAACAACTCCTTAGTATACTTTGACCTTGTCTCCTTCCAAAAATTATCTCAACCTTGAAAATTTTTGTTGTTATGTTTTTTGTGTCATATCAATATTATTTCGATACTAATATCTTATTTTTCTGCAAATCTTGATTGACGTATCTAAGTGGAATTATTGTGTTGCTCACATTTGTAACATCCACTTTTAAGGATTTAGGCATTGTTTGTATCTATATTGGTTATAGTATACTTTGCATTGTAATTCACTTCAACCCTTTGTTAATACTTACAACATGTTTATTTTAAACTTGACTTAAGTGTTGACATCGTGTTGATCATCTTGCATCAAACTATCATTGAGATACATATTGCATAGGGAGTATTTCCTTATAGATTGGATTGTTTACCAAATTTGCATAATTGTTCCTTGTGATATTTCATCCTGTAAACTTTTTTTCTTAGGAAAATCCTTTGGTTACTTATTCTTTGACATTTGACATTCTTTGAACATTGTTGAGCATTTCCTTTTTGAAATTTACGGTCATCATGCTATAGGTTTTTAGTTAGGTTTGTTGTGTCCTTGGTCACATTTGAAAAAACCTCTGTAGAAACCCCTTGTTATGCCCCCATCACAATAATGGCATCCAAGATATTAGGTTATAATCCTGTCATTGGTTGTGATAAGGATAAAGTACTTGCACGAGTTATAGAATTGGGTGACAAGATGCCACATGAAAGTGAATTTATTGCAGGTCTACTAATAATGTCCATGAGGAAGAAGAAGTACAACGTCCTCCTCTCATTAATATGAATGTTTTCATAAACCAATGATATGCTTATACTTCGGGTCCGTACAACAAAAACAATGAAAGCAAGGTACCTAAACACACGAGTGGTTACCAATTACCACCTCTTAAAATGCATCACAAAGTTAGGATGGAGCGCGAGCACAAAGAAAAACCTCCTCCACATGACAATGAAGAAGAACCCCAAAATGATGAAGTTACTATACAAAAACAAATGCAAGTCCTTAGTAGAAAATTAGCTAACTTGGCTTCCCATGTGCATAGGGATACAAATAAAGAAACACATCAAGAAAAACTTAAGGCTAGACATAGTGAAATTCATACTGAAAACCAAGGGGGTGAAATATCAAAGTATAGTCGGGTATACATACCAACTTCCCCTACCAAATATCAACTCTTCACACAAGAGTTACAGTCTATGAAAAGTATACTCACAATCCTTTAGGAAAGAAATGTTGGGCATAGTAAAAAATACCAATACGAAGAGCTATGTCCTTACCCCTTTGACAGAGCTATGTTATGAACACCATTCCCTAAAAACTTTGATTTACCAAATTTTGATAAGTACAAAAGTAAAGGTGACCGACGTGATCATGTCAAATGCTTTCTACATTGCATGCTCAGAAGTAGCCTATGGTAAAAACTACCTTATACGCTTATTCCCACACAGTTTAGGGGGTCAAGATTTGGAATGGTTTCTTTACATACCGAAAGGGTCTATCTTTACATGGCTTGAATTAGTGGAAAGATGTGTATGACATTTATCATTCAACGTAGAAAGTGAAGTTACCATGTTGGACTTGTGTAGTGCTAAACAAAGACCTAATGAGATCTTTGCTAATTTCTTACAATGATGGAGAGGGTTAGCTAGCCGCTTCCCTTGTTCAATTCCAGAAAAAAAAAAATTGGTAAGCACTTTCATACCCAATCTGAATCTAGACATTGCTTTCCATTTACAAAGGCATGGTGTCAAACAATTTGAATAAGTCATAGAAAAAGGAAGCCAGATCGAAAAGGCTTTGTTAGCTAAAGGGAAACTGAAACCCTTTTCAAAAGACAATAAAAAATCAACACCTAATGACAAACCTAAATTCTTAAACAAAAATAAAAACGTCATAGGAGATGGTATAATTGATTCAAAATGTATCCAAGAAGTTCAAATTGGTCCTTCTTTCAAACTCACTAAAGAACCTGTTCAACCCACAATCAAACGTCGAGTGTTCACTCCTCTCACAAAATCTTTGTCCAAAATCCTAAAACAGTTGGACACAGTGAACATGGTCCAATATCCTAACACAATACCCTATGCTGATGATGCACCTAAAATGCCATGGTACAAATATCTTGAATATAGTTAGTATCCTCACATCAAAGGTTGCAAAATAGACAAGTGCCTAAAATGTAAACATTTTATCTAGGATCTTATTGACACCGAAGAAATTGAGGTTGATTCACCTGAAAATGACCAAAAACCCAATCAAAAGTTAGGAATTTATAAATATCCTTTCCCTAAACAAAACAAACTTGGAGAGAAGAAGCCAGATCAGGGTCAATCTTCTAGGAACTACAAAGCTACTAACTATGTTTACACCCAAACTTGTAATCCATTTGATTCACTTATTGGTTGTGTTCTTTCCTCTAATGAGAATGTCAAAAATATAAGAATCAAGAACTGTGAGTGTGTTGTGGCAACACGATGCACTCGACTTGTGATTCTAAAACCTCCTCTGGCTACCCATCAGGATGGTCAATATGATCTCTTAGAATAGCTTGAGAAGACCACTGCCAAGATCTCAATCTTAGATCTTCTTAAGCTATCAAATGTTCATAAAGACATCCTCTATAAAACACTTTAGGGGTTAGGAGTGACAATAGATATTGATCCTTTGCACCTCCAAGTGGTGGTCGTACATATTTCTCCTGATGAACACCTTACTTTTAGCCAAAATGAAGTTCCACACGATGAGTGTTGTCTATTTTTCCACCCTTGCAAAAACTGAACAGCTAGTATTTCCACGGGCAAGGAATGAGTGCCGCGGAGGAGTTTGAGCATACCACAAATGATTTGGAAAATCCGTGACCAAGGCTGACATGCTGCCAAGGTATAGAAAGCCGCACCATAAATAAAAAGGTCATGGATGTTTTTAGCAAGCCATAATATACATTGAAAAAATACGCAGGTAAAAGAAAAACAATGGAAGTTGCGGGATGTAGGAAAAGGGTCTATGGATGTTGACTTGAAGCCGTGCCACATTGGATAAGCCGTGGGAGCCTAAAAGAGAGCTATAGGAGTCAAAAGCTACATGAAACTAAAATAGAAAGCTACTTATCAAAGGAAAATATTAGTTTTCCATGAAGGGATAAAATGGATGTAAATTTTGATCCAATGATCTAATATTTATAGATCTTGTATTATTAGAAATATTTCAACCTACTCATGTAGTGAAATTTGTTTTTCTCAATGCAAATAGAGGTAGGTGAATAGAACAGAGGAAAGTATCCCAAACATGTAAAAGATACACTTTCAGATGACGCAACCTCCATAATTTAATGCAATGCGGGCGTCGTTCCTCCTTTAACAAAACAAATAGTGTGTGGAAGTGGATTTTCAGAGATGAATAGGCCCTTTTTAAGAACAATCATAGAATTTAATGGAAGTTGTTGATGGGTGAAGGAAGAATTTGAATTTCTCGGTATGAACCCATTTTAAATTAACTCCAAGACGATACCTGCCCCCTAACATTTACCATCTTGATCAATGAAACCTAATTCAAAGAATAGCTTGTTACACCCTCTTTGGAGGCACACTCTATCACCGTGGCTATGACAAGAACTTATTGCATTGTCTTAATTTAGTTGAGCCCATCCAAGCAATCAAAGAGATGCACGAAGGTGTCTGCGAAGCTCATACAAGTGGAATGGTGCTACCAAAGAAGGTGTTAAGAGTAGGTTACTATTGGCCTACTATGGAATCAAACTACTGCAGGTATGTTAAGAAATGTTTATTGTTCCAGAATTATGGAAATCTCATCCATGCACCAACACAATCCTTGCATCCAATCACAATACTGTGGTAGTTCTCCAAGTGGGGATTAGATCTCATAAGGATGCTCACTCCAACTTCCTCATATGGACACATCCACATCATTACTACTACTGAGTAATTTACCAAATGGGTTGAGGTTGTGCCTCTTACATATGTTACCAGTGCCCAAATATCCAAGTTCATCATGAATCATCTCATTTTCTATTATGACATCCCCTCCACCATTGTAGCTGACAATGGTAAGTATTTCAAGAACAAAAATGTGAAAGCATTTTACCAACGCTTTCAAATACGCCTAAAGTGGTCTACTCCCTATTACCCCCATGGTAACGGAAAACTAGAGGCCTCTAATAAAACCCTTGTTCACATCATGGACAAAATGGTCAGCAAAACTAGTCGTAATTGGCATCTGTAAATCCATCTCGCTATCTGGGCTTATAAGACCTCCATTCACACCCCTACTGGTGTCACACCCTATTCCCTTGTCTTTGGCACTGAGGCCATCATCACATTGGAAATTGAGCTTCCTTCCCTAAGAAAATCACTCAGAGACTATCTAGACAAAGATGAATACTACCATGTGGCTAGGCTGGTAGAGCTAGAGATGTTAAATGAAAGATGCCTTCGTGTACTCAACCACCTGAAAGTGTATCAAAATCGAGTGTCTTGGGGCTACAAAAAATGTATCATAACTCACTAATTTTAGGTAGGGGATCTCGTCCTTAAAGAAAACCAATTCAATACCGTAAAAAATAAATAAAAGAAAGGTAATTTCAAACCAAACTGGCTGGGAGACCCTATGTCATGGTAGCAAAATATGGATCAAGAGTTTATAAACCTGCATATCCAAATGGAGATGAGCTGTATAAACCTATAAATGCCATGCATCTCAATTGGATCTATGCTTAAGCATGGGAAAATATCACAAAGATCAAAATATTAAAAAAATAAAAAAATCAAGAAAAAAGTAAAGAGAAATCAGTTCGTCCAAGTGTGAAAACCACACAATTGTGGCACTTTAAATAGGTCCTTTGGTGAAAACCAGTTTTCGACGCCTTGGGAGGATTCTTTATTCACAAGCATATCACACCTAGGGGGTACATTTGATTTAGCCAAAGCTAGTTTTCTCCTGTGTATGAGGTTCTTGTGAGCCTATCCTTCGTAGCCTTGATTTGTCTGATCCTTGTCTTGTGCATATGTGAAGAGTTTTCCTTTGTATATTCCCATCTAACGCTGGGGGCATATTCACATATTCGCTATCTTGCACATACGTCTGACATTTTCCCTAGTACATTACCATTTAATGCTAGGGGCATCCACGTTTCTCAGTTTTCCTCTACATAGCTTTGGAATACTTTCCAGAAAACTCAAAAAAGCATTCAAATATATTTAGACAACTCCAAAAAACATTCAAATATGTTAGAAAACTCCAAAAACATTCAAATATGTTTAGAAAACTCCAAAACCATTCAAATATGTTTAGAAAACTCCAAAAACATTCATATATGTTTACAAAATCCCAAAACATTTGAAAAACCATTTCGTAGAAAATTCAAAAATAGTAAAACATGGTCTTACAAAACTCCCAAAACAACGCAAAATATCTCAAAATTATCCCACAATAATAAAGTAGTGCTTTCCTTGTTTTTTTGTTTGTTTCTTGTTTTGTTTTCTTGCTTGTACATCCTGTATAGTGTGTTGCTTAACATAATTCTTATAATGGCCTATTCTTTCCTTGATTAGATTCATTCTTGCTTGTTTATATTCAGTATGTTTTTCATGCTTGTTTATATTTGTACATATTTGTGTTGTGTTTTATTTTCATGCATGTGTATATGTTAGTTTTATTAACTTTTACTTGTTCTTGTTTGCTACTTGTACATTATTTGTTATCACATCATCATCTATATCATCACATCTAACCTCACACATATCATATATCATCAATAACTGTTAAGCTACATCATCATGAAAATAAACATCAAACATATATTCTAGGCTAACATCATATACTATCATCAATGGGGCAGTAGGGATCACCTTCTATCCCCCCTCACCCATATCAAAAAAGTAAAACATGGAATAATCAAAGTATCTCATCAAATACAATGTGATATCATCAAATGTTATCTCATAAATAAAAAACATGTGATACAATCATAATAAAGTCCATCATTATATATAAAAATGTGTCAATATATCAATGTCCATATACATTGTGTCTCAATACATAATCATCAGATACAAAGTATGCCATCATGGGCATGGATCAAAAATTTGCCTTCATATCGAGGCATGAAAAAAAAAAAACATATACATCATCTCAAAATTGTACCTTCATCATGAGGCATACATCATAATAATCAGAATCAACCATGACTCATGCCCATACCCAAACTGCTTGACCTGGTGTCAGGCGGAGGCATTTGTTGTGTTGCATGTTACTGTACTAAATCCCCATGGTGAGGTGACGACTGCCGCATTGATATCATTTATTGAGATGGGCTATATGATCTCGATCTCGACTAGCTATCGGTTAATTGACTAAATTCTATGGTCCTCTATCCCTCGGGAATGCCCCCATGATATAATGTCTTGTAATAGGTATCCTCATCCATGGTTGTGGCAAAACCAAAAACTATATCTTGAGCACCTACTGCCACAGCCACATGCTAGAGCACGTCACGCTCTCCTATAATCCGAGATACATCTACCCTCAATTGATCCCATGTGCCTATGGCCTAGTTCCTCTTTATCCAGGCCTCATCCTGTTTTGTAGTCACTTACTCTAGTTCTCTGTAAAGAGACCGCACCTTGATACATGTTATCTCGCCCTGCCTCATGGCCATGGCATTTTGTATCTATAATACGACCAAGGATGGCCCACCTGCTCTCGGAATAATGCTAAACCTAGGAACCTCTATCTATGGATCTCTCTGAGGTGATGTTTGTGGTTACCTTGGGGGTGATCCCCATCCTCCTACTGCATGCATATAAGATGATGAACCCCATCCATCTCTAGGAGGAGAGTCTACAACCTGTATGACTACCTGCTGCACAACCTGTTGTACCACTAGAATCTATATTTGTGGATGTGGATGTGGTTGTAAAAGTTGATGTGGGGGAGGACCCTATGGTTATACATGTACCTGTAGGAGACCCTATTGTGGCACTTGTATATGTGCACCCTATGCACCCTAGCACTATGCTTGAGGATCAACTTGGGCCTCCTATTGTCCTAATTTGGCCCTATCTCTAAGACCTCGGCCTTGTAATCCCTCTGCTGTGGAAACAACCCCTAGATCTAGGGTAGCCTACAGTATAGTAATCCGTCATGGTAACACTATAGCATATCATGGTCTGTATCACTTGACAAGAAAACAGAGAAACATCACCTCACCAAGGCATGGAGGTTCACTTGTACAGATGCTTTTTTGATCGCCATATCTCATGGTTCACTTATAAGTATATTGCTATCCTTGAGATATGGGGATCAACAAAGCATCTATACAAGTGAACCTCCATGCCCTGGCGAGGTATGTTGGCTAGGAAAATTATATCCCGAATGCATCCCAAGATTCGGGTGCGATCGCCATCGTATGTCAACAACTTTCCCTGGATGGGCACTCTAAGTATCCTGCAGACATCCTCTAGGGTCACACTCATCTCGCATGTAGAAATTCTGAATGTCTAACTCTCGCTGCACCACCTCTCTGCTAAGGCAGTGAGGATATTGTGATCTAAGGTAATCTTTGGCATCAATGCCACGTAAGTGAGGCCTATAACATCTAGGGTGATAACAAGATAAATATGCTTTCGACGCGAGAAAGTATTTGCATAGGCTTGAAGCCTATCGTTCTGCTCGCGAGTCTCCAAGTTTCATAATCTAACTTGCAAGATCACACAAACCACTTATTAACATAATTTCTTTTTAAAAACATCATCTACTTTCTTCTATTCATCTCTAAATTCTTCGACACATTCTATTCTCCTCTAAAATTTGTCTAAACCTAACATTCTATGCTAGCACCTGTGTTCTTACACTAGTGCTCGCGTTTTCACGCTACCGCGCCCCCTGACAAATCAACATTTTAGTCTAAGACTAGCGCACCTAGTTTTACACTAGCACATGCCCTTCACGTTAGCACACCTCAAGGGCCACGCTAGCATCATCCCGTGCATTTGACCTAGCCTTAAGAAGCATTAAATGCACTCAAAAATCATTTTTTTTTGTTTTGCATACTTGTGCTTCATCCCCAGGAAGCCTCATGTACTCTCAAACCTTGTTTGCGTGGTCTCTACGGTTCTAAACTCGTGCC
Organism: Taxus chinensis; assembly: GCA_019776745.2. Classification (NCBI taxonomy): domain Eukaryota; kingdom Viridiplantae; phylum Streptophyta; class Pinopsida; order Cupressales; family Taxaceae; genus Taxus; species Taxus chinensis. Next base: position 277,480,382 of record CM034149.1, on the reverse strand, counting down.
ATTTCTCTCACAAATCAAAGAAAAATTCTCTCAAAATTCAATAAGGGCTAATAACAATAACTCCTCACGATAATTTTTTGCCTTCCCGACCCACTATATATAGTCATTTTCCCCTAATTCTTCATTTTTCTTTTCCTTAGGGGCTAGATAACTAACATAATTATTCTCTTAAATAGTCATGATGATGATTATTTTTATTAAATAGTCATTTTCTACCTGTTTTCGCTACACTGGGCATATTTTCTGTTCCTAGTGACATTTTCTTCTCCCTAGGGCATATTATTTCTTCCAAGCGATCTTTGTCAACATACCACCACACCATCATTCTTCTATTCCATTTTCTTCTAAAAATTTAAAAAAATCCAAAAAATTGTTATAACTCAAAAAATCCAAAACATCGGTAAAACATCAAAATCCAAAACATTGGTAAAACAATCAGAAAATCCAAAAAATTGGTAAAATCATTTAAAAATCCAAAAAATTGGTAAAATCATCACAAAATCCAAAAAAATTGGTAAAAGTTTCAAATTTTCAAAATTTGGTAAGAAGCATGCACACAACTAAAGCATTTATTGGACGCATCATCCTCAAACATCGAAATTTGTCCTACAAAACATATTTCTTTGGTCCTCAATTGTTCTCACACACAACTCACAAATCATCTAGATTTACCTTTATTAAAAAATATGGTTTGCTTACTATGGTTATACTCCTTTATACAATGAGTTGTTTGGTACCATTTCATAGTACACGATTTTTTTTTCACAAGACCCCTGTGTCCTCCGTATATTCACCTCACATGTATCCTTGCTTGGGGTGTAATTTTTAACCCTTGTCATTAACTCAAATATTTAGGAATTGAAGTTTGATAACAAAACATCAGTGCAACTGTCTTGAACGTTGTTTGTTTTAGTATGTGTGCTTGTACTTGTTTCCCTGTCAAGTTAGCTTGTTTACTTTCTCGTATTGCATTATGTTATGTATGCTCCATTGAGTTAGTATTTTAGTAATGGAAAAATGTTAGTATTATATCTTTTCATGTTATTTTACACTTTTGTTGTATGCTTATATTATAATAAAGAGTCGATGAAGTAGATCATAAAACAAAATGATGAAATAAAGTTATTTTTACATCATCTGGATGAAAGCTATCTCCATTCTCTTCATCTTCAATTTTAATCCTTATCATTTTCTCCTATCGCACTTTTTCTTCCAAAAAAAAACCTGGGGCAATAGGGATTGTATTAATCCGCCCTACCCCCCTTGTTTCTTATATCCGCTTCTTTCATCTTTTTCGATCGCTAATCGACCTCTTCCATCACCCCATTGACATTTGAGGGGGCATCCTTCATTCTACTAAATTTTCTTCCAATCCTTAAAAATTTGCTTGTTTGTACTTGTCTACTATCTTTGAAGTGGCGTTGTTTATGCCACCCCAAAGAGGGGAAAAGAGAGACACCTAAAATCCACTTACGTGGTTTTAATACTAAAATTGCACTTACCCTCTTTCCCGTCATTTCCGTAATAATTAGCACTTTTCCGCTAATTACCTAACATTCCCCTTCATTTTTGTTAATTAATTATCCTTCCTATCACTCCAAATTCTAATTAATGACTTTTTGTTAGTTATAATCCACTTCTAATTGATTAATTTACCATTATTAGTTAATTACACCTTCTATTTTAATCAATAAACCCCTTTTATTGGTTAAATTCCCCTATTACATCACCTGAATCAAACTAATTTTCCTCTAAATCCCCTCTAAATAGATTCTACAAGCTTATCCCTACCTATTAATTAATCATATTTGATTAATTAAACCCCTCTCAACTCCCATAAAATGTGCATCCTTTATTAAACATGCATATCCTTTGTATTTATTCTTTGGGTTTAATCCCACATCCACCAAATTTCAAGCCTGGGGAAAACATGCAAGCTATATAAAGAACCCTCCTCCTTCCCTTTCTTCTTACACCTCATTTTGATTAGTGAAAACTATAGGCATTTTTATTTGAGCCATTCTCCATTGTTGGAAATAGCTTCTCCATCTTTCATCCATTCTCTCAAATTGAGGAGCATGGAAAGATCCAAAGAGGCCTTGTAGCCATTTCTTGGTGAGATCTCATCGTCACTTCTTGAGGCAAACAACACTAATTTGATTGCTAGGTGATCTAATTAGGTTCATACTTGAAGTAGTAATTACAAAGAGTAGGAATGGCTTAGCATTTAGTTGTTTTATCATGTTTATGCATTAAAAAAGTTATTTTCCCTTAAGATCTTATCATGATGTTCTTGTTTGATTAACTTTGCTTTGAAGCTACTAGGTGTTAGTTTTACATTTACACAATTTCAATTAGCATAGTTAGTTTTACATTTACACAATACTAGTCAACTAGAATAACAAAGTATTGAAAATATTTAAATGATCAACAATTTTCATACCTTCTTTCACCCACAATGCGTACAACTTCCTTTTTAGGTAAATAAGATTTGTTACAGATTTTTTCATGTAAAGACTTTCTACACTGGTCCATAAATCTGTTGTTGTTTCTCCAACTATATTGAAGAGAACCTCATATGCTAAACATAATCGTATTGCACTGAGAGCTTTCATAGCTAGCTCTTCCTAGTCATCGTCATCCACCCCTATGGGTTTCTTTGCTTTTCCATCCAGGGATTTTTGTATCCCTTGTTGCACCAATACATCATGAACTTTGAGTTTCCACAGCTCAAAGTTATTCTTTATGTTAAACATTTTCTCCACCTCAAACTTTGCACTCGACACTTTTACCATTTGATGTAATAGCAACACCAAATACAAAACAATTTCTACAAATATGGAAACGGTGCTCTAATACCACTTGTTAGGAAATTACAGACTATGCAACAATGAATACATATAAATGTGAATAAAAAAATAACAATTTACAGAGATAGAGATGAATCAAATATACAAAATACCAAACATGCAAGAGACGAACACCAAATTCACATGGTAAAACCCCAGGTGAGTGCTTAGGGAAACATCCACGATGTAAGATATAAAGATTTATTAACTCAAGATGAACTGATTACATGCGAACTCGTTATGAGAAAGTTTAGATCTCTACAAAAATATATACACCTAATTGGCAAAGTACAGTTAGGATTCCTCCTAAAAATAGAGTGGAAACACACATTAGGATTTTCCTTTCTAAAAAATAGAATTCGGTTGAATTCGTCTTTCTAGAAACAAGAGATTGAGTCCTTAATTTTTGCTATGGGAGCTCCACCCCCTAACCCCTGCTGGGGGGGCTCCATAACATGTTGTAACCCCCCTTGGACCCCCCTACGGCAAGAGTGGGATGGCTTCCCCCCACACCCCCTTTAATAAGTAAGGTACAAACCGCACTGCAAAGGGATCTGAAATTTAACTTTGTTGGCACATATCTAACATATCCATCCTTAAACTTATAGTTGGGACTTGAGTCTAGCTCTACATTTCCTTTTATCATTTGACAACAGTACATTTCAATCATAAATCTGAACTATGTAAAGGCATATAGAAGTTTCCAAGTATTTCTAATAAGGTGAGCTGTAGTGCCCACTTCCCTTCGACACTTTTGATATTGATCATGATACTACTGACTATATTATGGACATTATTATAGTTTTGATTTAGTATGGTGTTAGATGTCAGATCATGGATTATTGTTGACTCTGATTCATATATGATGCATGATGATTGTTAGAGACATTTTATATAAATGCTGACATGTTGTTGGACATGGTTATATATATATTTATGGATGTTGTTAGGACATGCGATATTTGGATATATTGAGTAGACTGAGAAAATTGAATTTAAAATTAATGATTATATAGTTGCTGATAAAATTGTAAGTGATATTGTTGATTGTTTGGATGTTGTTGTGATTCATATATATATATATATATATATATATATATATATTGATGATTTTGAAATTATATTATATTCATCTGGATGTTTTGATATGGCCACGAGGCCAAAGGGGTAGTTGTATTGTGCAGGTTAAAAATATCACAACAAACATCAGAGGATTGGAGACCAACCACATTATAATTCTAGATGAATTCAACAAGGTCACCATGGCAACTTGTATTGTTCGTGTGTGTGTGTTTGATTGTTATGGATTCCCATGGGGGGAATCACCTTTAAATGTGACCACATGTTATGTGTATTTATTTATTTGGTTCCTTTTTATTGATGTTTGCATGTGTTTATTAAGTGATGTGTTTACCCTTTTCATTATTTATTAATTGTGGCAAATTAATGTGAGTAAACATGTTGTTAAAATAAATTAATCAAATTGAGACATAAGAAAGTAATTATTAGAGTTGTTGGCCTAAAATCAAAGTGTTGTAAGAAATGTGTAAGAGATTTGTAAGTTGATTTTGGAGTATGAAACACTCCACCTCCTTTTGAAATTTGAATTTGTCCTTGGAGGCTGATTTTGGAAGCTTATGTGACAAGTTAAACTTGTCCCATACCTTTTAAATTTGCACGCCAACCTTACCTATGGTTGGAGGGATTAAATCTAGCCTTCATTATGCATTTTTTAAAGTCAAGTTGTATGTTTTAATTGCACTTTCTTACATGCTTTCAATGTCAGTCCTTATGGAGTGTGGGCTTGATTTGAGTGTGTAAGTAAAACTGTCATTTACTCACCTACTTAATTATTGTGCCTTGGAGATTGAAGTTGACTTATGAGTTGGAGTTGAGGGTGTGTGATGTGGCATCCCACATGGATCCACCTCATCCTCTTCTCTTTCCTCTTCTATATATTCGAATTCCTTGGCTTGTTTTGGGGGTTAATTCACCTTGCATTGCTTCATTTTGGGTGACTTTTTCTGGTTTGGGGAGATCTTGTAATTTTTGGAGAAAGTTGGAGATTGTTGAATGCTTCTAGATTATTGATCTTAGACTATTTTACATTGAAAATCTTGTTGTTTGGAATTTTGGAACAAACTCCATCACAGAGAGGTAGGAGCTGGGCTCTTTAAAATGCTCATCTTGGTATGTCTCTTGTCATCTCGGTATGTCTCCTGTCACTTATTTCAATTATTGGACCTGTCACCTGTCTCCTATGTATGTTTCCACATTTGAAATAACTTGTTTCAATTAATGGACTCAAGGCCTGATATTGACAGGCTGTGGGCGTGTATATTATTGGTAATTAAATTCGGTCCGCGTAGAGAATGGTAGGTTGAAAATTTATAAAATAGTTAATTGTATTATTGGTTATTAAATTCGGTAACCGTTGAGAGTGGTAGGTCGAGAATTGGAATTTTTGACTTGAAGATATGCCCTTTATTCACATTTTCCCATTTTAACAACACCATTTTGCTTGCGAGGAAGGTCATCCAGTTCAGTGAGATTTGCAATGGAAATGGATGCACAGGAGGTTGAGAAATTCGGGGCGCAGACGCAGGAAGCTTTAGAGATCGTCTTTTCGTTTGTTCCTGCGCTTGTTCTCAAATCTGCCCTGCTCCTCGAAATCCCAGACATTATTGCACGCCAAGGCCCCAACTCATCTCTTTCAGTCCAGGAAATCGCCGCCCGCCTTCCCACAAAAAATCCTCATTTGGATAACCTGTCTCGCATTCTCAGATATCTGTCTACCAAGGGCGTTTTCATTCGATCCGGCGAGGGCGATGGCGATGAAATTCGATATGCCCTCACTGATACCGCTAAACTTTTCTTCGTGAAGGGGGAGAATCCATCGAGTATGGTACATGCGGCTATGCTGGAGACTCAGGAGGCGTTAATGGCGAGGTGGCACCATGTCCATGAATGCGTGCTCCAAGGTGGCCATGCGTTGCGAAGGGCTCATGGAAAAGACGTATATGCCTGCGCAAGGGATGATCCGCACTTGAATAGTGTCATCAATGATTACTTGGCAGCCGATACCATGACATCGATTGAGCAGATTGTGAAACACTACGATGGTTTTAAGGAGTTGAAGAGCGTAGTAGACATGGGCGGGTCAAAAGGAACCGCATTGAGGGAAATAGTGAAAGCACATCCTCACATCCACGGGATTAACTTCGATCTTCCCCATGTTATCGCAACCGCTCAGCCTATTCCAGGTTTTCTTTTTCTTTTCTCCATTTTTCACCAGATAACAGAGGCGTGCTAAGTATCCTCTCGTCTTTAAGAAACAGTTTTCATGTTTTTTATACAGGTATTGAGCACGTGGGCGGCAGCATGTTCGATGGCATACCCTCTGCAGACGCCATTTTTATCAAGGTAACTGATCATTTACAATTTGTCTCTGCTTTTGCTAGTTTTTAAAGGGGGAGATTTGAAGGATAGAAAATGGATATGGTGATTTGGTGGAACAGAATGTACTGATCGACTGGGACGACGAGAGCTGCATAAAGATACTGAAAAATTGTCACAAGGCTTTGCCTGAAAATGGGAAACTGGTGGTGATAGAAGAAATGATGCCAGAAACGGTGGAGCAAAGGGAGATCGTTGAGATACTAAAAGTGGCCCCTCTAACAGAATTACTAATGAGAAACGAGGAAGAATGGATTAAGATGCTTCAACACTCCGGCTTCCGTAACCTCAAAGTCGTTTCTCTGCCTGGAGCGTTTTCAAACAAGATAATGATAGAGGCTATAAAGTAATATTTGTGTGGGAACACTATATTTGTATTCGCACATTTAATAAGTGGTATGATCGGCCCATAGGTACGATAGACGTTATATGAAGAATTATTGTTCTTGTTCGGTGGTTCTAATTATAGTACTTATGATGAATGATTGTTTTGTTTGGCTGTTCGAATTAAGTTGATATATTAAAGGTGGATTTAATGGTGTGAAGTGTAATTGAGTTAATAGACATTTTCTCATGGAGGGAGGGTGTTCGTTAGCACAACCAATAGGAGCCACGGATGTTGAATGCGGCGATGTATAATTCTATCAGGGTCATTAAAATCTTCATTGCCAGTTTCAAATGTAACCACATTTGTTGATGTTTTATTTAGCCTTTCACAGTAAGTTGTATGTCATGACCAGTGTTGATTCTACAGAGGTTGTGCACAACGGTGAACTAGGGTGCCAATAATGTTGCACCATCTCCACTAGCCATAGTGGTCGATCCATGATCTATGTTCATAGTTTGACTCGAACTTCTGACCAAAAAAAATCCTAATTGTACTGTCAAGCCTTCTCGAATCGATTTTTGCACAAAATCTATTTGTTATTTGTCATTTACCTTAATCTCGTCTTAATCCTACTCATTCATTAAATTAGGCAAATTCAATGATTTCATGTTGGATAGTGTTTCCCAGTGTCATCTTATTACAACTAGTCACCCCCCCTGAAAACACACACAAAAATCAAGCTCTTGCAATTACAATTATACTAGCAAATGCAGTAAAATAATATTTGAATATGCGCAAATCCTACCTAGATGCAGACAAATTATCTTGTTATATCCAATTCCTAACAAATGTAGGTAATTTCTACTTTTTCTGAAAAAAAAAATGAACTAGCAGTAAATACAAAAAATATCTCTCGTTGGTTTGATCAAATGAATTAATTTATCCCTTTTTATGATAGGGTTTTTGCAATTTCTTGCAAATACATACAATTTCCAACTAAATGTAAGGAAATACAAAAACACAACAATCATTATGGAGAAGGGACTTCCAAAAGATGTTGTAGTTTCAGGTTACCTGTGAAATATGTCTACAAAATGTGGAGGCATACATAATGCAGGTATAATGTTTGACAAAGTTACTTATAGATATGTGGTCTCATGGACTGCAATGATTGTTTCATATGTGAAAAAATACATGTTTTGGCATGGATTTTGCCGCTATTCATTTTTAGAAATTGCCCAAGGTGCAACAAAAAACTTCAACCACATGGGAAATATCACCATCAAAGGGGTAATTTTCCTCTGCTTTTGAGAGTGGCAATTTCCTTGTAAGATGTTATTTTTTTGGGATTTTAGGGTGCTTTTAATCATAAAGTACCAAAGGAATGCAAAAATGGGAGAAATGAGGGAACAAAGGGAAATGGAGGAAAAGTGGAAAAAATGGGAAAGAAAACAAGAGTGAGAGACCTTCTGATGGGGTAAATTAATAGCACCATCTAGGAAACTCACAAACAAAATAAAATATCCAAAAGTCCTCTTCTCATAAGTAAAATAAATACTTTGCAAATACAAAATAAATTTCTCCACTAATGACACAAAGTCCTTCAAAGTTTCTTGCACACATATGGTGTAAAGCCTATCATTCACATTCCAACAACACAAAATTTATTGAGACATGAAATGTATGCAAAAAAAAATGTTTTATTATATTTGTAAAATATAAATTACGTACACATAACTAAAGACACATACATAAGGAAGTAAACTTGTATTGCAATCTCCAACAATGTGAGAGAAGGAAAAAGAACTCCTTCACGATGAAAAATGTCCCTTTTTTGTAGACTTCCACCTCCACAAGTAGTTACATAACCAATTACCCACTTGACCTAACTACCATGTCACTTGCCTTCATTATTGCTTACACTCATTTTGTGATTTTACATCCATAAAAAAATTACGAACAATAGTGACTTTTGCACTTAAATAAAATTAATTCAAAATAATTAATTAAGTGCACTCTAAATTAAATTAATTAATTCTTAAAAAGAATTAATTACACGACTTAACTTCACTTTCTTAAGTGACCCTCTAATGCACATATAATATAATATTTAAAGTGCACGCATAACTTCCACATCATACTTCTAATTAATCTAAGTTGAAGTAATTAAAATATATTTATAAAGCCATCAGTCCATGTGTTCACCAAATTGTGCGAAGCTTTGACATATATTTATATTATTTACCTTTGTGAGATTAATTAATTCAATGAAAGTTAATGTGATGCGGTGTCATTTTGATGTCACCTTGGTACCCCTGCTCCCAAGTGCTCATGAAATTGCTTGCTGCTCTCAAATTTTAGAATGGCTAAAATTTAATTCAACATGCATAATCAAAAATTATATTTATACAACTAATACATAGTTATAGTCTACAAATATTCAAGAATTTACAAATTATATAATGAAAATTTTGTTGTATATTTTATCGTCGAACTAGCCCCCGAGAAGAAAAGGTCTTAATACTCACTAGAAACTGGAGTTGGGTTTATTTCATGGAGAAATGATATGCCAATTGCCAGCACCATAAACAAGTGAAGGACATTGTACTCAGTCTTCTCAAACCCCATTTTGCTAAAGAGAAAAATCTTAATGTAATAAAAGGAAGGAAAATGGCTCCCAAATATTTAGCTACATAACCATATGTTAAGGTGTGGGGCTTGTCTTTTTTTTGATATAGGCCAAATGTAACAACCTCTATATTACACTTCATCAAACTAAGGGAAAAAATTATTTTACCCATTTAATCATCTTTATGCCTTCAATGATTACTAGCTTAAGCAAATTAATCTAGCATTAATTAATGTTCAGAATCCATCTCAATAACCTATGATAACCATGTGCAACTGCAAAGGTTTCAGATCCTACTCGACCCCCCTTCAATGCTCTACATGAGCCAATATACCTAGTATATCATTTGGTTAGACATGTTTAAAGGTATAGAGAATCATGTGTATCTTCTTAGTGTTAGCTAGGAAAGTATACAACTACTTCACTCCTGCTCACGACACAGTTTAAAAGAAGACATGGTGAGAAACAATGCAATCGGTCATTTGCATTATTATGGCCATAATTTTCTAGAATTGCGCTAGCAAACCTAGTTTCATGACTCCACATAATGCACTTGAAACATGTTCTTTTATTCAGAAGACAACCGTCTCCTTCATATTATTAGGACTATTTTTGTTGTTTACTTATTAAGTTACAGTTATTCAATTTAATTTATTGTTAACCACTTTAGTTCAATCATTTACAACAATGTAAACATTCATCCTATGGATAGGTTGTTTGAGTTTCAATACGATATCCAAACCACATTAGAGCTATGCAATGATCTCCATGAGTCATTGCATATGTACCCATTCCCACGTGGTGTCAACTATATCAATTTCCAATTAAGAGACTGGTTCAGTCAAGTATAAGACTTGAAACCTTTTCGCAACATTAATTAATGTCATTAATGCCCTTTAATTAATAATAGGACTGTTTTTGTTTACCTAAGGTAGACAAGTACATCAATACCATTTCATGAGTTTTTAATATACTTTTTAACATTTTTTCATAGCGTCGTAAATTGTTGTTATTAAAAGGCAGTAGTTGTTGTTTGTTGTTTCATACATAAACTGATTTATATCAACTTACTTATCTATCTAAATAGGCACACCCTAAACACTTTCTTAATCCTTGATTATATTATTGATTGGCTATATTTGATTACCTCTATTATTCTTAATCAAGTTTATGAAAGTTGATATCCTAAGGGTGTAACACCCAAAAATTTGACACACAAATACAACAATAAAAATATCGGAATAATTTTTTCTATTTACATTGTTGTATACATGACACCACATGAGATTACTTAGGACAACACACAACACATAATATGTTTACACAAACATTAACCCACAAATATAACATTAAAATACGTGATGCACAACAGGGTTAACTTTTCCCAAATGACAAGGCACAAGATAATGATCCAACTATAGTATAAAATATCGTATAGGAACCATCCATGACACAACACATTCTCAGTTTACATATTTATTACATTCATATTTTGTTATTGACCTTAATCATTTAATATCCACTTTTTATGCATTCCTTAATTTTTCTTCAAGCTAGAATACATTATCCTTATTTTTCTTAACATTTTGTTGGTGATGATTTCATCTAATTTTGCTTGTTTCCCTTTATCGCAATAACATGATCTATCCTTATTGTTGGTAGGAACATATGTGCATACATGAGGCTACTAGTGTTTGTCTTATGGATTTGTTTTCTAAGTTATATGTTGTTTATTTCTTTATCCCTTAAGATAGTCTCCATAACTTAAATAATTATTTGTCATATTTCAAAATGCATAAAAAATTCCTAATTCTATCATTCTTATGTTAAGGTTATGCTTCTAAAATGTTTATTTGATGTTTAAATTTTACCCTTGTTATAAAAGGGAAACTAATGTGAATTCAAGGAAGAAATCTTAGGATTTAAGGGAGATTTAGATTCAAGATGCCTCTTCCCATAAACATTCTTCCATTATGGTATCTTTATTTTCCTTTTATAGTTTATATAGTTCCATAACTTGTTTGAATCCATTCAACATTTTCACATCGAGAAATTTTATTTAGATTTATATACATCTTTTATTTTATCAAAAGTTTGATCTCACCAAGAGCAATTCATATTTATTTCTAACAACATGAAATTTTCTAGTTGAGTTATAAGGACTTCAAGTATGACATTATTCCTAACCCAAAATCTCGTTAACTCTTGTACTATTTACACTTACATCGTACTTTCGTCTCACTATTGGCATTGTTTTAGAACAATTGTAATTTCAAATGACACATAGTTTACACTTAAGGATTTGTGACTAAAACGGGTGGTGACCCTACACCTAACCACTCATTTCATTTCTCTTAGACCATTAAGTATTGAATGCATATAACAAGACAACCCAACAACTATATGCTTCTCAAATTCCTTCCAAGGAACACCTTAAATCATTTGGTGAATATGCATTAGTGCTTCCTTCACCAATAACCTTAAGAGAGGCTCCACGATCTATTAACTTCAAAAACATTCATGGATGGGGGAAATATTACACCATACGAGAAGCACATGGCAATCCACTACTACATACTAATGGACACATTTATCTAAGAGGGGGAAAGGGGTTCAAATTCAAAATTTACAAAATTTTACGCGCTCAAAATCCATTTAAAGAAATATTTACAATCTTTGGTAATCATACGTCATATGTCCTTTACTTAATCAATTAGATCCTAATGAGTGTGATTTCACACTTAACTAAGTTTGGATTCCTGGGGAAATTAAGTACTATATGCAGATTATAAGGAGACATTTAATTATATAAATTTTACACACCTTTCTAAGGTTGCAACTTGAGTGATTGAACACCCTTATCTCTAACAATCATCATGTAACTCTAGGTAAATATAGTGCACACTCCTCTTCGACACTTATTATGTTTTGATTCCGGTTACTATTGACTATAAACATGGATATTATTTTATCATTTTGGTTAGCATGATGTTAGATGATAGAGATATTCTAACTATTGATGGATTGTGATTCATAGTATGATTTGTGTGGAATCTTAGAGACATAGAGAGACATTTTTTATCGATGATGATGATGTGTTGTTAGCATATATATTATTGACATTCAAAATTCTCTTCATGTTGATTAGGATTTAGCATTTGAACTAATCTCGTGATCTTACTGATATTGATAAAAGATAGAATCGAGTGATGTTGAAAATTTAGACAAATGATAACATTGTTTAGTTGAGATGATGATTTAGCTATATGAGGATGTTTATATAATATATATAAACACATCAAAAACATCAAATATAATATATATATATATATATATATATATATATATATATATATATATATTATATTTGATGTTTTTGATGTGGCCACAAAGCCGAAAGAGGTATTGTGTGATTTTGCAGGTGATTATATCACAACAATCAAAAGGGGGATTATAGACCAACCAAAACAAAATACTAGATGGATACAACGATGGTCACCATGGAAACTTGTGTAATGTTGTTGATTTTTTTTTATTTTGTTAAGGGGGTCCCCGTGGGGGGTATGACCTCTAATTGTGAATATGGGATTTGTGTGTAATTAGTTCCCTTTTTCTTTTATTTATTGTTTAGTATGTGATTTATTTGGTGATGTAATTTATTTAATCATTGTTGATTAATGTGCCTTGATTCAGTAATTTAATCATGTTATTAAGTTATTTGGGGATGTGACAAAAGGGGTCATTTATTGGTGTAGTTGATCTTTTGGACTTTTTGATTTTGATTGAGTGTAAGTGACTTTGAGTGTTGTACACTCTACCTTGCTTTCAAATTTCAGATTTGGGCCATTTTTGGAGGTTTGTTGTGTTCTTACCCAAGGTTAACCTCTTTTAGAGATCGAACAACATCATGGGTTTGACAGGAAACTCAAAGGCATATAGACAATCATGTATGTCGTTTTGTAGCCGGGTAAGCAATCTATCTGACTTGTTAGCACTTAGGCTCTGAAGGGAGTGGGTAGCACATGCAAAAGGATGTGATCTGATCCTAACTATTTTAGGTTGTGCCTTTCAACCAAGGTAAGAGAACCTATTTTGTAACCTCTGTTATTTGAAAGGAGATACAGGTACCTTTATTTTGCATAAATTTTTGTAAAGGAGGCCTTGGGGAAAATATGATCAACACACCAAATCTGACTCTCACGAGTTGTCACTTCCAGATCATGGAGATATCTATCACAACAAGGCAAAGGTTACTAAAGACATTTGAGACCCTAATTATTTCTGCATGTTTTGGTAACAGAGATTATGCATTTGTGTACACACATGAAAAACAGGGGTATTATAGGTAGGATTGGTTGTTGTTAAATGAATTTTGGTGGGAGGGGAGATAGGATGGACTTGAATCACCAGATCCTTGAGAGATTATGCAAAATGGAAAGATTCAATCAACAAAATGCTACAAAAAGTTAAATTGTTTCCTCAACTAGAATATGTGCTTCAATGGAGGCCTAGATTAGCACTCTTTCACACAACCTGTGGGATTCTGTCATGAAGGCTCGAGTCAGAGGACCCAATAAAGAACCAAGATTTAAACCAAGTCACCCTTGAGGTACACCCAAAGGCTTATAAATAATTTCTATCAACAAAATGAAAGAAAAGTGATTTTAAACTATTTATCCCATTCCTAGATGAAGGCTCTTCTGAGAAATGAAATTGCAGATGCCACTAAACTATCACAAGGACTAAGACCTATGTGATTGGACTATATTTTGGTACAATATTGTAATAGAAACAAGAAAAACTACCCGTATGCATTCAGAAATGAAATAAATACACTTTACTCAAGATTAACACATAATAACTCAAAGTTTGATCAAATTTATCAGCAAGGGAAAGTTTCCAGAACAATCTCAAAGCTTTTCAATGGTTGTACACTTGCAACCACCTTGACACGATAAAATTTGACACAAAGAGAGATATACAAGCTTCTCTAGATGACTTCTCAAAATGGATGGGCTCTGGAAAACTTTTTTCTGCTAGAGAAAATCAGTCCCGATCTTTCCAAAAACTCCCAAAAAAAATTTGCATGATGAATTCATGCCCTTTATAGAATTTCCAACAGAGCCCCTTCCTCCCAAAAGACAAAAACTTTAAATGCACTAGTGCTTGCCATGATTCTTTCGTGATTCGTAGAATCAGATCTGTAAAAGTCTCTAGGTGCTCGAGGGAAAATATCTTCGATTTCTTCCCACATTCAACTCCTTTCTTGAAGAAAAACATGCCTCCATCCATTTTCCAACCACTTCCGCCCCATATCAATCAAATTTGGCCCCTTGTGTGCTCAGGAGAAGAAAAATGGAAAACTAGATTGAGCCCGAGAGTTAGACCATTTTAATGGCGAAAGACGTCTCCAGATCTCTCCCACCAAACTCTAGATATCAAAATTAACTCACTCCTCTATTTGGCATGTGTAGAAAATAGCAAGAAATCATGAAGACTCGCACTCCTAGGAGTTTTATAGAAAAAATGGGGGGAAAATCATATTTAGACGCTGTAGTAGCCAGTTGATATTTGATTTTGAATGTGGGCCGTCCATATGGAAGATGCAAAAATAGGCTCAGGGGATTCCTTTGACCTTTTCTGACCCTTTTAGAAAAATAGAAAAAAATCACCTTTTTTTCCCTGCACCTCCGCTTCTAAAAATGGGCCTGACACATGTCCTGAGGTGGGCCCCAAAAGAAACGTAGAGAAATTCTGCCATTTGACTCTCTTTTGGAAAAAGGAAAATTTTCCAAGTTTTCCCCGCAGCTCTGCCCTTGAGAAATACTTTTGACACGTGTCCCAATGTGGGTCCCAGTGGAACTACGCTTCCCCTTTTACTTTTAACTCTTTTTTCTCAAAAGGAAAATTTTCCAATTTTCCTCCGTGGGTCCACACCTCTGCCGTTGACCGGGGAAAAACATTGACTATTTCCCATCGGGCTCGCAGGCCATTTTTGCTATTTTAACCTTTATGAAGTAAAGAGGTGAAAAGTTTGAATTACCTCTGATGGTCTGCCTCCCCACCCCCTATGAATTTTCAAATTACCACGTGTCACCAATGGCACACCTTGAGGCGGCCCCAAAAATTTGATACCTTGAATGAGTGCGGGCTCGCCACGTGTCCTACTCCGGAAAAATTTGTTTGAAGGCTTGAAGCTCAATGGAAGGCACCACTTTTCAAGCTCCGAGGTAGTCTCCTTTTGTCTGTTGAAAAGTCTAAGTAAAATGCAAAGTGAGTGGAGTGCCCCATGTGTCCGCATGGCGCTTCTTTTAGATGGCACCCAAGTTGAAGACCCTGAATGAGTGCAGGCTTGCCACGTGTCCCTGTTCTACCAAATTGTATCTAGGTGCATAAAATTTGTCTAAGTATGGGAAAGTAGTGGAAGCCTCTACATGTCCTTTTGGCGCTACTGCAAGGTAAATCCTAAAAGTAGATCTTCAAATGAGCAGCATTCCTTCACATGCCCTAGACTTCCTCAAAACCTTTTGAAATTTTTTTATGGGAAATCTAGCGGAAGTCTCCACGTGTCTCTTTCCTGCCAACCCTCCACATGTCCTCCCGATGCTACTTCAAAGCCTAACCAAAAATTTGATTCTTGAACAAGGGTCGTTCCTAGACGTGGACACATTTTATTAAAATGAGGCTTTTCATGGAATTTTCGAAGTATTAAGTTGATCCACATCCAAAAAAGAGGTGACACATTTCCTTGTCGAATAAATGATGTAAATTTGACCAGGAGAAATGCCTGTCAAAGCGTAAAACACAGAGAAACGTCCATTCGAGATAGAAAATGAGGTTTTCTTCAAGGACAAAGAATTTAGACTATTGTACGGCTCAAACACGATCCTTAGGGACACATAACTCATTTCTCCTTGAGTGCCTAGGGAAAAAATGGAAAGAAAAACAAATTTCGACTGTGGAGAATAGAGAAAACAGGAAAACATGAGTTTTAAAGGAACAGAGCATGAGAGACTCAAAATACAGAGCTTTTCTAGAGGAACAAAGGAACCGTGATTTAAATATGGACCCACACATGATCTTCGGCCCAGGAGAAGATTAAAATGGCAACAAAGACTGGCCAAACACAATACGGGGAAGGATAAAATGACAGAGGCCGTGAATGAATAATATTTCAAAGGCACAGATGGGGCGAGACAATTTTTAGCACTAACATGTTGGACAAGCTAATATTTTCCCACACCTAATAGTTTCATATACCAACTCTACCTATGGATTAGGGGTCAAAAATAGACCCCATTATGTGTTTGGTAGGAAAAAACTTGACATTCATTGCAATTTTCTTACATGGGTTTTAAATTTTTTCCTTAGGGGGTGTGGGTTTGGATTGTGTGTGTAAGAGGCTTGTCATTCCTCTCAACCACCAATTTATTTTGAATTGGGGTTGAGGTTTGAATTTTGATGTGGACTTGAGGATAAGTGATGTGGAATCCTACATGGATCCACCTCACCCTCCTCTCTCCTTTTTCTATATATACATGTTTATTTTTTTGTTTGGGGGTTACTTCATTTCATTTGTGCTCTTGTATTTTTGGAGTTAGAGAGTATTTGGAGTGCTTGTTGAATTCTTGGATCTTTTTGGAGTAATATTGAGCTTGAAGGATCCTAGAGTGTAATTCCTTGATCAAGTTCTTACTATGGAAAGGTAGGAGCTACACTCTTTTTACTTGTTTGTTTTTATATGTGTGTATTTTATGTATGTGAATGTTTTGTATGTTTGTTGGGTTCTTGGGTAGAATGCCTAAGTATGGTGTAGGAGAAGGCTATGGGGATCTTACTTAGTTCTTTTGAGGGAGACACAAGAGAATGTAGGGAAGAATAAGAGAATGTGGGAGGTATAAGAGGATATTGAGGGAGGCATAATAGTTGTGTAGGGATTTTGAGTTGTATTTTGGAGGGTTTTAAGGTGGGCACCTAATCCCATTAGGAGACATAAGTGATCTCCCCCTAGATCCTTGCTCCATTGGCTTTGCATTTCAAGCCTTGTGTATTTTAAAAGTTGCATTCTTGTGATTTTTTTCTTGTGTTGAATGTGTGTGATATGGTCATGAAATTTTATATTGTGATGTTGAAGCATTGTGTAGTCTCCATGAGTTAGATCCATCCTTTATTGCATTTTGGTTGGGGCTCGGGGGCTAATGAAGAGGATAACTTCTTTTCCTCATTGGAGTATTGGTTGGGTGGAGAGTTTTTCCTCTACCCCATTTTTGTTGTTGTGATTAAACTGAAGAATGGTAGATATCTTGTGGAATATTTGTATTATTTGTTGAAATCAAAAGAAATCCTTCATTGTAGAAATTTTCTTGTATTTCCCACTTAAGGTGGAAGACTAGTAGATTGTATTTACAAGAAAAGTTTCCTTGCAAGTTTTATCTACCATGTTGTAATATTATAATTGAAGGAATTTTATTAAAGAATGTGTCTTTCCTTTCTCTTAAAATTATTCGTATGTAAAGGAATGAATTAAATGGATATCATGTTTAAATTTTACCTTGTGTTGAAAGAAAAGAAAGTTGTAAATCTTAATGTTTGATCACAATATGAATTGGCAGGTTTTCATAACCTTAATTCTAGGCTGAAATAGTTAAACACTCTCTACTTTTGATATATTTAAATTTAAATTTATCCTTTGATATCTATGTTTAGAGTTCTTTGGCCTAGACAGTGACCGACACTAGTCAATCTTAACCGCCGACGGTGTACTTAGTACCAACATCGGTCACTATTTCTTATTGAAGTATTTAAAATGTTAACTCCAAGTTGTGTTGTCATATTAAATGAAATCCTAACTTGCACAACAACCTTAAATTCAATGAATAATTGTGGAAGAGTCATTGAGATCAGTGTGGATCAAAAAATGTTGAAGATATGTTAAAATTTATAAAATGTACTCATCTGATAGTAACCAACGTCGGTGAACAAATTGTCATCCGTATTCCTGTGACCCACATCAATCACTAGATACTGCACCAATTTCATTTCTATAAGCTTAACAGCCATTTTTTGTGCCCTTGTTGATATCAGATGCTTTCGAGACTGTTATACTTTCTTAAAACTGAATAATAAGTTACTCATGGAATTAATCTCTTACCCTTGCATTTAAAACAATATTCTAAAAAATTACCACTAACACAAGAACCAACTCCGGTAGTGGAACTGATGTCTATAAAACAATGATTACCATGGTCATTCAAGAGACTGCCATCAGTCACCTGTGCGTGGATTTTTTTTCCTAAATGTATTTCTGGCTAAACCATTAGCTCTTATGGATCCAAAATTCACCCAAATGTAGATCCAACCTGTGTGGCCCATGTATGCTTGTTTGGACCCATACTCCAACCTGCATATAGGGATTTAAATACATAAGATCCTTGATCTACAAAATGGGGGTTTTTCCCATCAATGAAAACAAAAAAGAGAACAAATCAACAATAGATCTCAAACCAGATCTAGGATAGATGCTTGTATTGCAATAAATAACTAAGAATGCATGATTAATCTAATATTAAACTATTCTGAAGGAGGAACCAAATGGATGGAATCCCCTTCTTCTTGAATGTTGATTCCAAGAAGACTCTTTCATGATAAGACAAATATTCAAATATCAAATTCATATTGTCAAAGAGAACAAAGTAGACTGATCCTCTAGTTTCGCTCAGAGGAAGATGAACTCGCAACCTATTAAGGAAAAGTAAATGCAAACTTAAACACTTAAACTTGAATTTAAAAAAACTAAAAGGTATAACAAAAAAAGGAAATACAATTAAAAAATAAAAAACTTACGTGTGCCAAGACCTTGATTGAAAGAGGATGCAAGTATACAGATGCGTGACCATGAAGGTACCACCACATATGAGCATCCATCTTGTATTTTATCTGACGATTGAGAAAGCTATGACATGTTTCCGCTATGAAATTGGAAAACTCTATCATAACCATGTTCTCAGCCTCAGGATCAGGGAAGAGCCTAAACAATGCCAAAATATATCCCTCGCTAAATTTCACATCCCTGTATGGTGCCATCCTTCCTCATAAAGAAAGGATCTTTGTGCTTTAGAATCTAGGATTCAATGCAAAGGCAAGTAGATGTAGCGGGGTGGTCATTTTGTTCCACCGCTCAATGAGGATTGATTGTACTTCTTTGAAAAATTTCTCCTCGGGATCTTATTCTTTTGTATTTATGATGGACTTAATCTTCTCAATTGTTGAGTCAATACCATCATATATCTCTCCTAAATATGGCTGATCCATGTTTAGCAAAGGGGATCATGCTCATAATGGGATCAGTAAAACTCAACAAAAATTCTACTCGATTCCACCAAGTGTCATTTAAGATCATTGCCTTCACTTTTTGAGCTCGTATAGTGTTTGAATGCCTCCATACAACCTATAGGATGGAATTTTCCATCCTGCTAAGTGCCTCTCGCACCTTCACAAGTCGTCTCAAGATGATTTTGTGTGATGTGAATCCAGTCTCAACAACCTAATAAGAAATGAGAAACAATAATTAAAAAAAATTGAAAACTTTTGAATACTATATTTTAAAAATAAAAAAACTTACATTATTTATAATTGAAAGAAAGGTAGCTTTCCTTACCTTCAACAAATCCAAATGCGAGAATGATGCACCAAAATTAGCAGGAAGTTGACAAGGACATAACTTGATCTCCGGGTGTCCGTTTGAGTCAATTTTTTTGAAACCACATGTTTTTATGAGACGAACACACCGGTTGGGGAAAATTTTGGCACATTTTCAGGCCCTAAATCCACCATCTTGAGACCAAAAAATTAGGATTTAAGTTGTAGTTTGGTTTTTTCCTATTTTTTGGCATTAGTTAATTTTAGTCTATTAGTTACATTATGAGTTAGAAAGTTGGTAATTCCTCTAATTTAGGAATGTAGAAGATGTGTGGCAATTTATGTGCCCGTACGAATAAGCATGCAAACTTACCAAGAATAGCAGGTTCTAGTAAACTACTAAAAATAATAAATTCCTAGATTTAGTCAAAGTTAGTTAGAGTTTGCATGGAAACTCGAGTTGGGAGTTGTTTTCCTATTTAGGAAACTTTGTAATTGATTATTGAATAATAAAGAAGGATATCTATTTTCTTTTGGAGTTCATGTTATTTGCAGTATATCAAGTTTGTTTAGAATTTTGCTACATTAGAGAAGGATCTAAAGATGCATTCCGAATGGTGATGGTTGGTCACAAAAAATTTGATCTCTTCACCCTCTGCATACACTTGTTGAATTCACTCTATTTTATTGGCCAAATTTTTAACCATTAAATTTACTGAATGGACAACACATGGTGTCCAAAAAATATGCCCATACCTTGCCTCAACTAACATCCTTGCAGCTTTGTAATTCTTGGCATTTTCTATTATGACTTGGAAATTTTTTTGAGGCCCCACTTCCTCAATGGATTCAAAGAGTATGTTGGCAATGAATTGGGAATCATTCACTTGCCCCTCACAATCATATGCTTTCAAAAACATTTCCCCTTTTGGGCATACTACAACCACATTGATTGAAGAGCATTTCTTGCATCTTTCCATCCGTCAAAAACCACATACACACTTCTTTTGGCCCATGAGTCTCTAATTGGATGCAATGAGGTTTCCACATATTTTGTTTGCTTTTCCAATAGGGTGGTGCGGATCTTCTCATAGCTTGGCACTTTGTACCCTTTTGGGGCCTCATTTATTGCTTTCACTGGATCTCTTGCCAATATGGTGACCTCACAACATTGAATGAAAATCCATTCACGTACACACATCTTGTGATGTGCTCATCTACAATATCTTCATTCTTATTTTGAAAGGCTTTTACTAATGGTCCTTTTGTCCTACTCTTTTGTGAAAGAGGTGAATCCTCATCATGCATGAAGGTAGTCATCACAAATGGATGTGGCATGATCAAAATGTGGGAGCCAATACTAGATGGGGCAACAGGAGGCCTCGCTGATCGAGATGAACTTCATTTTTTTAACAATGGATGACCCATTTTCAAAGCCAAGGCTACATCTAGATCTTCTTGTTCTTTGATATATCCCAAAATCTTAGTTATTGTGACCCCTACATTATTTTTCCCCTCGCATGTTCTTATACCATGACCTGGTATTGCACGCAAGTGGCCTTTCACCTAACTATATGAGCCTTTGAATACTATTTCACACTCATTGCATCTAAAAACATAACACCACCCATCACCTGGAAGTTTCTCTAGTATTGTGACATGCCTCCATAATGGTGAATTTGGGTCAAATTCTTTGATCAGAGATTTCCCAGAGGAGGTGGAACTTGTTTCCATTGTACTTCTACCTACAAGTTTAAAAAACAATAACATAAGCAAAGAAAACAATGGTTAAAAATTAAACTTAAACTCTATGCCCTAGGGCATAGCTTGTATTGAAAATTTAAAATGAAAAATGGTTTAAAAATTAAAATTTCAAAATGAAAATAATAAACATAAAAAGAAACATGAAGTGTGTGAAAGATTAAAAAAAATAGAAAATAAAAATAAAAATCAAACTTGTAAGTTAAAACTTAAAAATTAAAACCTTAGCTTCACTAAATAATCCACAAATCCTCCTTTGAAGCTCCTCAATGACCTTGGCAGCTAATAGACACTCATACTAGCTTAGGAAAATGATTGCAATACTTGTTGATGAAGTATCAAACCCTAAATAAGAAAAATGAAAGCTTAGAGAGGCAAGTATGTAATGAGGGAATGAGAGGTAAGTTTCTTTGCTTTTATGTTTTGTTTTTATGGTTTCCTTGTGTTTTATTCATTCCTATTAACTTTTAGGGTTACAAATTGTAAAATGTTATGCTTTTAATGATATTTTACGTATAAAAATGAGCGAGAAAAAGAAAAAGAAAATGTTTTGGTCTTGGATACATGGGAGCAGCTAGGATATGTCCAGGACTCCCTGGGTACATTTACAGACATACCCAGCCATACTCGGGGGGTCCCGGACGTATCATACATACCCAGGGGTCCTATTCATAGTCAGATGTGCTCAGGGATTCTCAGTTGTACCCTGGCCACTCCCGGTTATGTATCTGAGAGATCCTTACTTGATACGTACCATATAGATACCAGGGGCTGCCCCTTGTCGTACCAACTACTTAGGATAGAACTTTATGAAACACCTAAAAATTTATAGCTATTGGTTACAAGTTTAATATTTAGTTGACCACTTTAAGGAAAAGGACCCCCAATATCTAGATTGTGATCACTTTAACATGTACTTTATGCTGGAATATTGGAGGAAATATTGAGATTCACACTTGATATTCTAGTAAAATCATCTTTGGGGAGTGAAGGTTAGACAACTTTTCCTCATCTATGTGGCTAAGGAATATGGACTTCAAATATTGAAAACTATCATAGTTCTATACAAGATCTATTACTATTGACATTTTTTCCTATAGAATATACCATATTTTTTCTTTGGCCTTTTGGTCTAGGAGGCAATGTCATTAAGAATTGAGGAAGTTTTAAGAAATAGTTTTTTTTTTTGCTTGAGTTACCTAGGGAGAAGGACCTAGCAGTTGTGGCATCACCAGCCCACACTGGCCGTGGAACCATCCAAGGATGCTAGTTTCAAGCTCTCGTCGAGCCCACAGATTAAACCACATTATCTTGGTTCCATATTACTAGGGTACCCAAACTAGTGGTAGATGCCCGTCTTATCACGAAGCTGAGATTCGAACCTTGGACCTCACAATTACTAGGAGGCCTAAGAACCATTACACCACTACCTGTTGGGAAAACTAAAGAAAAACAAATGCATGAGCTAGGGTAAGAAATGCTTAAGAAGATTCCCTTAAGGATGGTTAGGGCTTCTTTTGGGTAGATCTATTCTTGTGGTCCTTGTGAATTTGATCCAAGGGTTAAGAATCAACCCAATAATTGTTAGGTGAGAATATTCATATTATGGTTGTAAATTTTAAATAAATCAAATATATGTGTAAATGGGTGAATGGGGCCACTTAGGGTTCTAGTGTGTGAAGTTAAAAACGTAACCCTTCTAGTAGTTTTTAGTGATTAATTTAATGTAATTTAGAGAAAATAATTTAAGCGAACTAAGGTAACTAAGAATAAGGGTTTATTTAAACAAGGGATGAATGTTAATTTCCAAGAGGGAAACTAATTATTCTAGTAAGAGGAATTAATGGACATTTATCTAGTGATGATAATTAAATTGACTTTAGAATTAGATTAAGAATATTTAATTAATAAACTAGACCTGATCTATCCTTTGTAATGTACCAATTGTTGGTGGAAATTAATCAAACGTTTATAGGGTTTGTCACCTTACAACCTGTTTAAAAAATAAAAATAAAAATCCTGCAACTTCCCAGATAATTATTTAAGGATTAATGTGGTTTAAGAACATCAAAAAGTTGGTTATTACACTTGGTATTAGAGCCATGGGTTCAATGCTTGGACCTCGGGCACACTTGAGAACATAAAACATAACAAGAAAAATTAGCGCAACTTTAAACCTAGATCACACAACATTGCATGATGTTTTAAAACCTAGAAAACCTACTAAACTGAAACAAAATCTATAACAATAGACTAACTCTCACCTTGTTCTGTGCAGGAGGCACAGACCATTCGAGGCGTTCTTGCACATGGACCTAGACTTACCACCCCCAAATCAGGCAGTAGAAGCCATATTGCCTTAGATACTTTAGATGTTATAGGATGTTAATTCCACTATAAGTGGAGGGTCCTTGGGAGTGAGACACAAAAAAAAGACATAGAGCCATCAGTAGAGGCTCGTGCACCTTCCTGACATAGTGATTAGTATAGGGTAGAGAACTCCCATGTGGAGTCATCAAGATGAGAGTCACCACAAAGAGGTCATGGAGACATGGCTACAAGGACACGGGGACATATCTAGGAGCCCTAGGCAATGTGATGATCATGTTGAGAGACCTAGAGGTAGACAATCTACAATGGGAGATAACATCAAAGAGATTCTAAAACTCCATCCATCTCATTTCCGTAGGGACACTAAAGGATTTCACGCAGAGGCATGGTTGGTCAACTTGAGTGGATACTTTAATCTAATTCTGTGTACCAGCAACATGAAGGCTCGTGTTGCCATCCACCTTTTGAGAGACATAGAGCTGGGGTTTGGTGGAGGACCAAGGAGTAGAAGCTCCATATGTATTTCGAGACACTCACTTCGGAGCTCTTCGAGGATTAGTTCAGGAGGAGATACTTGTCCAGGAGGTTCATTCAGTAGAGGATAAATGCATTCCATGACCTATGTTAGGCATCCATGACAGTGGCAGAGTATGAGAGTCACTTCCTTGACCTATTTCAGTATGTATATTATATGTAGGACGAGAAAGTGAGGATCCACAGGTTCATTAGGGACATAAACTTGGACATATGGAGGGGCTAGTGCGCATTCATTGCCCGCATAGACTCTAGCAAAGGTCGTTGAGAAGTCCTGACATTGTAGAGGAGACTAAGGGAAAGACGCAACAGGCCAAAGATAGAGTGCGGATCCGTATCTCAACAGATACAAGATAGGAAGTTTAGGGGGTCAGCTCCTCCTCCTCGTGACAGACATGGTTCTGCAAAGTCTTCATTCAGGCCACCACAGCAGCCACCACAGCAGTAGTAATAGCAAACTCGACCTCCATTCAGTCATTTGTAGAGATTCGATGCTCAAAGGGGACGTAATATGGGGCCTCCTCCTAGGGAACCAGTTAGGAATCAGACATTTCCTAGAGCTCAATTAGCAGGAGCTCATCAGCAAACGACCATAGTAGTCCATAGCAAGATCATCGAGATCCACAGCATAGACCAGTAAAGTAATTGTAAGATTCATTTCTCATTGTAGGGGACCTAGTAGTTGCTATGGGTGCGGAGTACTTAGGCATCATTAGAGAGAATTCCCTTAGAACCATAATAACAAGGGTAAGACACCGGTTTCATAGCCTACAGTTGGAGACATGGATAGGAGCCATAGGATATATGTAATGGTCTAGAACCGCCAGGCATAGCACCATAGCATGGTGATTGAGACATTAGGTAACATTGATGGCATTTTTATTTCTATTTTATTTGATTCAGGATCCTTAGATTCTTTTATTTATCCTTTTGTAGTATAGCTATGCAGGCTGATGGTAGTTAGGCAGAGTTGTAGTTGGGATGTGGAGATGGATTCTAGAGCTAAGCTCACGGTGGACTCCTTAGTCAAGGAGTGCATAGTTGACCTAGGACCCTTTTCCATGACCTTGGATCTTCATATCCTTCCTTTGGGTTCCTATGGGATTATTTTGGGCATGGATTGGTTATCTACACACAGGGTTAGGGTTGATTGTTATAGTAAGGTAATATCATGTGCAGATGATTTGGGAGAGTCAATGATAGTTGGGGTCAGAAGACCCACCTCTATTCGCACCATATCCGCTATGCAGCTTAAGCGATGTGCGTGAGGAGGTTGTTAAGTTGTGTTGCTGTCACGGTTAGCGATAGATCAGAGGATGAGTCTAGTGGGCCATCACTTGATGATCATCATATCTTGAGGGAGTTTTTCAGATGTCTTTCCAGGGGAGCTATTTAGGGTTACCTCCCCCACGTGAGATAATTTTCACATTGATTTTGTTCTAGGAGTAGAGCCTATCTCACGAGCGTCTTATAGGATGACTACCCATAAGCTATGTGAGCTAAAGTTGCAGCTTGATGGCCTTCTGGAGAAAGGCCTAATCCGTCCTAGTGTATCCCCTTGGGGTGCACCAGTGATTTTTGTAAAGAAGAAGGATAGATCTCTGTGATTGTGTATTGATTATCGTCAGCTAAACAAAGTAACGATCAAGAATCGTTACCCCCTTCCACATATTGATGATTTGTTTGATCAAATGAAGGGGCCAATAGTATTTTCCAAGATAGATATTAAGTTTGGATACCATCAGCTGAGGATCACGGAGGCAAATATTCATAAGACAACCTTCCATATGAGATATGGCCACTACGAGTTCACAGTAGTGCCTTTTGGTCTGACGAATGCCCCCATAGTATTCATGAGTTTGATGAATGGGTCATTCCGGAAATTTTTGGATCACTTCGTGCTCATTTTCTTGATGACATTTTGATTTACTCACGTATGTGTGAGGAGCACAAGGAGCACCTTCGACAGGTTCTGCAATGTCTTCGTGAGTAACAACTTTACAAAAACCTGGAGAAGTGTGCATTGTTTTAGTCAGAGGTGTAGTACTTGGGTCACATCATTTCTAGGGAAGGTATCGCCATTTATCCTTCCAAGATTTGAGCTATTATGGATTGGCCCGCGCCAACTAGTGTGGCCGAGGTGTGCAGTTTCATGGGGTTGGCAAGGCTTACTATAGGATATTTATTCAGGACTTTTCTCAGATTATGCACCCCATCACTTCCCTTCAGCGGAAAGGGAAGAAGTTTTTTTGGTCTAATGGATGTGAGTAGGCCTTCAGTACACTAAAGGGATGCCTTACGTCAGCATCGATTCTTACAGTGCCAGACCCTCAGATGGAGATTTCTTTGTGTTGTACGGATGCTTCCTTGGCAGGATTAGGTGGAGTATTGATGCAGGAGGGCTGTTTGGTTGCCTTTGAGTCTCGCAAACTCAAAGATCATGAGCTCAATTATCTAACTCATGACCTTGAGCTTACAGTAGTTATGCATGCTTTGGTTTGATGGAGATATTTCCTTCTTGGAAGGAGATTTATTCTTAGGATAGACCATTTGAGCTTTTGTCACCTCTTCACGCAACCCAATCTCAATGCTCGTCAATGATGTTGGATGGAATTTTTATGCGAGTATGACATGGAGATAGAGCATGTGAAGGGGAAACAGAATGTTGTTGCCCAACACTCTGAGTAGACAAGACATTTGGCTATAGCTACTTTAGTGGGTATATATTTGTAAATTAGGATTTTGCAGGTAGCTTCCTCATGATAGTTTCTACCTTGCAGCTAGATCAGAGATTGAGTCTCAGAGACCCCTTGAGGGGAAGTTTGATGGTTTTACATTAGATTCAGATGGACTTCTCAGAAATAGAGGCCGGATCTATGTACCTAGAGATGGATGTTTGAGACAATATATCTTGGTCTGAGGCTCATCATGCACCTTATTTAGCCCATCCAGGGGTGAAGAATATGCATGCCACCTTGAGACAGCTTTACCATTGGAGAGGTCTTCGGAGAGATGTATCTCAGTTTGTGTCGCATTGTTTAGAGTGTCAAAGGGTGAAGGCCAAGCATCAATATCTAGTTGGCCTTATTTACCCACATGTTATACCAGAGTGGAAATGGGACACCATTTCCATGGATTTAATAATAGGGCTACTGACGTCGAGATACCACCATGATGCCATCATGGTCACGATGGATAGATTGACGAAAGTGGCTCATTTTTCTCCAGTGAAGACCACCTATACAACTAGTGTAGTAGCGAGAGTGTACCTAGATGAGATTGTTAGACTACACAGGATTCTGTGGAAGATCATATGCAACCGCGATCCCTTGTACACATCACACTTCTAGACTACCATGCAACAGGCCCTTGGGATGAGTATCAACTTCAGCACAACCTATCATCCAGAGACAGATGGACAGACAGAGCAGGTGAATCAGATTTTAGAGGACATGCTTCGATGTACAGTCATGGATCATTAATCGAAGTGGGAGGAGTACTTGTATTTAGTTGAGTTTGCATACACCAACAACTTCCAAAGTTCTATTGGGATGGCACCTTTTTAGGCACTTGTATGGCAAGGAGTGCAGGACACCTTTGAGTTGGGATAGACTTGAGGACAAAGTATCTATTGGCCTAGCTTTGTTATAGGACATGGAGCAGCAGGTTGTTTTGATTCGTCAGAGGTTGCTGGAGGCACAGGATAGGCAGAAGAAGTATGCAGATCAAAGGAAAGTTGACCGTAGTTATGAGGTGTGCACGAAGGTGTTTCTTCGTGTCATAACTTATAAGAGTCCTATCCGTTAAGGAAAAAGATCTAAGTTGTCTCCTCAGATTCGTGGGTCCATTTGAATATCCTGGAGCGGATCGGTCCCTTAACTTATCGTCTAGCTTTACCACCTAGCTTGTCTCGCGTGCATGATGTGTTTCACGCATCTATTCTTAGGAGATATACCCCAGATCCATCTCATGTATTGGATTGGACCGCATTGCATATACAGGAGCAGGGGAAGATGATGGTGGAGCCCATGCATTTTAGGGCGCAAGACCCTAGGCCTTCGAGGCCGAGAGATTAATCAGGTGTAAGTCCAGTGGGACAGGTATGATGAGACCATCTACTACATTGAAGGATGCTACGTTGCTACAAGTCCAATTTCCACATCCTATTTCAGTAACTTCTAGGAGGGAAGTCGAGTCTAAGGGGAGGGGGATGTAGTGACCACTCCTCTTTAACACTTATTATATTTTGATTTTGGTTACTATTGAATATAGACATGGATATTATTGTATCATTTCAGTTAACATGATGTTAGATGATAGAGATGTTATGACTATTGATGGACCATGATTCATAGTATGATTTATGTGGACTCTTAGAGACATAGAGATACAATTTTTGATGATGATAATGATGTGTTGTTAGCATATATATTACTGACATTCAAAATTATCATCATGTTGACTAGGATTTAGCATTTGAACTAATCTTGTGAGCTTACTGATATTGATAAAAGATAGAATTGAGATGATGTTGAAATTTTAGACAAATGATAACATTGTTTAGTTGAGATGATGATTTAGCTATATGAGGATTTTTATTGATTGATATGCGTATATTTTATATTTGATGTTTTTAATGTAGCCACGAGACCGAAGGAGGTATTGTGTGATTTTGCAGGTGATTATATCACAACAATCAAAAGGGGGATTGGAGACCAACCATAGCGGAATATTGGATGGATACAATGATGGTCACCATCGAAACTTGTGTAATGTTTTTGTTTTGTTTTATTTTTTTAAGGGGGTCCCCTTGGGGGGATGACCTCCAATTGTGACCATGTGCTTTGTGTGAAATTCTTTCCCTTTTCTTTTATTTATTGTTGAGTATGTGATTTATTTGGTGATGTAATTTATTTAATCATTGTTGATTAATGTGCCTTGATTAAGTAATTTAATCATGGTATTACATTATTTGGAGATGTGACAAAAGGGGTCATTTATTGGAGTAGTTGATCTTTTGAAATTTTTGATTTTGATTGAGTGTAAGTGACTTTGAGTGTTGTACACTCTACTTTGCCTTCAAATTTCTGATTTGGGCCAGTTTTGGAGGCTTGTGGGTCAAGGTAAGCTTGTCCCACACCTCTTAATTTCATATACCAGCCCTACCTATGGATTGGGGGGTGAAAAATAGACCCCATTATGTGTTTTGTAAGATAAAAACTGACATTGATTGCACTTCTCTTACATAGGTTTTAAAGTTTTTCTTTAGGGGGTGTGGGTTTGGATTATGTGTAAGAGGCTTGCCATTCCTTTCAACCACTAATTTATTGTGCATTGGGGTTTAAGTTTGACTTGGGATGTGGAGTTGAGGATAAGTGATGTGGCATCTTACATGAACCAACCTCACCATATTCTCTCCTTTTTCTATATATGAAAGTTTATTTGTTTGTTTGGGGGTTACTTCATTTCATTCGTGCTCTTGTATTTTTGGAGTTAGAGAGTTTTTGGATTTCTTGTTGAATTCTTAGAGCTTGTTGGAGTTGGATTGAGATTGAAGGAGCTTGGAGTACATAGATCTGGCCAAACGTCAACGTATTTCTAATAGATCGATGGAGGATTGAGCTTGAAGGAGCTTGTTTAAGTTGAATTCTAAACATATTTCTGGCCAAACCATTGGCTCTTATGGATCCAAACTTCACCCAAATGTAGATTTAGTTTGTGAGGCCCATGTATGCTTGTTCAGACCCATAATCCAACTTCCATATAGGGATTTAAATTCATAAGATCCTTGATCTACAAAATGGTTTTTTTTTTCCCATTAATGAAAACAAAAAAGAGAACAAATCATCAATAGATCTCAAACCAGATCTAGGATAGATGTTTGTATTGCAATAAATAACTAAGAATGCATGATTAATCTAAGATTCAACTATTCTAAAGGAGGATCCAAGGATGGAATCCCCTTCTTCTTTCACATTGATTCCAAGAAGAATCTTTCATGATTTCCCTTGATCCATGGCATCCACTCCTTCAACCTGCAAACCAAACAAAACAAAATGAATGAGTTAGGGTAAGAAATTATTAAGAAGACTCCCTTAAGGATGGTTAGAGCTTCTTTTGGGTAGATCTAATCTTGTGGTCCCTATGGATTTTCCAAGGGTCAAGAATCAACCCTATAATTGTTAGGTGAGAATATTCATATTATGGTTGTAAATTCTAGATAAATCAAATGTATGTGTAAATGGGTGAATGGGGCCACTTAGGGCTCTAGTGTGTGAAGTTTAAAATATAACCCTTCTAGTAGATTTTAGTGATTAATTCAATGGAATTTAAATAAAATAATTTAAGAGAACTAAGGTAACTAAGAATAAGGGTTTATGTAAACGTGGGATGCATTTTAATCTCTAAGAGGGAAACTAATTACCCGAGTAAGAGAAATTAATAGACACTTATCTATTGATGATAATTAAATTGACATTAGAACTAGCTTAAGAATATTTAATTAATAATCTAAACATGATCTATCCTTTGTAATGTAGCAATTGTTGGTGGAAATTAATTAAATGTTTATAGGGTTTGACACCTTGCAACTTGTTTAAAAAAAATCTGCAACTTCCCAAATAATTATTATTGACCAAAATAAGCTCACACTTATTTTTGGTCAACTAACACCATTTTCCCACTTTTGTGATTCAATCTGAATTTTTACATATTTTAAACACTTAAGGTCCACTGAAATCATTTCCATCAGATAGGAAATTTATTCCCCTTTCCAGAAATATAAAGAAGTCCTTCTAACTCCTCATATTTTGCAAATGGCGGGCCGATGGGCTTGGGAAGGATTTTTTTTGCCAAAAATGGGTTGGTGGGCCTAGGGAGGATATTTTGCCAAATGGGAAAATTATGGACCGACAGGGTGGAGGGAGACATTTTGGCAGTTTTACACTTTTCCCAAAAAGCACAAGTTATAATTGCGGGCCCATGAGCCCGAGAAGGATTTCTAATGAAAAGTGGAAAATGTGGGCTGACGGGCCCAAAGATGACTTTGGGAAATGAAAAATGGAAAATGTGGGCCAGTGGGCCCGGGGATGATTTCTTTTGCTAAGCAGGTCTACGAGGCATTTTGAAACTTTTGCACTTTTCACAAAATGACATAGTTTTCAAGTGCAGGCCCATGAGTCCACAGAGTCTTTTCACCAAATGTAAAGTCACAGAGCTGCGAAGGTGCTACGTGCCTCAATGGCACAACACTAAAGGTTAAGACCAAGGGGCAATCTCCAAACAAGCGCAAGCTCGCCACGTGGTCAGAGTCAAAAAAGAGGGATAGAGTGAGCCCAAATTGGTTTAAGTAAGAGGGTCAGCAAAAGCTTCCACGTGTCCTAGATCCAAAAAAGGGACAGAGCCAACCATTTAATCGACTAAGTGTAAGAGGACTGGTGCAAGCTTCCATGTGTGTCAATGGTACACCTTCATGGGTCGAAGCCAAAGGTAGAGACTCAAACAAGCAGCAAGCCTCCACGTGTCTCAGGTCCAAAAAGGAGACAAAGTTAGTAATTGAAAAGTCTCAAGCCAGCAGACGGCACCACATGTCTCATTAGCGTAAATTCAATGGTCAAGGTCCAAAGCAGGGAATCAAATGAGCACCAAATCCCCACGTGTCTAGGGTCCAACAGAAGTCAAATGGGCAGCAGTCCCGAATCGGCTAAGTATAAAAGAACTCGCAGAAGGTGCCACGTGTTGACTCAATGTAACTTCAAAGGTAAAATATGGAGGGACAATCCCAAACAAGTGTTGAGCCTCCACATGTCCAGGGTCAGACGTATGGCCCTGCCAAGCAAAAGGGACTTCGCCAAAACAAAAAGAAACTGAACATGGCAGCGAAAGGAGCCACGTGTCTCTTCAGCACACTTTCAAGAGGTGAATCCAAAGACAGTACCTAAATATGCACTAGCTCGCCACGTGCCTTATCAGCATAACTCCAAGGATAGAAACCAAAACGGAGACCCCAAACAAGTGCCAACCTGCCACGTGGTCAGAGTTTGAAAAAGTTAGGTTGGTTGTTGAAAAGTCCAAAAGCATGCGGAGGCTTCCACATGTCTCAGCCACATAACTTCAAAGGTAAAATTTGAGGGAAGTTTCCAAATGAGCGTGAAGCCTCCATGTGTCTCAGGTGAGGCAAAATATCTCTGCCAACAAGAGGGGCTTAGGAAGAACACAAAGGACACTGAGGAGCCCACTGAAGCCACCACGTGTTAATCCAACGCAACTTCATGAGCGAGAGGAAGGGACCAAATCTTCACGATGCGTAAGGCTGTCACGTGGATCTTGCATGGATGGAATCTTCTAAATATTGTGTGCCCATGACTCTTGACCTTCAGGAAGCCATAAATTTTGACTGGGAGCTCAGAATTGAGTGGGAGAGGGATTTTTGGGAAGTTCTCGGTGTCCGCTTCTCACCCACCACTATTATGTTTCAACCCACCATTTTGAGGCTGTCAAGTTCCCCACCTACCGCCATGATGAAGAATGGGCCTCTTTTCTTGTCCAGTAAGGGAAAACACGTGAAGGCATGGAATCTATCAATAAATCCCATCATTGTTGCAGGTGGATTCAATTCTCTTCCAGGGGTGGCTGGAGCAGAGTCGAATTTTACCTCTCTCTTTCTCTCTCATTCTTCTATATATTATAAAGGAGGGACATATTTCAAGGGTTGGTCATTGTTTCCCTCCTACCCCCCCCTCTCTTTCTTCCTTAGGGTAGAATGTGGAGTCTAATCCTCCTCTCATGGCTCTATAGTGGCATTTTATTGCCTCTTTCCCATTGATGATGTACCGTGTAGCTTATGGAGCAATACAATCTATTTTGTGATGCATTTTGTCCATCCTTGCTTATTTTGTTGTCTGTTCTTGCCTCGCATCATTGTAGGGTATACCGTGCATCTCTGATGTCTATTGTAGGTTCTGAGAGCCACGTTTAATCAATTTTGAAGTGTTGTTCTATGTGAATTCTATCTTTGGTCTGTGGTGCATCTTGTCCACCCCCTCCTTTGCTCACCTCTCTCTACTTCAGGCAGTTGGATTTCTGATGAGCCACTTTCCTTTTCTGGTGTATCACCACTTTACTGTAGGCTCTCTTTCACTTTCTCTCTCTCTCCCTATCTTCTTATAATGGTTAGATTAGGCTAGATAGGTTTTTCTTGCACTAGAGTAGCTTGTGGCAGGTAGTTTAGGAAGAAGGAACCAACCTTCTCGGGAGGGCATTCTCAAGTCTGCAAGTCCCACAACTTGAGAGATGGTCCCATGTTGTGAAATCAAACTGAATGCCCCACACAGATCCGAGGCCATTCGGGGGTGTTGTGTTTTTGCATCAACAATTATTTAAGGATTAATTTTGTTTTATAACATCTAAATTGTGGGTGTTACAATAAATGTAATACTTATTTTCAAGCTAACACTCTTGTTTGAGAGGGGTTAAATAGGTTTCACACTCAATATTCTCATGTGTAGGTAATTAAAACATAGGATCCACTAGAATCATTTACATTCATTTTAAAATAATTTCACTTAATATGATTTAAATAGTGTTTTAAAATTTATAGTGTAACCCATTTGTTAATAAGGAACATTTTCATGCTCATGAGACTACTAGCTCTCGTCCTAGGGAATCACCTCAAGAACATGATTTCCTAGTTTCACATCATGGATTCATTTCACAATGGGATAAGTGGGAGAACAAGAGGGAGTAACTTTTCATTTAAAGATTAAGGTTCACATTCAAGTTTATGCATCATGGATTATGCTTCTCTCAACATGTTGCTTTAATCATGTTACAAGAAAGATCTAAATTTTGCTTTTCTCCTAGCATACCATCTCATGATTACCCTTTCATAAAATAATCATAAATCAAAATGTTGTTTAATTCCAAAATTAACTCTTAATATTGTACCATAGAATCCCAAACAATAATAAAAAATGGGGTGTTGAGTTCATGACAATGTCACTAAGCATACAGGGTAAGCTGATAATCTCAAACTTGGGCTTTTATTTCCTTAAGCTAGAATTTTCCATCGAGTTTAATGATTTGGGTTCACCCTTTGGTTTAAGTTTTCTGTGTTAAGAAGGAACAAGCGAGAAGGTAGTTATGTGAGAGTTTTATACTAGGGTAAACTATTTTATTTACATTTTCTTTCTACGTTATCAAGGAAAATAACACAACACACCAGATATTTAGTCAACAATTTCACACTGAAAAAGGGCACTATAAGATGTCAAACTCAAATACATTTAACATATATATCCAATTTTTTATGATACATAATTTTGAATCAAAATGACACTCATCGTTAGATACACATTTCGAAAACAACCCTAAACACTTGCAACTCATACATATTATAAAATTTCAATAATAATTTTTTTGATATATTTAACATTATTATTGCTACAACTTGTACAATTTCATTATTCTAAATAACAAGTTGTTATGAATTCACTAGTACACTTTGTTTTCTCCGTGTCTTGGTACCTACAACCACCACATGGTCAACACAAGTGATGGCATGGCATCCACCTAAATCTAACATAATTAACATTTTTAGTTTTCCATTTACATAATCAGAATAATTCACACACAACATAAGAGGGTTAGAGACATATTCATTTCATTTCTTATCTAAGGGAGGAGAGAGAGAGAGAGATATGGAAGAGAGAGAAACACTATATTTCCCAAATTCACATTTCAAACCACAGTCCACATGAGAGAGTTTCATACTATTACTTATATGTTTCAATAGTTTTCACGATATTTTATTGTCTTAACTAGGGCCCTTCAACCTTATTTTTACATTTTTCTAATAGTTCTGAAAACGTCTAAAACTGACCTAAAGGCTAAGGAACTAGGTTCAAAAAAATTCTTCCAATAGGAAAATGTATAATGGTTAAGTTCTTTAGTGTACTCCTATATACAAATAATTTACAGGAAATTACAGAGTTTGGAAGTGGCGAACAATTTACAATTTGTGGCTAGTTTTCCATGGCCATCGGTCGTAATTTGCCTAGTTGCAAAATGACCCCAATTTTAGATCGAGGGCTTAGAAAACCACATCCAAAAACTAAAGTTTGATGGATGAACATGCAATGGGAAATTTTCTAGAAGTTCTCCTATATATGGATAATTCACTAGAGTTGACAAAATCGAGAACTGGAAAACGGGTTACAAACGACAACGGGTGTTCTGGAGCCACCAGTCGTAATTGGTCTAATTTGAACTACTCAAACTGCACCTGGAGGCCTAAAAAACCACGTTACCAAACTATTTAGAAATGTGTTTTTCCCCAAAATAAATTTTGTAAGAAATTTTATAGTAGAAATACTAGAGGTTTGTGAAGGTGAGAAAGTGTTCCTTCACTCAGGATCCAAATAGTGAGATGAAACGAAAGTGAACTTTTTTAGTTTTAGTAGCTTCTTAAAAGTGCAAAATGGGGTAGCAGGGCTCCTAGTGGGACGGAAAAAAGAGCACCAATAGTCAATCAGGGTTGATTTAAGGCTTAATGTGACTCCCCACATAACAAGGAACAAGGACGAAACTTCACTTTCTTTTTCTAGGGTCCAGATGGTCGTTTTGCGAGTCTCTTAATATTGTGTTTTTTTTTCTAACTTTGCAAGGTAGACAAAAATGATTTTTTTTTTAAGACTCATATAACTCTCACCAATTCCAGTGGACACAAGCACCTAATTCTGATACTCTGGTAGCAGCGTAAAAAAATTGTGGTAGCAACCATGGTTGATGATCAAATTGTAAATTGGTTACGTAAATCACAAGGTGAAGTTTTATTACTTTACACTAATTAAATTTGGTTAAATATCCAATTTTATAAATATCTGGTGGTTCAATATTATATTATATTGCAAATTAAGAACCAAAATATGAAAAATATAGAATATAAAGGTAAGGGAGACCATGCCTTGAAATACTATCGTATGTAGTGCAAGTGGTGCTCCAGGTGGTTTACCCACATTCTAGAAGGCTCCCACTCTCTTTTAGAATTTTTTCAAACAATTTGTGTGCATTTGCAACCCCTCCATTGCATTTTCTTGAAAAAAATCCCCATTTTTCTACCAAACTCGTTGTGTGAACATGATGCAACCACCACATTTCATAATACTAAACTCCCTAGAATACTTTCAACCCATTTACACGCTTGCACAAGTGTCCACTAAATTTCTACATTTTCACACAACCATGGAATATTATTTTGCAAAGGTCTTGAGTGGCCAATCCTAATTTCTCATATAAATGTGGGGTTGACCTGTTTACCCTCAAAAATAGCTTCCTTAGAACTGCATATCTGTAACAAAATAAAAATGCATACACGATGGAAGTATAGAAGACAATACGTCCCATTTATCCAATAAATCTTGCTATGCCTAAACCCCTGTAATAGAACATTTTCCATACACCATTCAACCCTAATAATTTTTTCATTTAATCAACATAATCCAAGGCAAGATACAGGAGGGAGGTATCCATGCCTTGGAGGCCACATTTCTGAGAGGTTGTTAGTCAAATAATCTACACACCTAGAAAAGAATAGTCACACAACTTTTAACATTTTGTAAAATGGTTCACATGTCATGTG
This sequence comes from Taxus chinensis, assembly GCA_019776745.2. Lineage (NCBI taxonomy): Eukaryota > Viridiplantae > Streptophyta > Pinopsida > Cupressales > Taxaceae > Taxus > Taxus chinensis. The sequence continues at coordinate 277,443,219 of CM034149.1, read as the reverse complement.
TATGCTCCCATATTTTTTATACATGTCAACTAGGGCACTTGCAATTACAACATTTCACAAAAAATACCCCTTTCCAATATGTTGTGATGGATATCCATGCCCTGTTCCAAAGCTCTTATTTTGTCCCAAACGGGGAATATACTGGAAAAAATGAACTGATTGGGTCTGATACCCACATCCGTAAATTTCCATGAGATGACACCTGGCTGAGGAATTTCTTCTAGGAATTTTGTCAAACATTTACACACCCTGCTTCTATGGTGAGAAAATAGGTGGAGAATGGACAAGTAGAGGATTTCACCAAGAGGAAGGGTGCAAGAGACAAATCAGGCAGAGACATAAGTGGGATAGAAGGAAAATCACTTTCAATGTCTTAATCTATATAACTACTCAAAATAAGAGATAAAAGGGGTAGGAATTACAAAGTGGTAGTTGGTGTAATGGTGCTTCTAGGTTACATTGCACGTAGCACAAGCCAACAGAAGTAAAAGGAGCCAAAACATTACTGAAGCACCTCCATGATCCTCAATATTCTTCTTACCTATTGCATATATCAAACAATAGTGGAAACAATAGTTTCGTTTAGCACAATCCCACAGAACATTCTATTTATTTAATTATGTGAGTATACAGCCCTACAATCGCTCCAACTGTCTAATTACTACTAATTCTATAATGTTAACTTGGGTTCCAACGTGGTTAACAGCTGAGACAAATCAAGTTCTTGTATTTTATTTTCAAGGAAAAGACATGTCTAAAAGGATGTTGAGGATGATTCTCTCTCCTGGTTTTGTTGCACGTTGACAAGGTTAGTGGAGTCAGACTTTACACCTGGCAATTGTGTTTCGAGAAATTTGGGGTACTACAAAGGGAAGCAGTATGATCCACATTATTTCATATTTTAGAAGATAATATAGATTTGATAAACCTACTTATCTTCCCTCATTACATTTTATGTTTCTTGTTACCAGTTTAACTTATTAAACTTTCCATAGTTAGTAAAGACATCATGTTATAATATAAAATTTTCACATTTAATACTGAACCAAAATAAATACTTTAATTCTTAATAACAATACAAATATGATTTCAATCACAATCTTGATGATTTGAAAATCTCTTTACTTATATATCAACAACCAATTAGTCTTAATACAAGTCACAAGTGACTAAAGATGGTCATACAATAAATTAGGCCTTTTTGCTTTTACAAATAATTACCTCATGTTCTAAACACAAGTGCAAAGGATATCTTTCACTTTAAATCAAACAATAATACATTCTTTTCATTCATTTAAATAGGTACATATAAGTAATGAAAGTCAAATCATCCTTTTTTTTATCAACTTTGTAATGCTAACAACCATACACGTTGAAAATTCAAAGAACTGGCATGAACCATTAACTTATAGCTGGTTACTTAATTACAAAATACAAAATACAAATTTGGTTATTTCATCTCTTTTTCATATAAATATCATAGTAATTAACATCAAGACATAAGTTTCCTATTACTTTCAACAACAAGGAAATGATTGACTTTAACAACTATAATATAACCCAAGATGGCATTCATCTACTGCCATTTAACATCTAATTTGAAATATATATCATAAACCAATTTTTTCTTTTCTTTTTATAACTGAAAAAGAACATCCGTCACTGCTAATTGTAGATATAAACATTTTGTAATCTTGCTATCAAAATAACGAAGCATATGATAAGTTTTAGAATCAACTTAAGCCTCTAAAAATTTTCATAACAAGCAACCAACAACAAACTTACTAATAATAACTAACACTGTATTCGGTTATTCAACATTGTCTCCCAGATATTATGAACTTAACCATATATCCTAGAAAGGATTGGCTTAAATGAGCTATTATTGCTAACACTTCCATGTTTAAGCTTAGTGAGCTTGTGAGAGTCCCCCAACTTGCATCCCACTGCCACAAGAGGATAGTCACCCATAAAATTCCTGCATTCAGGATATACTAAAGCACAATACCTAAGTCAATATTTTATATCATTCTCAGTTATGTTACCTGCGACGACTGATATGAATGATATTTTACATAAATGAGATGTTTGTTCCAGGTTCAATATCTACTTGAATAAAGAGAACCGCACACCCTGGGAGAATTTGTAGGCAACTTTAGTTTATTAAGATGAAAGAAACAAACCATATATATATATATATATATATATATATATATATATATATATATATATATATATATATATATATATATATATATATATATATATATGAATAAGTGCATGGAAATGGGGGCCAAAAGGGTGTAAAAAAGGAACATTTTTTCCTCAAATCATCGAAACCTATATTTTATCGAATAATACGGCATGCCTATGCTCAAAATTTGACAACGTGATAAGAATAAGTATCGTAGAGCTCAGAATCTAGTTTCTAAACTACTATTTGTTTTTTATAAAATGGTTGATATTAAGAGGGTCGAATGTGGTGCGCACACAAAGTATGACTATTTTTGTGTCAAAAAGATAAGAACCTATTATGTGTGCACCCCCCCATGTTTTGAGTTCTATAAATTATAAATCCCTTAGGTGGAAAGTTAGATAAGAACATGTACAAGGTCCTACTATTTTTTCATAATTTTTGGATGAATATATAATTTTTTTATTAATTTTCAAAGTGCACATATCCCAAAAATGAAATATTGGTGTGTTCATCCCCATAAATTTGAGAAAAAAAGTCTTTTTTTTTGAATGCTTGTACAATGGAATTTAGAAAAAACCACTTTTTAAAAAAACATTCGACGAAAAAATCGTAAATCGTGCACCAAAACGTATGCATAGGTTTTTACAAGAAAAAAAGGCACTGGTAAAAGAAATTATGGATGAAATCCTTAAACTTATTGTATTTCAGAAAGAATTATATCATCATCAAGGTAAAACTGAGTTCAACATCCTAGTATAATTTATTTTTGAATATTATGTTATAATGCATGAGTTTTTGGGGCGAACACATGAAATTTTGATGTTTTTCTGTCAAACATGGTTTTAATCATGCAGAAACAGTCCAAACCTTTGGTTTGGAAATCCAAGCCTATGGATTGGGAATTTCAAACCCAAAAAAGGTGAAATGTGAGTGTATCATAACACAAGCGCATTATAACGTGCTCGCGTTCCTATTTTTTATGTGGTGTATGTGCTTATGGGAGGGATATATTTACAAAAAAAAATGTTTAAGTATAAGAAATAATAATGAAAAACTAAGTTTTTCTTTATTATTTCTTATTAAAATTATTTAAGTAAATATAAGAAGTTACGGTCACTCTGAACCTTATGGAACTAGTCTCACAACTCCATCTGTCACGGTTTAGAAGATAGTTTTTCAGATTCTAATTTGGTTAGTACATAGGTATTTTTCAGGATTTTAGCATTCACCATTCAGCCTTCAAGCTTTTACGGTTTAAATTATACAATCGATATCTATTTTGTGAAATAAAATAGTCATTGTTTAGGTTTTGGGGCCTTTTGGATTGGTTATTGACATTTGTAAGAGTGTTAAATGTGTCAAAATTAGAATTTACAAATCTCACAATTCTCAAAGGTAGCGATAACTGATCGAACATATGGACTCATGAATTTTCCCATCAACATGGAGTTGAATCGCTAATTTTTTCTTGGAATATGGTAAAATCATACTGTGGATGAGTACTTACTTTACAAGCTTAGGGAATGCAAATTTTGTTTCTTGGTCAATGGTATGGCCTTCCTTTGGCCAGCCTACCTCAGTACCACTCTCAACCTGAATCAAAAGAAATTATTAACAAGGTTTTTTGAAGTTTGTGTCAATTTACAGGGATGATTGGATATGATGATTGATGAGTTAAGTGTGACTTGATGGAAGATAACTTCCTCCATAGGCATAAAAATATCATTCTGAGCTAATGAAACACCTTCTAGGAAAGTTCAAGAAATATATTAAGCATGTGGAGGTGATGTTAGAGAATATTGGAAGTGTTGGAGGTAATTTAGGAAGATTTAGCAATATTGTTTAGGGCTTAGGGTTTAAGGTTTAGGGTTTAGGGTTTAGGGCTCATGGTTTAGGGTTTAGGGTTTATGGTTTTGGGCTCAGTATTTAGGGTTTATGGTTTAGGGTTTAGGGGTTCATGGTGGTAAAAATAGGGTTTAGGGCTCAGGGATCAGGGTTTAGGGCTCATGGTTTAGAGTTAAGGGTTGAGGGTTTATGGTTGAGGGTTTAGAGTTTAGGATTTAGGGTTGAGGGTTTATGGTTTAGGGTTTAGGGTTTAAGGCTCAGTGTTTAAGGTTTACCATTTAGGGTTTAGGGTTTAGGTTTTAAATGTCATGGTTTAGGATTTAGGGAATAGGAATTAGGGGTTAGGGTTTAAGGATCATGGTTTAGGATTTAGGGTTTAGGGGTTAGGATTTAAAGCTCAGGGTTTAAGTCTCGCAGTTTAGGGTTGATGGCTTAGGGTTTAATTTTTAAGGTTTAGGTTTTAGGTTTTAGGGTTTAGGTTTTATGGTTTATGACTTAGGGTTTAGGGTTTAAGGTTTAGGGGTTATAGCTTAGGGTTTAGGGTTCAAGGTTGTAAAAATAGGGTTTAGCATTTAGGGTTTAGGTTTTGAGGTTTAGTGTTTAGGATTTAGGGATTAGGGATGAAGGCTTAGGGCTTAGGTGTAGGATTAGATGAAATCTCTGCAGGTGCAACTCCCCTCTCAAGGATCATATTCATCTTTGGTGTACCATCATCAAAGAGGTAAGCTCCCTTGTTAAATCGGTTAATTAGTATGATATGGAAGATGAGAAAAAAAAATTAAAGCTTGAGAATTATATTTCATTGGTAATTAGTACTAAGTATTAACAAGACTAATATGGCTTCTGACTACCTGACTAGAAGGGCATGACAATATTAGGACTATATTTCCTAGTCTCGTGCCTAAAACCATCAATGAGTCCGCTTGTGCAAAATAATCATAACAGGGGAATGACTAAGAACATAAAGGAGTTATCAATCACCTAGTCAATCTTTCTTATTTAGTTCTAAATGGGAATCAGTTGGCCTACAGATTAGTGACCTTCCATTTATTGATAATTCCTTTTATGATAAACCCATAGATGCTTTCAAAAGTGACTTCAGAAAGATAGGGGTAGTCATCAAGCCTAGTGAAGGGTGTCATGTGATTTCCAAACAACTTGAAATTCATAAATATTTAGTGGTCATAACATGAATTTTCAAATATCTCCATTGTTATAAATGGCAGATAAGTAATGGTGTCTCCATGTATCAAAGGATTGAGGACTACTGGGGTCTGTGTCATGATTGGACATTTAGAAATCATTGAGTGTTTAAATTAGAATTTCATTGCATCTGGACAAAAAATTCTCAAACATTAGAGTAATGCATCTTAGAAAATAAAATAAAACTTGAGAAATCCTCTGAAATTTCAGTCTAGGTCATGTTCATGGTCATGTTTCTGTTTTTGGTTCTTGTTTTGCTCATGGTTATTGATTATAGAATTTTCAAGAAAGGAATCCACACTTGAAGAATTATTCCCATTTATATTGTTGGTAATGCCAATGGAAGTGGTAGTGCCTATGGAATTCAGTTGGTGGAAGCTGGGGTTGTGCCCTTATTGATTTTTTCTCATGGCATCATAGGTAGCCTTTATGGTATTATCGGAGAGAACTCCCCATGATTGTGTGATAAATTTAAAATCTCCCTTTGCTCCTGGGAACTTTTATTTATCAAAATGCAATCGTAAGGCTAGATTTAGCAGATATTAACAAAAAAATAAAATAGATTTGACTGGAATTACTTACGAAATGCATTCCTTCGCTTAGAACTTATCTTTATAAATGCAATTCAGCTTTCCAAGCTCTTGATATTTACCAAATTTGGGGAGAATTTACATCCTAGACCTTTGAAAGAATGAATAAAATGGCAAGTTCATTTCTTCTGAACTTTCTTGAAGTGAAATTAAAGGAAATGAAATTTGGCATTTGGAGGTGGCATGTGGTAGACATTGATTGTCTTCCCACCAATTTTGAGTGAAAAAACTTCTAACATGAAATTTAAACCCTAAACCCTAAAACCTAAGTCCTAAACCATAAACCTATAAACTTAAACCCTAAACCTATAAACTTAAACCCTAAACCTATAAACTTAAACCCTAAACCTTGAACCCGAAACCCTGAACCATGAGACCTAAACCCTAAACCCTAAACTATCAACCCATAACCATGAGCCCTAAACCCTAAACTGTGAACCCTAAACCTTGAGCCCTAAACCTAAACCCTAAACCCTAAACCCTAAACCCTAAACACTAAACCCTAAACCCTGATTCCCAAAATTTGATCCCTCAACCCTAATCCTTGAATCTTGAACCTTGAGGCCTAAACCTTAAACACTTAACCCTAAGCCTTAAGCCTTAAACCTTAAACCCTGAGCACTGAACCCTAAACCTGAGTCCTAAATACTCAACCCTTAACCAGAGCCCTAAACTATAAACCCTAAACCATGAACCTTAAATTTTAAACCTTTAACACTAAAAATTGAGCCCTGATCCCTAGACCCTAAACCCTAAACCTAGTGAGCACGGAGTATTGATCCCTAAACCCTAAACGGGTAAACTCAAACATCAAACCCTCAGCCATAAACCATAAACCATGATCCCTAAACCCCAAAACCTAAACTTTAAACCATAAATCCTAAATCTTAAGCCCTAAACCCTCAACCCTCAACCCTAAGCACTTAACCCTAAACCCTAAACCCCAACCCCTATTTACCCTAAACCTTAAACCATAAAACATAAACCATGAACAATAAACCATGAGCCCTAATATATGAACCCTAAACCCTAAATCATAAACCCTAAACCCTAAACCTTAAACCCTCAACCTTGAGCCCTTAACCCTAAATTCTAAACCCTAAACCCTAAACCCTAAGCCCTAAACATTTAGTCTTTACCCTAAGCCCTAAACATTTAGTCTTTAACCCTAAGCCCTAAACCCTAAACCTTAAATCATAAACCATAAACCGTAAACTATAAGAATTGAACCCTAAAGCCTAAACCCTAAGCCCTAAACCATGAGCCCTAAGCTCTAAACCCTTAAATCCTAAACCCTGAACCATGAGCCATAAATCCTAAACCCTAAACCCTAATTTGAGAATAATAAGTCCACTGGTATTTTTGGGTCTAAAAGATTAGGATACCAAGCAAATTTGATCATTTTGTACTCTCTTTTGAATAATTATTTCAGTTTAAAGCTGTCGAGAATGAAGATTTCATTCGAAAAATAGAGCTTGATAGGTTCATTTCTTGTGTGAGCCAGCAATTTGAGAGGACTTTTGAGGTTTAATTTTATTTTCCAAGATACATTACTCCCATGTTTGAAAATTTTTCTCCACATACAACAATATTCTGATTCAAACACTCAATGATTCATGAATGTCCAATCCTGCCATAGACCCTAGTAGTCCTCGATCCTTGGATACAGGGAGACACCATTACTGAGACAAACTAGGAAATTTCAAGGAAGAAGAGGTTCTTGTGAATATATAGTTTATACACATCTAAAAATCCTACAAATGTCAATAACCAATCCAAAAGGCCCCTAAAATCTTGAAGGCTTAATGCTGAAATCCTGAAAAATACCTATGTACTAACCAAATTAGAATCTAAAAATTTATCTTCTAAACTGTGACAAATGGAGCTGTGAGACTAGTTCTATAAGGTGCTGTGTGACCCTAAAATATTTTATTATTATTTACATTTTATTATTTCTTATAGTTTAACTTTTTTTTTGTAAATAGAAGTATATGTAATGAAATTACTTGTATAATTTAGATTAAGAGAAATAATAGAACACCAAATAATACAATATTTCGGAATAATGATCTCAATATGCAATTAGAATAGCTTCGCCACTTCGAGGGGGCAACCTCCAAACCATATAATAAGACTCAAATGCTCCAATGATAATGAAATACTACCTATAATCCCCTATATATACTATTCATATGCTATGGCCATCACCAAGGACGACCTATTAAGTATGAGAAAGTATAAATGATATAATAAAATGATATGGTAAGCCACAAGTGGGCTACTCATATCCTAATATAAGAAATAGGTTAAGGGCGTAGCATGCCCTTCCCCTTCAAACCAACATTTTCCTCAACGTTGAATAATCCTAGATGTAGCTGCAGAAAACCTTCATTCTCTCAGGTGGCATCTTCTATGCTCAGATTCTTCCACTTGATCAGATATTCCTTAATGTCTCTAGTTCTCAGCCTCTTAGTACATGTTTGTAGAATATTCTCTGGCTCCAAAATGATTCTTCCTTCCTCATCAAGTTCTGGTGACTCTTTCTGGGCTTCAAATTTCTATCCAATAACCTTCTTCAGCATGAAACATGGAACACTGGGTGTATGTGTGAAGATGGAGGCAACTCTAGTTTATAAGCAACACTACCAATTTTCTGTAGAACTTGATAAGGGCCATAATATTTAGGAGAAAGTTTTTTTTCATTTTTCTTTTGCTTTAGGGACATCTACTTGTAAGGCTAGAGATGTACAAAAACCCAGTCACCAATTTCAAAATGTATTTCACTACGGTGTTGATCTACTTGTTGTTTCATCCTGTTTTGTGTTAATGCTAAATTCTCCTTCAAACTAGCCAAAACCTGTTGTTGATGTTGAATGTGTTCCTCAACATCTCTAACCTTAGTTTGCACCCTCAAGGAGGAAGTGATAGAAGGTGGATGGTAACCATATAATGCTAAAAATGAGGTCATTTGAGAAGAGGTATGAAAAGATGTGTTATACCACCATTCTGCTAGTGGTAGCCATTTAATCCACCTTTCTTGCTTATCTGATACAAAACAACGTAAATACCCCTCTAAGCATTTTTTGACCACTTCTATTTTCCCATCAATTTCAGGATGATAAGATGAAATGTGAGCTAGCTGAGTACCCAAACATGAAAATAATTCCATCCAAAAATTACTTGTGAAAATAGGATCACGATCACTTACAATTATCTTTGGGGTTCCATGTAGCCTTTGAACTATCTCCAAAAAAATAGTTGCGACTGTACTGGTTGAAAATGGATGTGATAGGGCAAAAAAATGGGCATATTTTGTGAGCCTATCCACAATCATGAAAACAAAATTCTTACCCTCTGAACAAGGTAATCCGGTGATGAAATCCATGGAGACCTCCTCCCATCTCTGGCTAGGAATTGGTAAGGGTTGCAACAGACCTGGTGTCTTAATTATTTCTCCTTTGTTATGTTGGCACACTAAACACTCTAATACAAACTTTTGTACATCCCCTTTGATTCCTTCCCAAAAGAATTATCTTTTTATTCTATGATATGTCTTCAAAAACCCAGAGTGTCCTCCAACATGTGAGGCATGTAGCTCTGCAAGAATCTTATGCTTCTACTCAGAATCTTTACTCAAGTATAACCTATCCTTGTACCATAGGGCATTGCCTTTCCACTCAAATTTGTTAGATGTCATAGATCCTTGCTTGATATTCTGTATTAGAGATTGTGTATCCTTATCTTGATTCCATTCCAATCTTTCTTCATCCAACCAATCGGTCGTCAACATGGACATTCCACATAGTAAGGCATCTGCGGATGTATCCCTTCTAGACAATGCATCAGCCACTACATTTTCTTTACCCTTTTTGTATATGATTTCAAAATCATAACCCAACATTTTTGTTACCCACTTTTGTTGTTCCTCAGATGATAACCTTTGCTCCAAAAAGTATTTGAGATTATCATGATCAGTTTTTATCTTGAAGTGTCTACCCATGAGATAGGGCCTCCATTGCTTGACCTCATGAAGAATAGACATCATTTATTTCTCATAGATAGGTTTGAGAAAATCTTTTCCTTTGAATTGACGACTCTCAAATTCAATTGGTCTTCATTCTTGCATTAGAACTACTCCCAATCCTAATCCTGAAGTGTCACATTCAACAATGAAGGTTTTTGAGAAGTTAGGAGTAGCCAAAAATGGGGTGCTGCACATGGCTTCCTTCAGCTACTCAAAGGATTTAGTGGCTACGTCTGTCCAATGGAAGGCATCCTTCTTTAGCAATGCAGTGAGTGGGGTTTCTATTCTACCATATCCCCGCACAAATCTTTTGCAGTACCTTGTTAGTGACTTCCTTCAACTGCTCTGATACCAAATGTAACGAACCATTACACCAAAATCTCGAGGTGTTAGTGAAATCTACACATGAGGATCATAACATCTCACCACGCTGCCGTAGCCCAGACCCTGGGCTAGATTTGCGCCTGTATAGCAGGACCCTGCCCTGCCTTATACGAGCCTCAGGCGAACACTGCAATGCCAGTGTAGCTACCCGTGCCATGACTCAAACGTGGGTGATTGCTCTGATACCACTTGTAATTAAATTACTTGTATAATTAAGATTAAGAGCAACAATAGAACACCAAATAACACAAAATTTTAGAATAATGATCTCAATATGTAATTAGAATAGCTTCGCCACTTCGAGGGGGCAACCTCCAAACTATATAATAAGACTCAAATGCTCCAATGATAATGAAATACTACCTATAATCCCCTATATATACTATGTATATGCTATGGCCATCACCAAGGCTGACCTATTAAGCATGAGAAAGTATAAATGATATGGTAAGCCACAAGTCGGCTACTCATATCCTAATACAAGCAATAGGTTAAGCGCATAGCAATATACCACAAGCACACATACCACATAACACATTGGAATGCGAGTGTGCTATAACGCGACCCTAAATTTTCTATGTCGCATTATAAAGCGTCTGAGGCATAACACGAGCGTGTTATGGCCAAAATGGAAAAAAATGGATTTATGTCAACTTTTTGGCCCCCCATCTTTGTGCACTTGTTGATAAATATACACACACATAAACATACACACACACACACACACATAGACACACATAGACACACACACACACACACACACACACACACACACACACACACACACACACACATATTACTACAATTGTTAGTAATCTAAAACAAGGATCAATAATAACTTTTCCCATAATAGATATTCTTGAGTATTGAACTCGCCGTAAATAAACCATTTCTTTTTTTCTATTGACCCTTCATACTCATTCCCTTCAAGAAAATAGTTTGATCCCCTAATCAACATTATATGGTTATATTAATTATCTATATTTATTGTGACAATATAACATTCACATATTGCTTCACTGTGGAAGCAATATCTAGTTTATGGGTTGCTTTCATTGTTAGCATACATGAATCGTCATGATCCACAGAAGGAATAAGAAGAATACCCAGAAACAAGTAGTTTACATATAACAATTATTTTTCTAGACCTCATGGTTAAATCCTACATATTACTAGATTTAATGATAGAGAACAAAATTCCCAAGGTCCTATGCTTTATTTTAAAAATAATTACATACAAATTTAGATAGTTCATGCCTAGGATCCTGAGCAATCCTTCCCATTGATGAACTGACAAAAATCTTGAAATGCTTCATAGTCTATTTCTAAGCTTTCATGTACTCCAAATCACGAGTTAAGATTTGCAAGAATAGCCCTCCCAAAATATTAAAAAAATAGAGATAACAGGGTTCATTTTAAGAAGCCTCTGGTAAAATGGAGGTGGAAAATCCCCGATGAATATAACTAGAACCATTTTCGTGTTAAGGCGAAATTTTCAAGTTTTGAGAACGAAATTTTTTCTTGATATTATTTAAGTGAGAGTGAGCACCTTGAGGAAAAAAGAATTATGCAGATGCAGAAAAACAGGTATTGTTCACTGTTGACGTATAGAAGAAAAAAATTATACAGACGCAGAAAAATTTGTTGATGCGCTACATCAACACTTGTCATCGCACGTCAACAAACTTGGCTGGCACACGATAACAAACCTTGTTTTCATGCATAAACAAACTTTTTGGACATGCACCCAAGTCTCGAGAAACCCTAATTTTTTCCTATAAATACCCCACCGCTCATCATTTTCACATTCACACTTCCCGGCTCCTGAATTTTCTCTGTTCTCCTAGCACTTACTACTACAGGAATCATACGTCACTCAACCAGTGGCTACTCCAATAAAAATCAAGTACAATGGCTACTATAAGTACAACCCAAGCTCAAGATCAAGATCCAATGGAAAACTAGGTTAACAAGGCATTGGTAAACCCACAAGCCCTACCCAATGGCAAGATACAATATAAGAACTTGTTATGCCCCCAAATTCAAATAGTTTTGCAAATAAATATAGAATACAAGGATTTTCTAGATGCATGTGATTTTGATGGGCTTGTTAAGATGCCCCAGTTTGAGATTGATCATGAAATTATAAACTACCTTCTCTCCTTGTATAATACAGAAGAAGGTAATTTTACTGTTACAGTGGATGATGGTCGTATATTCAAATTCAGTGTCGATCTAGCTGATATCCATCGGTTGATAATCCTTTTGTTCAAAAAATCCCCCATAGTAATAATGAAATCAACCCTTGTCGAAAGTGATAAGAAGTACCTCAAATCTACTTTCGGTTTCCATGTGTATTGTATGTGTAATTTGTTTTCAATTTTCATTTGAAAGTTTTTTGTTTTGATACAATTCAAATTGATATTAATTCCAATGAATTTTTATAGCTCACGTCAATAAATCAAAACGAGGTGTGGATATGCAAGGAATTTCACACCACTTTATTGCTGCCATGACTTTAGTATTGTGATTTTCTTGATTACGTACTTGTGATTGAATCTTTATGCAGTACTAACATTATGTACTTTTGAATCTGATTAAATCTTGACCGTATGCAGAGAAGATTTTTGGAGGCCCTTCCACAAAAAGTGGAATCAAGAGGAAGAGGACAACAACACGGTGAGGCGTCAATAGATTCACAATCTGAAATGGAAGTTCACTCATCACAGATCGCCCAAACATTTGCATTAGTTAAACAACAAAGACGTAATACCCTAACATTTACTATTTACAAATTACCATTTTATATTTACAATTTACCATTTACTATATTGAATTGAGATGCAATCGACTGTTACTGCACTTGCAGGGAATATGGACTATATGCGTGCTTCCAAACCATCTTCGCTAACTCACTCAGTTCATTCACGTGTAATTTTTGATTCTCAAGGACCGTGCTCAACATATCCTAGCCACACACAACTCAAACACTACCAATTACTACCCCAACATGGACACCTCAAGTACAATGATAAGTTACCAATCAACAACAACGTATGATTTTATTATTTTAGTACAAGTTTTGAATAGTTTTTCATACAATTTCATAGTTTTTTCATAGTCTACCAAATTTTTCATATGTTTTAGTAATGATTTTATTGATTTTTTCTTGGACTTTTTTTAGTACATTGTAGTCCTTTTCCACCTATACAAACAACTGGTACCATGCCACATCCTCCATCATTATGATTCAAAATGCCCAAGTAGAGGGTCCAGGAAAAAATAAAACTGGTAAACACATGCCAATTTCATCTAGACCCTAACGGAACACTAAACATTGCCTCCTCATTTCAAATTCCAACCCTCTCTCTCAGTGGCTTGCCTAGTGAAACCAACGTATCAGTGTTGAATAATATAAATTTAGATGAAGATTACTTAGGCATCTGATAGTAATGACCCAGACATGATTTTTCAATACACGTGAGATGATTCAAGGCCAGTAGGTATATTTCTATTTCAACGTAATTTATTCAGGTTTTTTTACATTTCACTTTTGATTTCAATATTTGAATATTGATTTATTTTATCAAAAATAGGATCAAGCCATCCCAAGGTAAAAAGAGGTAGCAGATGATGATCAACCCCGAAATATCCCATATCTCTCCATCGACATCATCTTCTTTGGATACAAAAGGTGAACAATTTCCATCATTTCCTTTAGAGAACTTGATTGGTTATGATTTTCAATCCCATGTCCAAGAGTTTATTGTACCCTCATATCAGTCATCTCACAGAATGGGAGAGAAGGGAAAAATGTACTAATTAATGAGATAATAAGTTGTTATGAAAATTATTGGTAAATGGACAGTTTATACGCTGCAGTCCCAGAATCAACCTGCGAAGATGGATGCCTTACTTACCAAAGCAAGAGGTGAGACTGTCACATATAACAACAATAATAAAGACAATATTTTAGATAAAGCATTAAAAAATTTGGAAAATATTAGTACTGAAGCCTAGGCATATTTTAACAAATGGTCTAAGGACAAGGATCTGGTGGCAATTGCAAATTCTGAAAGAGATAGAGTAGTATTCGTAAGTATTATCACTTTGAAACAATATTTTTTGTTAATTTGAAATTTTCTTATTTTAGTAATATGTTTTAATTGAGCTCAGTATTTTTTTTTGTAGTTGAAATATGAAAATTTGAAGAGTCAAGCAAAGGTGTTCCAAGTTCACTTGGAAACCGACGAAGAATAGTGTATCACCAACAATGAAAGATGAGAACAAAATATTGTTTTAGTTCACCAAAAAAACAATACACTAAAGTGGATAATTTAAGATGATGGATTTAACCCTGATTTTTTTTTCAAAACAAAGGCAACTATAGATGTTAGTTTGGTATCCCATGGAGATGCGAAAAAGGAAGAACAAACAATCTTAAAGAATCTAAACAGTGCTACGGAAGATCTGATTAGTTTTGGGATTATTTAAGAATAAGAGTATAGGAGGGGAAAACCATTGGGGAAAGGGGTACAAAAGATGCCAAGTTTTTTCTAGGGAAGAAATCTCATGATCAAGGGTTGAAAAATTGAAACTTTAAATTTGAAAATTTGAAATACTTTATATATTGAAGTATGAAACTTGAATGTGATGGCGTTTGAAAATTTGAAATAATTTATATATTTAAGTATGAAAATTAAATCTGATGGCATTTCAAAATTTGAAATAGTTTATATATTGAAGTATGAAACTTGAATGTGATGGCGTTTCAAAATTTGAAATACTTTATAATCTAGATTTTTTTATATCTTGTTATATATTATATATAGAATTTGTAGATTATATATGGTGTTTATGTTTGATATGAATGTGATGGCGTTATGATAATGGTTAATTATTTATTTTAAGAAAATTTGGAATGTCGTATGACAGAGACATTTTAATAGAGTTAAATCTTATTCTCTTTACTTGTAAAATTCAAACTTTGTATCAGGTTTCTTCACATTTAGAATTTTCTTAGAATATTCTCTTTACTCGTAATGATGATTGCATTGGATGTGGTTGATGATGAATTATGATGTGGATGTATATCATGGAATCTGGATGATGATAATGGATAATTATTTTAAGAAAATTTGGAATGTGGTACGATAGAGACATCTTAATACCTTCTCAAAATCTTCTTCTCTCTACTTGTAGTGATATGATGACATTAGAATGGATCATAGACTGATGAAGAATGATTATAATGGATGATTTCTTAAAGAAAAAATGGAATGTGTTAGGACAAACATATTAATATAGTAAAATATTCTTCTCTCTACTTATAATGAATCAATGATGATGGTGACATTAGACGTGGATGATGACATTAAAATAGATATGGATGATGATGAATTGTGTGTGGACACATATTTGGCTTAAAACATGGAATCATGGATGATGATAATGGATAATTATTTTAAAAGAAAATTTGAAATGTGGTATGACAAAGACATTTAAACCTTCTCAAAATATTCTTCTCTCTACTTGTAATGATATGATGACATTAGACTGGATATAGATGGTGATGAATGATTATAATGGATAATTTTTTTAAGAAAAATTGGAATGTGTTAGGAAAAACATCTTAATATAGTAAAATATTCTTCTCTCTACTTGTAAAATTCAAACTCTGTATCAGGTTTCTTCGCATTTGAACGTTCTCAAAATATTCTTCTCTCTACTTGTAATGAATCAATGATATGATGACATCAGATGTGGATGATGACATTAAAATAAATATGGATGATGATGAATTGTGTGTGGACACAGTATTTAGCTTCAATACACGATCATTGATGATGATAATGGATAATTGTTTTTAGAAACCTTGGAATGTGTTATGACAGAAAGCCATTTAAACCTTCTCAAAATCTTCTTCTCTCTACTTGTAATGATATGATGACATTAGAAAGGATATAGATGATGATGAATGATTATAATGGATAATTTTTTTAAGAAAAATTGGAATTTGTTAGGATAAACATCTTAATACAGTAAAAACATTCTTCTCTCTACTTGTGAAATTTGAACTCTATATCAGGTTTCTTCACATTTTAAACCCTTCTCAAAATATTCTTCTCTCTACTTATAATGAACCAATGATATGATGACATTAGATGTGGATGATGAAATTAAAATAGATATGGATGATGATGAATTGTGTGTGGATGTAGATTTATCTTCAAGCATGATCATGGATGATGATAATGGATAATTGTTTTAAGAAAATTTGGAATGTGGTATGACAGAGACATTTAAACCTTCTCCAAATCTTCTTCTCTCTACTTGTAATGAATATGATGACATTATAATGGATACATATGACAATGAATGATTATAATGGATAATTGTTTTAAGAAAAAATTGGAATGTGTTAAGACAGACATCTTAATACAGTAAAATCATTCTTCTCTCTATTTGTGAAATTTGAACTCTGCATTAGGTTTCTTCGCATTTAAACCTTCTCAAAATCTTCTTCTCCTCTACTTGTAATGAACCAATGATATGATGGAAATTAGATGTGGATGATGAAATTAAAATAGATATGGATGATTATGAATTGTGTGTGGACGTAGAATTTATCTTCAGCATGATCATGGATGATGATAATGGATAATTGTTTTAAGAAAATTTGGAAATTTTGGTATGACAGAGACACTTAAACCTTCTCAAAATATTCTTCTCTCTACTTGTAAAATTTGAACTCTATATCAGGTTTCTTTGACATTTGAACCTTCTCAAAATATTCTATTCTCTACTTGTAATGAATCAATGATATGATGAAATTAGATGTGAATTATGACATTAAAATAGATATGGATGATGATGAATTATGTGTGGACATAGATTTATCTTCAATACATGATCATGGATAATGATAATGGATAATCTGTACTTTTAGAAAATGTAAGAATGTGTTATAACAAGTTTCTTGACATTTAAACCTTCTCAAAATCTTCTTCTCTCTACTTGCAACGAATACGATGACACTAGAATGACATTATAAATGGATGATGAATGACTTATGTGTGGATAATTGTTTTAAGCTTCAAATTGGAATGTGTTATGGACATACATCTTAGATATAGTAAAATATTCTTATCTCTACTTGTAAATTTTGACCTCTTTATTAGGTTTCTTCGACATTTGAACCTTCTCAAAATCTTCTTCTCTCTACTTGTAATGATATAAATGACATTATGATGGATATTAGATGATAGGATGAGTGACATTAAAATAGATATGGCTGATGATGAATTGGTCAATAAGTGGATGGTAGATATTAGCTTCAAGCATGATCATGGATGATAATAATGGATCAATTGTTTTTAGAAAAATTGGAATGTGTTACCAATACGCAGACACTTAAACCTTCTCAAAAAAATTCTTCTCTCTACTTGTATTGATATCGTATGACATTATAATGGAATACTAGATGATGATGGATAATTACTAATGGATAAGTTGTTTTAAGAAAAATTGGAATGTGTTAGGATAGACTATCTTAATATAGTAACAATATTCTATGAATTGTCTACTTATTTAAACACTTATGAGGACTCTGGATCAGTGTATTCTGCTCTACGATTGTAGATGAATCAAACTTGATATGATGACCCCTTAGATGCTGGATGATGACATTAAAATACCGATATGGATGATGGCATGAATTGTGTGTGGTACGTAGATTTAGCTTCGAGCATGATCATGGATGATGATAATGGATAATTGTTTCTAAGAAAATGGTGAGAAATGTGTTATAACAATTAGAGCACTTTAAACCTTCCTCGCCATAATCTTCTTCAAAAATCAAATACTTGTAATGATATGAACGACATTAGAATGGATATACATGCTTGATGAATGATTATAATGGATAATAACATTCTGACAAGCGAAACAAATGTTGAATGTGTTAAACATATACATCTTACATACATGGGAAAAAATCTGTCTTAAAGACCTACTATTACTTGTAAAATTATAAACTCTGTATCAGGTTATCTTATGCTATTTGAACCTTCTAAAAATCTTCTATCTCTCTACTTGTAATGAATCAATGATATGATGTCCCCTACATGTGGATGATGACCATTAAAATAGATATGGATGATTATGAATTGTGTGTCGGGCATGTAGATTTAGCGTCAAGCAACACGATCATGGATGATGATAATGGATAATTGTTTATAGAAAATTTGGAATATGTTATAACAGAGACATTTAATGACCTTCTCAAAGCTATTCTTCACTCTACTTGTAATGATATGATGAGCATTATAATGGATATAGAATTTGATGATGATATGATTATAACCGTGATAATGCGTTTTAAGAAAAATTAGAATCGTGGTTAGGACTAAACATCTTGGGAATACATGTAAAATCGCGGTTCTTCTCTCTACTGGTGTAAAATTCGAACTGCTATCGTCAGGTTTCTTCACATATAAACCTTCTCAAAAGCATTCTTCTCTCTAAAGTAATGAATCAATGATATGATGAAATTAGATGTGGATGATGACAGTTAAAATAGATATGTGATGCATGATTTAATTGTGTGTGGAAGTGCAGATTTAGCTTCAAACATGATCATGGACTGATGATAATGGATAATTATTTTAAGAAAATTTGGAATGTATTATAGACGGCGATCATGATTTTTAAGACCTTCTCTTCATGGTCTCTACTTGTAATGATGATGATGACATTAGAATGGACCTATAGATCGATGATTCGTAATGATTATAATGGATAATTGTTGTCAAGAAAATAATCCCCCAACTGTGTTAGGACAGGCAACTTGATGATGACATGATAATAATGGATTCTTCTCTCTACTTGTAAAATTTGAACTCTATATCAAGTTTCTTCGACATCTTGAACCTATAGTCAAAATATTCTTCTCTCTACTTGTAAAATTTGAACTCTATATTAAGTTTCTTCGCATTTGAACCTTCTCAAAATATTCTTCTCTCTACTTGTAATGAATCAATGATATGATGACATTAGATGTGGATGATGGCATTTAAATAGATGTGGATGATGGCATTTAAATAGATGTGGATGATGATGAATTGTGTGTGGATGTAGATTTAGCTTTAAAGCATGATCATGGATGATGATAATGGATAATTGTTTTAAGAAAATTTGGAATGTGTGATTTTTACATGTAATTTGATATTCATTCCAAAAAGTTCAAACACTTCATCAAAGAATTTTTCAAATACAAAAATTACATTAAACATAATTGTAAAAAATCAAGCAATGTCATATGATAGGGTTTAAGACTACCTCTTGTATTTTAGAAGGATGTGATAAATCATATGGAAGAAAAATGAGAAATCATCTTTTGTAGCATGCTAGACGACCTTCGATTCAAGAAAACATCAACACAAAAAAATGGATTAATATATAGATGGGTGAGTTTCCTGACATTGTCAGTCCTAAGATGTGAGAGCTTCCTCGGATGGATGTCAACCCATGTTTTCAAGAAAAAAGATGAAATATTGATTGAGTGGATTAAGGAAGAAACAAAAATATTAAAGAAAATGCAA
The DNA here is from genome assembly GCA_019776745.2 of Taxus chinensis. NCBI lineage: Eukaryota > Viridiplantae > Streptophyta > Pinopsida > Cupressales > Taxaceae > Taxus > Taxus chinensis. Next base: position 277,423,374 of record CM034149.1, on the reverse strand, counting down.
ATGATAACCTGTACATGTCTTGGATAAGTGCAAGTCTAGAAGTCTAGTAAGAGTATAACAGTGGAAGAACATATGCAGATTTGAAATATGAAGGCATTGCAAATTAGTATTTGAAAAATGTATGTAAAATATTTTTAAAATAGAAATATTAAAATAAATGCAAATGAGAACCTGTGCATGTTTGGACTAGTTGAATTCTAGAAGAGTATAACAGTGGAAGAATATGCAAATCTGAATTATGAAAGCCTTGCAAAATAGTATTCGACAAATATATGTAACAATTTTTTTTATAAAAAAGAAATTGCTATTCGACAAATCCAAAATAGTAATTATATAAATGTAAATGTAAATATATATATATACACTTGTAAACATCTTTAATGATAACAAGAGTTAAAACACAATATGTTGTAAAGCCTCCTCAGTCAATATTTGCATCTGTAGAGTTACAATTGTGTTCACTGTTACGTCTAACTAAAAAACTATTATATTTAAATATGTTAATATGAAATTGAATAAATAAACATAGTTAAAATGTAAGGTGACAAATAATAAAAGTAAAGTCAATGAGATACCTATTTAAATATGAAACAATCCATTATCAATAGCTTCTTCAAGGTCAATGTTCTCTTATGTAGAGTGTGACAAAACACCAATTCCAGTCCCATCGTCATGAACAGTTGTACTTGTAGCTGTATAATTTACACCTCTTCTATCAGAAAGGGAATTCCAATGCACAATTTCTCCGTCGAAAGGAAATGTTTCCTTGGAGTAGCAAGAAACATAACACCTCATGCAAATTTCTATATTTTTATCCAACCTGTTTCTCAGTTTTGATTTTATAAATGATAAAGCATTGAAAACCTTTTCTTCCTCCATAGAACTGAAAATCATTGTTTGGCATAACTCATATAATATTCAATATTCATTGATGTCTTCTTGGAAGACACTACATTGATAGATTCCTTGCCAGAGCCTTCTAATAACACCACTCTCAGAAGCTTCGTCTAAATTTTTATATTGGTTCCTCATTGTTGTTGCATTTTTTTTTGATTGAGACTTTAATAAATCAACATTTAGTATACCTTTGATTTCCATACCCTTGACATTCTGAAATCTTTTTGAAATGTCTGATTATTGTACCCATGGATTTATGAAAATGTTTTCTTACAAAGTTTGCACAAGCACCTTCAGTATTCCAAAAATTAGGATTCATCACACCCATTGCTTCATGAATTTTTTCTTTGGAGAAATGTTCTCTAATTTATGATGTTAAGGATTCTGAAATTTTTCTAAGCTTTATTCTTGTTTCAACTATAGAGGAATAAAAAATATTACGTGTCACAGGAACTTATTCTCTTTCTAATCCTATAATAGCTTGACGTTTTTGCAAAATGTACAGTGGTATGTCCCTCCCATTAACATTGATGCAAAAGTGATCATGGATATTAAATATCAAATAGTTACTGGGATTCTTAAGTTCTAATAAAGCTTTCTGATTCTTGAAAATAGGTGTATCAAAACTATCTTGGGAAGTGTACGTGATATCAAAATTTTGACATACCATTTTTTCTCATCCGTATAAAATCCACAATATAGATTAATCTCCCATGTACATGCTTCATCATTGTATTGATCTCCTACAACATTGGAAGAATACCAACCAATGTAAGCAATGTCTCCAAATCAGTTAAAAAAAACAAAAATTCCCTCACCCTGTCAACTTCATGACGATATTTGTGTAGGAAACCAACCAAGGAAGGATACTCCTCATGAACTCTGCATGCAGGTTCATAAAAATAAATCCATCTCATCTCAACATCCTTAAAAAAAATTCCATCTGTAATTCCAATTGCAAATTTTTGGAACTAAAGAAATCACTTTGGGTTGTTTTCCATATAGGCATGAATTTCTCTTATAAGGTCTTTTACTTTAGAAACATTTTCGTAGTTGCTTACCATTTTATACGCTAAATTCATTATGTGAGCCATAGAATTAATTGCTAAGATAAAAGGGGCCATTGTTATTTACAATCTAACACACAACCTTATTGGTGACCCTACATGATTGATGCACCATTTGCTCCAACGCATACCAACTTCGTAGCAATTTCATAATCAGTCACTCTGGCAATATCTTTTAAATGAGAAACAATTTATTTATGTAGGTTTTCAGTATTACAATTTTGAACCATTTTCATAACACCCAGCAGATGAGGTGTCCTCATATGATTTTCTAAAGTATAAATGGGTAAGTGCATGAAGTTGGGGGGCTAAAAAGTGGACAAGAATCTGAAAAAATCAAAACACATATGTGTTTTTCTAAAACGTGCTCATGTTTTAATTTGTTTAGCTCAGGAATCATCAAAGCATAATGCGTAGAAGTTACATAACATGTATGCGTTATGCCTACTATAAACAAAAAAAGAGGCCCGACCCTCTATCATTTTATCTCCCTCAAATGTGAGTTTCAAAGCTTAACTGTGCCCTCGTGTTTTTTCATTTAGCTAGATCTCAAGCTCAAAGGATCATTTCTAGATTGTTGGGAAGATCTGAATCGATGATGGTGCCACAGAGAAGAGGTAAGCACAATTATTTTCTCAAAATTGCATTGAAATATGATAATTATAGATTAAAATTTGAATTTAATACATATTTTTTATTGTTACAGTTAGAGATCGAGGGAATCAACCACAATCAAATCTTATTATTCTTGTCATCCCTCCCGATACTCCCACAATTTCTCAACATCCCTTGGGTAGTCAAGAATATTTAGCAGCCCAAATAGTTAAAAACAAAATTGAAATTGATGATTTAATCAAAATAATGAGGGATTCACAATCTTCAAACCCCCACCGTGCCTCTCTTGCAAACACATTAGAGGTGTTACTTTTTCAAATTAAGGTGGAAACGGGGAAAATTGATCATTGGAAAACTTACAGAGAGGGTTGTAGGGTTTATTATTCCAACAAATTGTCATATGTGGATGTAAAGAAAAAAGAAATTTCAAAAGACCTCATATGCGCCTTATTCATGACCCCCGCACTAATTTTCCTATTCTGTTGTCATGTAAACGATTTCCCATCTATTGGTGTAATAATAATTTGATTAAAAATAATTTTTTAAACCGATGGTGGATGGTGTTTGATTTTTCACCTTGTAATAACAATGAGGTGCCACTATACTTTCTGAGGAAACTCTATTATGAGTTTATCCTCAACCAGATCCCAAATTATTTTGATTTCTGAGATTTCCAAGGCCGAGGAAAAGGATCTACACAGGATCGACCAGGTGCACAACATGCATCTATTCAACAGGGTAGATTCCCTACACAGAAGCCCCCTCACCCTAAGATTATCCCTTAAGTAGTGAAGGAGACAATAGAGATTGATACACTCCACGCGCTTCAGGATCTATCTGTGACCCTTGTTCGACATATGAGGGAGATTTTTGACCCAGATGCTCGCAGAGGTACACAGAGTATTCCCTCAGGGAGTACTAGCATGAGGCCACATATTTGATCATCATGTGCTAGCATATTTTTGGGGCCCGAGGAGGATGATACTTTCATGCGTATTGATTTTGGTGCACTTGGTGATAGGGGTGAACACGATAATGTCACTATGTCAGATGTCCTTTTGAGTGAGACATTTGGATTACATTCATCGGCGTCACCTTCACAGGTAAATTTGTTATGTTTTGTTATATGTGTTACAAAAATTTTGGAGTACGTGATTTACTTATATATGTTAAATTTTTGAAATAATTGTATTTGTATATGTATATGCATTGATATTATAGCACCCGGGAGGCGCATCTTCATCGCGACCATAGGTGGTGAGCACCATGCATACACATACATTCACAGAGGTAATTTAGAATGTTAATTATGTAAAATTTTCACATACATGTGAATATTTATATATATATTTGCATGTATATATATATATTAGTTTTGAAGTCAAATATATGTATGTTCTTGTATGTCCATCTAACTCACGTGATATACATGTTTGATAAAGATGTTGACTTCACTAGACACCCCACCATCTCTGGGACAAGTAGATAAAGGTGTTGCCGCTACGATTTCATCTACGCAGCAACTCACTAAGGTATTCAAACAACACGTAAATTTTGTTAAATTTCTTGTGTAATTCATATTATGTTAAATTACATGTTAGTAATGTATTTCATTGTAGAGTTATTAAATTATGTTAATAATGTCTTTCATTATGTATATGTAGGAGTTACCTACGACAAGTAGCAGCCCTATTCATTTGATTCAAAGGTGTGGAGGGGTAAAAACAATAGTTCTATATTGATAAAAATAATTAAAATATTGTCATTATGTACATACATGTACTTAGTTCTATTTTTGTTAATTCTGATGTAAGATTTTCTGATCTTATGTGTATGTAGGGAACTTCAACCCCCTCCATTTTGACTTCGAGGGCATAGAATCCTCCATCTCGTCATCTTCGTACCCCCATTCGTACTGTAGGAGCTCCCAATGACTCATCTGAGCGTGAGATGCAAATTCGGTGTGATTGAAAACTTGCGGTAAGTTTGTGTATTTATGTAAATACTTTCATTCTAGTATGGTATTAAATACATGTTAAAAACATATAAATTAACTTTTGACAAAAAAAAATTGTTTGCATTTACAGGTGAGTATTCAACGGAAGAGGACTCGAAGCATGGGATCGGATGATCCAACGTCATCTCATGGATCTCTATCTTCTTCTAAGGGAGGGCCTTCTTCGAGCAAGGCCAAGAGAGGGATAGATTTTGATGAGTAGGAAATATATATGTCTTACATGACATTGTTTTTGTATTCCTATGTGCATGGCATTGTATGTACACCTATATGGCATTTGAACTTAATGGTATATGACCTATTTTGGATTTTTTGTATTTATTATGCACATTAAAATACTATTTGGAACTTGATAATATTGTATGAGACCCTACATTTCTGAGATTATTTTCGCATCAAACATATATGATGTGTGCTTAACAATATTTAAGACATTATGGATTATTATTTCATTTATTGGTGATGTACATGTACTATCATTTTCAATGTATAATATGCATCAAAATTTGGAAATCAATATTTATATAATGTATGTATATAAAGAGTTACCTAATTTGAGTAATTATTCATTCAATTTATCAATGTGTATATGTGTATTTACCTTATTTGCACTTCTTCTTGCTCATGGTCTCGTTGTACTGGTTCATATCTTATCATGCACTTAATACATTCTTATATGCTTCATAACCTTCTCCCCTATTAAAACACCCGAGAGTCGTCACAATTTGATGCCTTTCATCTGTTGATATTTTGAGAATGTCTCTCCATATACATTACTCCAATGCTTGAGAATGTCTCTAGATGCAATCACATTCCGATTCAGACACTCAATGATTATTGATTGTCTAATCCTATCCAATTCGTGTTATTACCTTTAAATCTGTAGGCATTTCAAGTTATTTGGAAATCACATCACACCCTTCACTAGGCTTGATGACTACCCCTATCCTTTTTAAGGCGCTTTTGCATGCATCCATGGGTTTATCATAGCATAAATTATCAATGAATGGAAGGTCACTAAGCCGTAGGCTAGATGAATCCCATCCAGAACTAAACAAGAAAGATTTACTAGGTGATTGATAACTCCCATGCATTCTTAGACATACCCCTATCAAATTCATTCTTAAGCCAATCTAGTCATTCAGGGCTCTTAAACAACTACGCCCTGACGAGGTAGCCTGAAAGCACGGGGAGCATGGGGAACCAAAAAAATCCTTAAATAGCATTCACCTGGCCACCCTAACATGTTGGCATAGTTCATTTGGTCCCATGAGCTTCTGTTTGCAAATTATAGCCTCTGGCAACCCTACACTAACTTAGATTGCACTATTTCACGCGTTTGCAAACAATAGCACAACGAGAGAACTAGATGGAGATGCAGAAAATAGTGAGATTATTTCGTAGAGGGCCCCGATGTGGAATTCTTGGATCTAACGAGACATCTCTAGGTGCCACGGAGTCTGAGAAATCACCCGTCGAAGATATGGTGTGTTTAGGCCTCAATTCTCTTAAGGGACTACACCTAGACGAGGTAGCTCGAAAGCATAGGGAGTGTAGGGAACCAAAAAAAATCCTCCAATAACATTCACTTGGCCACCTTGACATTTTTGCATAGTTATTTTGGTCCCACGAGCTTCTGTTTGCAAACTATAGCATCTGACAGTCCTACACTGACTCAGACTACACTATTTTGTGCGTTTGCAAACAATAACACAGCGAGAGAACCCGATGGAGATGGAGAAAACCACGAGAGGATTTCTTAGAGGGCACTGACATGGAGGTCTTGGATCTGACGAGATGTCTCTAGGTGTCAGGGAGTCCTAGAAATCACCTGTCAAAGATTTGGCGTGTTTGGGCCTCAGGGCTCTTAAGCGACTACGCACGGACAAAGTAGCCCGAAAGAACGGGGAGTGAAGGGAACCAAAACAAAGCCTCTAATAGCATTAACTTGGACACCCCAATGTGTTGGTGTAGTTTTTCTGGTACCACAAACTTCCATTTGCAAACTATAGCCTCTAACATCTCTACATTGACTTAGATTGCACTATTTCACACGTTTGTAAACAATAACACAACAAGAGAACCAGATGGAGATGGAAAAAACCATGAGAGAATTTCATAGAGTGCCCTAACATAGAGGTCTTGGATCTGACGATATGTCTCTAGGTGCCATGGAGTCTGAGAAATCACCCGTCGAAGATATGGCGTGTTTGGGCCTCAGGGCTCTTAAGTGACTACGCCCGAACGGGGTAGCCCAAAAGCATGGGGAGCGTGGGGAACCAAAACGAATCCTCCACTATCATTCACCTATCCACCCCAAAGTGTTGGCATAGTTGGTTTGGTACCATGAGCTTCTGCTTGGAAACTACAGCCTCTGGTAGCCCTACACTGACTCAAACTGCACTATTTCACGCGTTTGCAAACAATAGCACAACGAGAGAACCGGATAGAGATGGAGAAAATAGAGAGAGGATTTTGTATAGGGCCTTAATGTGTAGGTTTTATATCTGACAAGACATCTCTAGGTGTCATGGAGTCTGAGAAATCACCCATCGAAGATATGGCATGTTTGGGCCTCATCGCTTTTAAGCGACTACGCCCAGATGAGGTAGCCCGAAAGCATGGGGAGCATAGGGAAAAAAATGAAGCCTCTGCTAGTTTTCACCTTCCCACCATGACATGTTGACATAGTTGGTTTGGTCCCACAAGATTCTTTTTGCAAACTACAGCCTTTGGCAGCCCTGTATTGACTCGAAATGCACTATTTTGCATGTTTCCAAACAATAGTAGAACGAGAGAACCGGATGGAGATGGATAAAACCGTGAGACAATTTCATAAAGGGCCCTAACATGGAGCTATTGGATCTAACAAGACATCTCTAGGTTCCACGGACTCCAAAAAATCACTCGTCGATGATATGGCGTGTTTGGGCCTCGAGGCTCTTAAGCGACTACGTTCGGATGGGGTAGCCTGAAAGCATGGGGAGCATGGGGAATCAAACCAAAGCCTCCACTAGCATTCACCATGCCACCCCAAATTTTTTACGTAGTTGGTTTGGTCCCACAAGCTTTCGTTTGCAAACTACAGCCTCTTGCAACCCTATACTAACTCAGAGTGCACTATTTCACGCATTTGCAAACAATAGCACAACGAGAGAACCTGATGGAGATGGAGAAAATAGTGAGAGGATTTCATATAGGACCCCAATGTGGAGGTCTCGGATCTGATGGGACGTCTCTAGGTGCCATGAAATCTAAGAAATCACCCATCGAAGATATGGCATGTTTGGGCCTCAGGGCTCTTAAGGGACTACGCCCGGACGGGGTAGCCCTAAAGCACGGTGAGCGTAGGGAACCAAATAGAAGATTCCAATAGCATTCACTTGGCCACCCTGACATGTTGGCATAGTTTTTTTAGTCCTATGAGCTTGCGTTTGCAAACTACAGCCTCTAGCAGCCCTACATTGACTCAAATTGCACTATTTCGCACATTTGCAAACAATAGCACATCGAGAGAACTAGATGGAGATGGAGAAAACTACGAGAGTATTTTGTAGAGGGCCCCAATGTGGAGGTCTTGGATCTGATGAGACATCTCCAGGTGCCACGAAGTCTAAGAAATCACCCGTCGAAGATATGGCGTGTTTGGCCCTAAGGGCTCTTAAGGGACTACGCCCAGACGAGGTAGCCCGAAAGCACGGGTGGAGGAAACCACCAATGTTCAATGATTTTTCCACAGGATGCAACTATGTAGACTATGAACTTAGTTTTGTTGGGGAGAACACCAATGTTCCAACTGTTCGTTTTGAAAGAATGAATATCTTTAATCAAACAGAGAATTAATAGCCAGAATTTTTTTGGACATTACAAAAGGTAGTTTGTGCCCAAAAAGAAGCCAAAGGCCATATAAATATTCAGTCTTCAACTTTAGATGACAATAAACATTGTAAATAAAAAATAATTTGGTGAATATGTCACTATGATTCAAGAATAAATACCTCCTGAAAGCCATAAAGAGTCAATTTGGTTACCCAAAAACATCTGTAAAAACTTAAAGAGAAGATACGAGCAGAAGAAAAGGAAAAATGGGAAGCGTGGAAGGAAGAAAACTTAACTAAAATGGAAGATCTATGTGATGTTGTCGATAGAATCATGGATAATCCTAAGGACAACATGCCAAGTTCATTATTTTTATTAATCCCAGCTGCTTCAACTTCACAAATCAAACCAGGTAGTTCCAAAAGCAACATACTAGCAAGAAAAACTACAATGAAGTATTGATAATTGAGCCTGAAACTCATTTAGAATTTGATGGATTTGAAAGAGCTTTGCATTAAAATGAAAATTGTATAACACCGAAATATCATATATTGATATTAAAAAACCTTCGGGATATTTTATTAGACAAGGAAGATTACAATATATAGAAGATCGATCTCCTTAATAAAAGGAGTCAACTTCAATCTCAAACATTACTCCCTAGAACATCTCATGATCCAGTAATCACTTAACATATCTCAACAAACTCTTATCTACATGAGTTACAACTCACTTACATTATTTACTCACACAATATATAATATATATTTTCACACACACAAATATATAAATATCTAATGTTCACAATAACAACCTATTCCTAACATTCACCCCCTTAGTGTGAACATGGGAAAAACATACACACTCTCTATCTGCAGTATGCTCTCCTCTATGGAGCATGTCAAACTCTATGACTCATGACCTTGATACTAATGAAGGGAGAAATGCTCAACCTTCTATGGTTTTACAGGTTTACCAAAAACCTTGACGTGTAACAGATCCATTGCCTATCCACCTCGTGTGGTTTTCTGGATCTCCCACAAACCTTTTTCAAGATCCATGAACTGTCTTACACTGGTGATTTTGCTCACCTATTTCATTACATCGGGAGTTACATTTAGGAATGTTTATACATTACTTTTGAACAATCATTTGTTCTTATTCTCACAAATTTTCACATTGAAAGCAAACACACAACTTAAAAAACTTGGCCACTAGTTCAGTTTTGTGGCCTCGTCGATGGTGCTTGACGAGAGGTCGCTATGTGCCCTCCCACCTCCGTTGCCTCCAGCCTCCATTGTCTTGCTACTTAGTTATCGGATGTGTCGTTAAGGCCAATTTTTACAACTTGGGTTTCAGTTTCAACTGATAATGCACCCCCTCACTATGGACATCGCGTACAAGCGAAAATGCATCTAATTTTTGAAAAGTGAGGCAAAATTTTTATTTTTTATTTTTATTTTTCAAACTTTTACTCCTTTTTTTAAGATTTTTCGACTCACAAAAAAAAGGGCACCGATTTCTATCAATAATGTCTCCTATTACAAACAAATTGAAACAATACTACTTAATATTCCCCTAAATATGGATGACATGATTACAATCCAATTGACTCCATAATGACTCTTTTAATACATACTATTTTCCTTACAAGTCTTTTGGTGGGAAATTACATACTAAATAACCTAAACCAAACATAAAAAATCATTATCATAAAACTTTCATTTAAGTATTTGTAACTATCAATCTATCCACTAAGTGAGTCAAAACATATGTTTTTGATAGAAATGCAAAACAACATGTAGAGAATAAAACTATATGAAATCTTGTTCTAGCTCGCAGATCTGGAGAGATAATTTTTTTGTGCTTGATAGTCAAGATTCTAAGACGTCTCCATCTCTATGAAACAATACTTACTTTTGTGCTTATACCAAATATTGAGAGAGAGTTGACTTTATTTTATTACCCGTGTGGAGATGAATCTGGTTTTATGTCATCCTTCCTTAACCATAATATACGAGCTTTAAATGCATGTTCAGGTTTTCCTATCATATGGATCTCAACTTGCATGTAATCACCCAAATTCCTCAGTCATGCATGCAATCGAAATTGTCGAGTGTCAACTATAACTCGAGTGGAATTTGTGTTCTCCTTGATCCACGTCAAAAACCTTGTGATTGGCAGATCCGTATGACAATTGTAAGTTAGTATGGGAATTAACAAATTTATCAGCTCATAGACCTGTAGCTGTCTTGGTGCATGAAATGATGCACAAATAGGCTTGAATTTTTTTGAGATTTGGAATGTCCTTAGCAAGAGTCAGTTCAGATTGGACATGGGAAGAGCATTGAATATACAATCCATTCCAGCATGATCATCAAACCTATGCACATTTCCACGTAAATAAAGGCTGACACATGATATAAATGAAGTTCATATCAAGACTGCAAGGAAGCACGTCAATGGGAAGAATATCGATGCCTTAATATTTTCAGACTGTCTAAAACATTCACAAATAGACTTTCATGACATAATATTGAACTCGCTCTGATACCAAATGATGGATTTGAAAGAGCTTTGCATTAAAATGAAAATTGTATAACACCGAAATATAATATATTGATATTAAAAAACCTTCGAGATATTTTATTAGACAAGGGAGATTACAATATATAGAAGATGGATCTCCTAAATACAAGGAGTCAACTTCAATCTCAAACAATTCCCTAGAATATCTCGTGATCCACTAATCACTCAACATATCTCCACAACTCTTATCTACGTGAGTTACAACTCACTTACATTATTTACTCACACAATATATAATATATATTTGCACACACACAAATATATAAATATCTAATGTTCACAATAACAAGCTATTCCTAACATAATTGTAATTTATTTTTTGATTGAGCATTCACCCATAGTTTCCTTTTTGAAGGAAGAAATTCATTTTATATGTGAGAAATAGAATGTTGATTTAGTCTATTACTCTCACTATTTAGGTTAGATTTTTGTAGTTGTTCAATTAAAGTTTGAAGCTTTTCAGTACTAACATGGAAAAATTTGTAGGGCCCTCTACAAAAACCTCTCATGGTTTTATCCATCTCCATCTGGTTCTCTCGCTGTGCTATTGTTTGCAAACGTGTGAAATAGTGTAGTCTAAGTCAGTGTAGGGGTGTCAGACGCTGTAGTTTGCAAACGGAAGTTCATGGGACTGAACCAACTAATCCAACACATCAGGGTGGCCAGGTTAACACTAGTGGAATATTTTTTTTGTTCCCTACGCTCCCCATGCTTTCAGGCTACCTCGTCTGAGTGTAGTCCTTTAAGAGCCCTGAGGCCCAAACACGCCATATCTTTGATGAGTGATTTCTCAGACTCTATGGCACCTAGAGACATCTCGTTCAATCTAATACCTCCATGTTAGGGCCCTCTAAGAAATCCTCTTGTGGTTTTATCCATCTCCATCTGGTTCTCTCACTGTGTTATTGTTTGCAAATGTGTGAAATAGTGCAGTCTGAGTCATTATAGGGCTGTCAGAGGCTGTAGTTTGCAAACAGAAGCTCGTGGGACAAAACTAACTACACCAACACATCGGGGTGGCCTGGTGAATGCTAATGGATTTTTTTTTTGTTCCCCATGCTCCCCATCCTTTGGGACTACCCCGTCTGGGCGTAGTCACTTAAGAGCCCCGAGGCTAAAACATGCCATATCTTCAACAGGTGATTTCTCAGAATCCATGGCACCTAGAGATATCTCGTTAGATCCGAGACCTCCACGTTGGGTCCCTCTATGAAATCCTCTCGTGGTTTTATTCATCTCCATTCGGTTCTCTCGTTGTGATATTGTTTGCAAACGTGTGAAATAGTGCAGTCTGAGTCAATGTAGGGCCGTCAGAGGCTGTAGTTTGCAAACGAAATCTCGTGGGACCAAACCAACTACGCCATTACATTGGGGTAGCTAGGTGAATGCTAGTGGAGGATTCATTTTGGTTCCCTACACTCCCGGTACTTTCGGGCTACCTCGTCTGGTCGTAGTCGCTTAAGAGCCCTAAGGCCCAAACATGCCATATCTCCGATGTATGATTTCTCAGACTCCGTGGCACCTATATACATCTCGTTAGATCCAAGACCTCCACATCAAGGTCCTCTATGAAATCCTCTCATAGTTTTCTCCATCTCCATTCAGACTGAGTCAGTGTAAGGTTGTTCATTTCCAATCACCTAAATAATATAGGTGGTTCATACAATATAGGTGGTGAAATGAGAATTTTAATAAGATATTTTTACAATATAGGTGGTGAAATGATAATTTATGTTTTTTGTTCCTTTTTAATATTTAATTTCTCTTAGTTTCACTTGGCTTTGAGAATAATAAATTCTCTACTAACAGTGCCAACCATGTGAAGGTGGAATCTTTTTTGGCACCACTAACCTACATAAACATGTTAGTAAGCAATTAAATAGAATTTTAAATCATACAAAATTTAAACAAAATGATTTAAGTAAATATTCAAATTAAATTCATGAAGAACATACCTTTATAAATTCAATCCAATGAACCGTAAGGATCAACTATATTCTTGACAGTAGCAAGAATTGCTTCATGATCTGATTCACGAACCTTCCATAGATTTTTATTTGATGGCCAACCTCGATATTTGATCAATTTAATATTTTTTGCAAGGACCAAATGTGAATAGTGAAGTATCTTCCGATGTACTTCATAGTCTTCAAACAACCAAATGTTTTATTTTTTGATAGGATATCGTCGAAGCCAAGTTCCAGTAACTACCACTGATCCATTGGGATACTCAAGGTCTTCACCATCAATGAATGTGGAAGTCAATTTTTTTCCCTTATACACAATGAGATAAGAAGTAGTTTGTCCCTCTTCTTTAAAATCCATCACAATAACTGCAAAAAGTGACCTATGTATCATAAAGTAAAACTGTTCAGTCAATTTATAAATACATTAAGAGTTGACCATTTAATAATTTATAAATCTAAAACATGACATGTACATATATGTATGTACCTTGTTGCACTAAATCAGAGACTTGGTCAAAGTCAGGTGATGTTGTCATTTGATTTGAAGAACCTGCAAGTTGTAATACTCGTGGAAATTGATGTGTGTCGAGTGGAATTAAAGGTCTACAAGTCCATTCATCCACCCACTGCTGTGACTCACATTCATTCAATGCAAAATCAATACATGATATACAAAAACATGTCATGCACCTAGTACAAATAGTCCAAGCATTTTCATATGAACTACGGAATGAGTACATATCACTTGATATTACAACTATCATACAATCTTCAAAGTTTTCCATATGTTGTTCCTCTATCAACCAAAAATATCTACGAACCATTGATCTCTCTTGAGATTCATGGCCCATATTCTTAACACACCAATGAACAATGTTTTTTGCATCTGTAAATTTAGCACCATTCTTGAACTTTAACTCTTCTCTTGGAAGTGCTCTTTTCACACAGCTCCTGCACCATCATGCTCTCCTTTTCCATGCCCTGCCTCAATTAAACTCCATATATGTTGTACATTTGTTTCTTTGTGCATCTTGCTTAGACAATAAAACATTCGTGTATTATTGAATTGTGATGTGCAATTGTCTAACCAAATGTAATGTTGATCGAAACTAATGTTCCTGTAATTCAAGTTCACATAAAACACCTGGAAACAACCTTGTACATATTATGTAGAATGTGTCCGATCATCACTGATGTAGAAATGATACTCTCTTAATATTTTTCGATCTTTCTCAATGCTTTCAGGAGAGTGCATGACTGTTATATGCACAAAAATAGAAACTTCCACTAAGTTATAATATTGAGACTGAAACTCCATTTGTGGTTGCAATGTGTAATTCTCTGCAAACTCAACTACCAAAACAATAGTACCAATTGGTAATGTGTCCTTGCTTAACATGAAGGGTTCATCCAACCATCGAGCTCTATGTGTGTGTCTTGCATACTCATTAAAAAAATTCCTCTCTGAATTTGACCATATATTCTGATACAGGGAATTGTTTTCTAAGAAGCTCACACCTCTTAGATTCTTTTCCATATTTTAATTGATATGCCACCAATTTATATTTGGTGAAATCAACCAATTCTTTTCCTATTGAATAAGTACTCTCCTCATGGATACAACTTTTCATATTTGGCAAGCCACCGCATACATTGCACGTTCCATACAAACATTCCAAACATGCTTTGTTATAAAAAAATTGTCTTATTGATTTTTCACAAAATATTGTCGGAATAAATTCCCTTGAAGATTTTTGTGGGAAATTTATTCCACACTCCTGCAACATGATGTCAGTATGCAAAACACGATGTATTTGACAAAAAAACATCATAATTCATTGAAAATTCAACATGATGCATGCAACAAGTGATACGTGAGTGAATTATTTTCACATAAAAGGGTATGCTCATTTTAAAGAATCTTTGGCTAATCTTAATTTTTGGATTTTCATTTTTAAACTTAGAGAACAATTCTATTTGAGTCATATCTAAGAAATGTTTTGCACACGATTCACGATTATGAGAACCTATTGTTCTTTTTACTGTATCTCTTCTATTCGGTGACACCCTTGTTTTCTCATTCCAAAATTTTACAATTAATTCTTTTAGAATATTAGATGTATTCTTTTCTTTTCCTGGAAGTCTGCTAGAGAAATCACAATAGTCAGTGTTATTGACTAACTCAAGACGTTTACGTCTCTCTATTGCTTTCATTAGTGTTTTTCTGTTTAGCTTCAAAGCACTGCTTATTTTTCTAATCAAACATTTATTAACTATTTTATCACTTACTATACAATTAGTTAGTGCACGCCATGTAGCATTACTATCCTTGGTGCGTCTTTTTCCACCTACAGTTTGGTATGCTTTATGTATGTTTTCAACAATTGACGCATTTTGATCAACAATATTAGATGTTTTTAACCCCAGGGTCTTCATTATAGGTCTCATCTTAATTAATTTCATCAATGAAACAAATAATTGACATCTTTGTGTGTCATTTAAATTCTCAAAGTAATTATCCCAAATTCCACTAGCTTTTCTTCTTGCATTTCTTTCAGACATTTTGTTAGGCATTGGTTTTATAATGTTTTCATCATTTTCAATTAAGTGAATTGGTTTTCCTCACAAAATGGAAGGAGTTTTTCTTAGAGGTGAAGATTCGTTTACAAGGTTACTTTATTCATTCAGTGTTTTCATATAAATTTCGGGGTTAACATTTGGATTCTCAAGTAAGGGTTCAACAATTGGATTCATATCAATTTCTTCATCCATACCAACATTATCATTCAATTCAATATCATTATTCATTAAAAAATCATTATTCTCTACATTTTCATTATATATTTCATCCCCATTTTCTAATACATTAGCTACATTTGATATAGCGGATGTACCTTGCCCTGCTCAAAGTTTTTGCATTCTTTTCAATTTCTTTATTCTCTTCTCTTCCAATTGCTCCGATGTCTTGTTCTTGACTTTTCTCTTGTCCTTAGCTCGACATTTATCACCCATGAGTAGAAAAAATCAACTAGTGGGGTAGGGGAAAAAAGGAACTACTAAAAAATCATGCAAGAATGTAGAGAAAATTGTTGACAAAACAGAATGTTTGCAGAATTCCCATGAAAAAGATGAAAGGAACGTTGGGGAGCCACAATATATAAAACAAAGAAAAATGTGTACGCATTATGTAACGCATACGTGTTTTACATTTTCTCTTTTCCCAAGCCATGCCTCAAGGCTTGGGATCCGGTTTAGATCCCCAAGCTTGAGGCATGGACCTGTAAAAACACAACAAACAACATGTTTTTGCAAGAAAATGTAAAAATACCACTTCCTCTATGATAAATCAAAATAAAACAATCGCTCCATTTTCAAAAAATTATACCGCGATGTAGAGTAGAGTTTCTTCTTTCTAAAAATATAATTTTTCAAATTTTCTGACTAATATAAGGTGTCCATATTATTTATTTTCTAACTATGCCTTTTTATAGCTATTTTTTGAAGTGTAAATATGTCTATCTTTCATTGTGTATCTTTTTTTTGGGTGATCGAAATTTTAAAAAAATTATACTAGCCCAAACTAGGCATAATTCTATACATATTAAAAAAAATTGATATTTTTTGAGGTAGTTAGGGGGGATCACGATCGAAGCTCCATTATATTTCAAAACATAAAATTTATGTACTATAAAAATCATAAATAAAAAAATATTCGCTAAAAAAAATATTTAAAAAATGGAGCCCAAACTAGATGCTCCTAGCTATCTTTCTATGAAAGGGTTTTCAAAAATACTAAATGGTGCTCAAAAAATGGTGGGGGGCACGAAAGTCACTCTATTATGTTTTTAAACAAAAACAAGAGCATCTTTTGGTATTTTAGTTGTTTGACCCACTTAAGCTTATCTGTTTTCAATAAAATTTAGAATCTTAGAAACTAGACTCAAAATGCTATGATTCATATTTCTACAACATATTCCAATTTTGAATGTAACTATTTCAAAAAACTCATACAAGTTGAAGTTTTTTTTTTCAGAAAAATACGTCCACTTAAGATCCCCTTTTGGCCCCCCAACTTGGTGCACTTACCCAAACATGGACACATACCCATGCAGTGTTGTCGATTGTTGTCACTTCATCAATTGAAAGAGAGATAAACTTTGTTTTTTACATTCTCTTTCAAATCTTCCTTCTCTATCATTGAAAGGCATTTTTCCATTTCCCATGCACTACTATACCAATGAGACTGAGGAACGTTGTGCATTCTATTATATTAATACAAAACTTTGAAATCGAGGAAATATGAAATCAGTCTTCCTTTCTTAAGTATGTAACATAAACTAGAGAACCGTATGAGTTTTGCATGCAAGTTTGATTGATTCATCTTAACAATTTGTGATATAATTGTTCCTCCCTTTTCCACAAGATGTCTTCATTTTGTCTTCTCTACATCATACTCTGCTCTGTATTTTACATGCATGCATTCTTTTTCAGTTTTCCACCAGTGTGTTTTGATTTTCTTACCATCCTCCCTCATTACAGTCAAATATTATTTTCCACAGTGTTTTTCTATAGTGTCCAACTTCAGTTACATTTTTTGTTTCTTTCCCAATTTCCACGTACATATTGTACATGTACATTCAGATGGGATCTCTTCTAAATTAGCTAGTTGTATAGGTTCAATAAATGGAAATTCGGCAACCCAATCAAAGTAGTATATCCTCCCAAGTGTCCACATATTTTTGTTCATTTTTAATGTTTTAATTTTATGAGTAGAATTTTGATCATTACCACAATCACCTACTTTCTTGTTTCGTGAACCAGAATTTGCGTTTGATTTTTGAGTTCCATTTTTCTGAGTATTTGTATGTGTGATATCTTGATGCACTCCTGTTTGCACCTCAAATGGAATATATTCAAGCTCGGGCATACCAATAGGTATATCTTCAAGATCTGGCATGGTATCATCGTAGGTGTTATTTGGTTGATACTTTGCATAATGTATGTCCACCTCAATATTACCTTTCACACATTCTATACTATGATTCATTCTAGTGGCAGTTGTGTGGGTGCTGGTGTTTGCGGTATCTATAGCAGCAGAGTTTCCAAAATACTTGAACATGGACTTATGAGATTTCTTAGTTACTTTTTGGGTCTTCTCATTATAAGCTCTTGTACCTTCCATTGTTCTAAATGGTTAATTTGAATTTTTTTCATGCTTCAGAAGCTCTGAGTTGTGTGTCAACAGTAAGAGCATCGTGCATCAACAATAACAATGTCGTGCATTAACAAATATCCTTGTCACTCGTTTTAGGTCTATGTCGTGTGTCAACAAGATAACTATTGTGCCTCAACAATAGCTATGTCAGGTGTCAACAACATAACCCCTATCACACGTCAGTAGAATCTCCTAGTTGTGCATCCACAGAAAACCTTTTTCACGCATCAGCAAATACAATAAGTCACATGTCAATAAATATCATTATTGAACGTCAGAGAAAAAAATTATCGTGCGTCAACAACAGTACAGTTGTGCATCAACAAAAGAAGTTTCAGGCGTCAACAACCAAACTCTTGTCACACATCAGTTATATCTCCTTGTTGCCCATCCACAAAAAAACCTTTGTCACGCATGAGCAGATACAATAATTCAAGCATCAATAAACATCGTTGTCGTGCGTCAACAATAGTACAGTTGTGCGTCAATAGAAGTAGTGTCGGGCATTAACAACCAAACTCTTGTCACGCATCAATTGTATCTCCTTGTCTCCCGTCCACAAAAAAACCTTTGTCACGCATCATCAAATATTATTAGTCGCGCATCAATAAATAACACCTTTTGTCCTACTGTAAACTACTAAATAGTACAAAAATATGCACTGTGCATGGGTGCTTAGAGTATGCAAGTTCACGGTATTTGAAATACTGGTAGCTCGACTAGTAGTAAGGTATTGGTGGTAGTATACTACCCTATGAATTACCTAGGTTTTTATAGAAGATGCTTTCAAATGTAGGTGAAAATGACCCCTAAAAAAATATACTGTAAATTTTAGGCGAACAAGACACTGACCAGCTCTGAAAAATTCACATTTTCAAATTTTCCTAAAATGAAATTTTCACCATATTACGAATATTCGCCACTAAAATTATCCCTGAGTGATAAAGACATCGAGGCTAGCCATATCAACCTCCTCAAGAATCTCTTAAAAATAGCTCAAAAAAATTGCATGTATAGATCCCTCAGGAACACAACCTAAGATTAACTGAAACACATAGTTCTAACTTCCCACATGGCTTTAATGTGTCCATAAATATATGAACGATGATAGCTTAAAAAACCAATTTTTTTCCACCTTCCCGTGCACAGGTTATTCAACCAAGCTAACAACATCCAACAAAAAAATGAAACTTTAATTTTCTTACACGTGGGTAGCTTCTCGGAGAAGCTTCACAATCTCCAAGAACATTAAATGATCATTAAACAAATTATACTTCGCTCCCTACCACGTAGTGGCTCCTTATTAATTTTCAAATTACTTCTCTCCAATTTTGGCGGTGTTCATGAATAGTCAGATTTTAAAGAAACAAAATTTAAACCTTATTCATGCATGGGTCATTATTTGACTATCAACCAAATATTTAGCTCATCATGGTGGTCCTCGATCGGTCAAAGACCTAGGTATCAACTTATATCCAATTGCTAACTTATCGTTACAATTTAAACAATCAGTAAATCACCTTCAAAGATATTCCAAGACATATAACATCTTTAAACCTTTGTTTAAATTGTAAACCTTACCAACATGGGTCGAGGACCTTGATATTTGTCAATAATTATTTACCTTTAATAAAGTCATAAATTTTGGCTTTATCAACCAAATGTTAATACCATAGTATTAGGTTTTCCTTTCCATAGTAATGGCCTTACAACAATTAAACAAACACTTAAATGATTTTAAAGTCTTAGACCCACTTATTTGTATGCCGATAACACCAACAAGTCTCAATGTAAATATAAGCAAATAATCAATATTGGACCTTTTTTTTTCGTGAACATATTACCCTTTATTTTGTTATACTCACTGACCGATTAATTAGTGGATAGTTGATAATGAAACTTAAGTGTTATCACAACTCATTCTTCATTAATGCAATATATATAAACCAATTTCACAAAATACAAGATTCAATAGGTTATCCACAACATCATAAACAAGAAACAAGATTACCATTAGTTTACTTGGCTTTAAAGGCATAGTAATGCTTTGTACATTTTTACATTCACTATTTTATCTACTCATTGTTGAAGATCGTCATAATACTCTATGGTCTATGACCGTCACCATACCAAAGGAGTTAGTATCTTTTTTTTTAATCAATTTACACTATTTCCACATGACGAATAATACATTGAAACTATTTATAATTTCAAACATACTTTGCAAGTCATTACTTTGAGCAAGAAAAGTAAAATAGTAATATTAATGACAAGTACAGTAACCATGTAAGTATTCAATTGTCTTGATCATATTCAACAAAGTAAGCATAACAAGGTATACTATCATAATTATTATCGATACAACAATCAAACATAACATCATGAATTGAAAACATTGTGCACAACATAAAAATTATATTGAAATCTCAAAGTAAAACAAGAATAATTCATAAATGCTAAGTTATTTACGAATGTTGTGTGACAAGCATTGTTGTGTGGTTGCGCATGCAACTACGCATAAGTACATATATCCTTTCCAGTATATACATACGCACGTGTAGCTGCATACCCAGCTATGCAACATGGCTTATTCCCTGGATCTCATAAACCAATCCACATCTTTTGACTTATCTGTATGATGAAATAGACTAAAATTGCAAGATGTGACAATAAACATTGTAAAAATAAATTTAGCATTTGAATCTATGTATTTTTTTAATCATTTTTTTAAAATATGAAAAATATTTTAATCACCTTTTTAATATCTTCCCAAAATCTTCACATCTCAAACACAAATTAAAAATAAAAACATTATAAAGCTAAACCAACCCATCGAAGTTACGATATTAAAATTTATCTCAGTTCTATCTATGTTGGAAATAACTAACCATTTGTAAAGCATGGAAATACGATCATATCCTTCCACATATGAATAATTTCATCATTTGGAGAAGTGCTATGAGGCTCGCTCGCTAACGTTAAAAGGTAATGTCCAACATTAATAGATGTATCACATTTAATTTTTTAATCTTTTCCATCTCATATGCTTAACTTGTGGAATTCTTTTCCTATTCAGTGTTAGATGGATATTTCATAAACCAGGTGTTCCTTCTATATTTTCCAATTTTTTAAATTTTTAATAATTTCTATCTCATATTTATAACTTGTGGAAATTGTTTCCTATTTGGTACTACATAGATATCTCATAAATCACTTCATTGCGGTGACATGAATTCTTCTATTTTCACATTTTGTTTTTTAATCTTTATCATCTCATATTCATAACTTGTGGAAATAGTTTCCTATTTGGTGCTACATATATTTCTCATAAACCACTTCATTGTTATGATAGGCCTTCCTTCTATGGAAAGAAGGTGGCCACCACTAACAACCAATGAAAAATCGAGGGTTGACATTCATTGCACACAACGTTTTGACATACGAATAGATTTAGAGAATTCATCACAATTTACTATTTTTGCAATGCATGTCAAAGGTTTCAAATTTCTTGGGGATTCAAATTTAATCACGTAAATTTAAAAGTTGGGTTTCAAACCTAGAACCTATTGGATTTTCATCAGTTTTTAGTTTGGCCCCTTTAAGATAAAATTGAACCAACGTCAATAATGCAAGTGAGACCAAGATAATAAAGTAGAATGCAAATAATAGATATTATTTGGATAGGAACAATCTAATCCATGGAATAAGTGTGGGACATGCAGGTATTTTATTCATAGCTTTTCTTTCTAACTTTCTGTTTCAATCTCGTTATATTGTTAGCTCTAATTTAATCTATATCCACTCCTTTTGAGCCCTATCATAGACATCTTTGCAATCTCATTACAAACGATCCCATTATAAATAGTATGAAGAGATGGTAAATCAGTTTCAACACCACACTAAATTATCCAAACAATCCTACTTTCAAAGACCAACTTTGCCATTCGTTACATGTATAATGCCCATTAGGAGATGCAACCATAATAATTGTTTTGTAGGGAAGAGGATGAAAAAAAATATACCTTACCTGTAACAATTACAAGTTAAACACCCACAACCAAGATGTGTTTTCAATGTGGCGAGCCAACATTGACCACCAACTAGTTCTCTCGCATCATGTCATGCTAATATTTACTATCCTACCGTAGGTAGGTTATATAGGTATCAAAAAATCAATGTCTTTATTTAGTTAAGCCAATCACAAAATTCCATGTGACATTTTATATGTTTGTTATATAGTTTATCATAGATTTTTATCTTTTTAAAACATTAAACTAAGTTTTTTCATTAGCTAAAATATTTTTCTAACCATTTTAGATTTTTTACATTAAAAAAATAGAATTTTCAAAATTGTTGTTTTTCTTTAGTTTAAACATTGAAAATATTAGATTACACGACGATCAATTTGAAAAAACACTCTGCAACTCTAGTGCAAAACTGGAGTTGGCTCTCCTAGGTTTTCCCCTTCATACAACGGCCTGTTCGAGCTCTGTGGGAATTTATTACTATAGTCTCTCCTAGGGTTTTGCTACCTCTGGGTGTCCCCTATATATAATGACCTTGTTATATTCAAACCTGATTATTTCAACCGCAACAAGAGATAATGGAGTGAGCAATGGAAAAGCCAGTAAAGCGCCCCTGGAATTTCATCCCAAAGGTTTTTAATGAGGTAATCTCTCTCCTCCAGATGTAGTTCTTCCCATTCCTGAATTTAATGTTGCTTGTCAATGGTTAGAACAATTTTGCATCATTTGGTATTTTGTGGGTCAAATCCCCTTTGAAAGCATGCTCAAATCCTAGGATAACACAGTCTGGGCCCCTCATGGGGTCTACCTGGATAGCGTTCAAAATATGACCAAGGGTTTCTTTCTTTTTCATTTCTCCAAGCTCCAAACTGAACTAGTGAATTAAATATTATTTCTCAGCAACTCAACAGCCCAATAAAATTATACTAACATTTATACATTTATTACAATGTAGCTAAATATCCATCCATATGATAAAATGACAATTGAATCATTCAGAAATTATCTTTTTAATTAAAAATAACTACAATAGCTTGAAATAAATAATAAATTGAAACAAACAAGAAATTGAGATGGGGTCAGGAGCGGTTCTCTCTAGTTGGTTCTATTCAGGCCCATCCCATATAGAGAGATATATAAGAGGGGGGTAGGGCCTAGGCCACAATTCTTTGATGGATCCTATGCCTCTATATAGAAGGGGGAGCCTCCCCTCTATCTCTATATAGATGGTATATGGGCCTCCCACTCCCAGATATTTGATGTATGGGCCGGCCTCTCTTAATAACCCCCGACAAGCAAGGGCCTGCTTATTCTCACCATAGAGAGAGAGGCTGGGGGCAGTGGCTCGACTCTGGGGAAGAGGCCTATCTAGATATGGGGAACCCTATCTAGATATCTATCTGATCGACCTAGGGGCAGTGATTGTTTGATAGATAGGTAGCGAAACCAACTAGATTGGATCTCACCTGTATATCTTACCAATATCATCCATAAAAGGTCCAAGCCATAACAAATGAGAATTTATATGGCTCAACTCTAGCCTAATCACTCTGATATAGCTAGCCCTTTTAGGTACTTGAATATTTTCCAATATTTCTGGCACATTAACCATTATTGCCTCTGTGAATATAGTAGCTAAATAATCCCATCGTGTTACATAGGGTAGATATTGGACAATTGTTCAGTTCTTAGCAATTTTTTCCAAACCATCTCGGATAGATTGGATTAGGCCCGATGGGGAGCCAGAAAAGGACAAAGGAAAATACTACTCTCCCCTCACCACACCATATATATAGAGAGGGGCGATAGGATTGGATACGCTGGTTGGATTAGCACTAGATGCCATATCCCATATCAATGGATAGATTCTCTCGTCGGGAAGTGGAAAAGGGGCAATGGGCAATAGACAATGGGCCCCACACCTATACTCAGGTAACCATACATGAAGTGGAAATTATGCAGACATTATACTTTTTCTTATTCTAAAATGTTCATAGATTTCATGGAAGGTACCTGTTATCTCTCAAAAGTACACCCTGTAGAGAGATGACTGCAGGTGTTCTAAGCTTGCAAAATGGATCTCTCTCTTTCGTAGATACAATGGAAACACCTTAGGTCTGTGGGTATACCTATTTTGAGGTGAGTCTCCGATATCAAGGCCGGTTCCTTATTAATGTATCCTAAACTGATTTTCTGGGGTTTATGGGTAAAATATGATTGTAAAAAATGAAATTAAAACTGAGGCGATACACCAAATTTGTATCAAGTCTTTGACTGAGTACATGCACAATTGATATGGAATTAATTTCTAATGCACATGCCAATAATTTTCTGAAGATAATTAAGGGTAAACACTTTGATGTATTGAGGGATAAAATCACAACAATACTGCTAAGTTACACATACACATTAATATCATGCAGAAATTACTGAATTTGCAACAGGGTAAGATGATTAATCAGGGAATTTAAATTCACAAGATTAATGGAAACATACACAAGACTGTAAATAATTGGAAAGGTAGAAAATAATTCACATTCAAAGGGAAAAATTGGTAGAAAATTTCTTCAGCACTCTTGTATTAAAATTCCTCCCTTTAATGCTTTGCCAAAGCACACAATATATAGAAAAATTATTTCCCACCCTTCCTAAAAATAGGCTAGAATTATACTAGCCCATGCATCCTTTTTTATCCTTCATCTATTAATAAATAAAGGAATAAAAATGTAACACGTAATATAAAGAGGCATTAACAACCATTGGTTATAACTCAGTCAATTGCAATCGACTGTTCTATTTTTAAGAAAAACATGAGTGATGATTTGTTAAAAATAAGTTTTGCTTGATGAGAAAGTCTTATTCCTTGTGCATGCAAATTATGTCTTCTTGCTAATGGAATGCAACCTTATCCATTTGTAGTGATGATATTAACACTTTCTAACCATGGTTGAATCTGGTGAACTCAAGACTCGAATTAAGGTGCAAAAGTATTGCAAACTTAATCGTTTTTTTGGTATTTATATTGTTGAGCTTCATTCAAGATAGTGAAGCTATGCTAAATTTTACCTTGGCCTCCATTATTGATGGTTCAAGCTTGATTGAAGGTTTCTGTAAAGAACTTTGTCTTTCATCATTTCAAAAAAGAGTTGTCCACATGTAGGACAAATTTGAACTAAAAACGGGCCTATAAAACTTTCTTTTCTGTTTCTGATAGAGATTGTGCATTTTTAAACATTCATCCCGCCCTTCCGCTTTAGGGCCCCACATGTGTCTTTATCTGGTGCCAATAGGGGTTGAGTTCAACTTTATCCTCTTTTTCTTAAAAAAATGTTCAAAGTTTCAAAATAAAAAAAATTCCAGCGGCCCGCCTTTCTGCCTTGTGATTTTAATGGCGTGGGTGGAGTTGTGGGGCACTTTTTAACTTTACTCCTTTACAAAAGGCTCAAATTCTCAAATTGACCACACGATCCACTTTTGACTTATTGAATATGTGGATTTGTTTGGTCTTTAGTAGAGTGGTGGGAAATTTTAAAAATTTACTACCTTTTGAAAAAGCTTAAAAGTTTTAAAGGCAAAAAACACTCCGACGATCCACTCCTCCGCTTTGAATTTTTGATATGGGCTCAACATTTAACTTTTTCCTTTGACATGAGCGGGGTCATGGGTCATTTTACAAATTTACGCCCTTTTGAAATAAAGCTCAAAATCTCAAAAGGCTCTGCTGATCCGTTCCTCCACTTTGACGTTTTTGATGCGGGCTCAACATTTGAATTTTTCCTTTGACATGAGCAGGGCCACGGGTCATTTTACGACTTTATGCCCTTTGTCAAAATGCCTCAAAACATGAAAAGGGTTTTCCATTCCACATCCATTTAGATTTCGTCAGGACTGTGGGTCAATTTGATACTTTTACAAAATGATGAAAATATGCTAAGTTCGCCAAAAAGACCCAACATTTTCATGTGTCAAGCTGGGGTTTGCATCAATTTTAGTGATCAATTCTGAGCATTGATCTGATGAATAAAACACTTGAAACCCTAAGTCTTTCATATTTTCATTCTTGAGCTCTATCCGAGCTAAAGGAACTCTGCAAAAATTTTCCTTGGACATCAGCCATTGGAGATGATCTTTCGAGCTCAGTTTATCTACATCTATTGTTCTTTTGAGCTTGTCTTTGGAACTATATGTTATTTAACAGCCACCATTTTGATCACTTCAAGCTCTGGGTTGGCTTATACTGTAATATTTGGTTGATTTGACCAATTGTGTTGCTTTGAGTTCATATTTTCTTCAAAATATCTATGTCCTATGAAGCTCAATGAAGATTTTATGGCCACCATTGTTGAGATTTGTGAGCCCAGTCCTTCTGCAAAAATGACCATCTGTTTCTTTCTGGCATTTGTATCATCGTTATTTTAAGATGGTTATGACTTCGTGTTTTTTTTAAATCTCCTGACTATATATTGCTCATTTTGATCAATATTAAGCTCACCCTTTTACTTTGTCTCTGCTATTTCATCTTCAAAACACTGATACTCATTTTTCCTTTGCATTGTTAATATGATTTTTGGAACAACATTGATCTCTTAGTTGAGACTCGTTCTGGGTTCTCCCTTTTGGATTTGAATTGGATGAGGGTTTTCTCTGCTTCAATTTTAACCAGTGAGTTCTTGATCGTTACTCTAATTCCTCAATACCCATTGATGGTTTTCTTGATCAAAGCCAGGATCTACATTTTCTTCCTTAGATATGTAACTTTATTTTTTCCTTTGAGTTGTATTGTAACAAATTTGTATATGAACCTTTAACTTTCCTTTCTGAATGAATTTTTTTTTCCAAAATCTCTATTTGCACATGTATTTTTCAAATTGTGGCTTGAAGTATTACAACCCAGATTTGGGTATCACTCCTTTGGCATGGGTATTCGGAATTCTTTATTGCTTCTTGATTATGTAATCTACACCTGCGCACTTGAGAAAACAGTTAGAAAATATTTAGGCTTTTTGGCCTCTCTTATGTCCATGGTTTTCTTTTCTTCTTTCTCCTTCTTTCTGAGTGAGCAAATCATGTATGCAGTTTTGATCTTCAAGTAATTTATATCTCCTATTGATAAGAGATCTATATGAAGGAATTAGGACAGTATAGGAATATGGATTAACCATGAGCTCTTAACTGATAATCTTCCTCTTTTCTTCTTTTCAGGTATAGTACTTCCAGTGATGAAGATGAAGAGGGAATAAGCTGAAGATGAAGATGCATCAACCGAAGGAGAAGACCCAAGGAAATGATGGGTTCACTCATACTCCTCTATTTTATCTTTCATGCACGTGCACCTCTTATTTCAATAGTTTTACTTTACTTCTCAGTTACATCCCACGGCTTGTGTGGGAACATTTGAAATTCCTTATGAATAAAACATTGAATTCTAAAAATAAGTTGTGTATTTCTTTCTACATTTCAGCTTTCTGTATGGATTGTATGATGAACTAAACAACTCAGTAATATAATTGAATGTCTTAATCATGAAGGAAAGAACATTAAAGAATACCTGTAAAACCCAGTAATGAACTATGATTTTTGTAATATACAATTATGTTTGTTGTTCCAAAACTTAGCATTTCATCTATTCTGCAATTGGATGTCTTCATCAAGGCAACACAAATGTCCTTCAGAGCTTTGTGTTCTTTTGCTGAAGATAGTCATGAAATTATAGACTATGTGATTTGTTATATTTTGCGACAACACACATAGCTGCAAATTTCATGTAATCATTAATTAATTCAACAGTAACAATATTCTCTGAAAGAAAAATCCCCTAGCTTAGGTAGAATTCACCAATTCTATCCATTGTAACGAAGTTTTGAGTTGCCCATTTTTGCACAAGTGCAAAAATTTTCGATAGTACCCAAAGATTCATATTGAACTTCGATAGGTACTTCTCAGTTTATTGAATTAATAATAGATATATCTATATCTCTCCCACAACGGAGCCATAAAGTACTCTCTAAATCAATTCGTTTTTGTTGATAAGCTCAGAGTGCATCATCATAGCTAGAAAATGAAGGTGAAACGATCTTCTTTTTTTGAGTTATTTCGGTGATACCTATTTTCATAAATACCTTGATTTTTTGCCCAATTGTTTTTTTGGAAACTAAAATGAGGAAGAAAAATTATGCAAGGATAAAAACAAATTAGTTCAAGATGTACAGTATTGCAATCCATATAACAAAATATTGGTTGCCCTATTTTCTGGGGAAAATGGAGTGAAGTAAGGGAGCATAATCTATCTTCTTTGAAAGTAAGGAATTCTCTTTTAGTCATGGCTGAATATTTATTTTTATACTAGAGTTTCTTTTTGTCATTCTAAATTGTTTTGAAATAGATCCATAGAAATTACATATACAGAGATCGTTTATCAATGTTTAATAACTTGTGGTCCATCTCCCAATGTCACTGTCAAACATTCACTAGAATTTTTGGTGAAGGGTTGTAATCCTGTTTATAAAAAATTGTTTATCCGGACTACATGCACATGATATTAAACAAATAGCTTGAAGAAAATGTTGGTTGCCCTGTTTGCTTGGAAAAATGAAGAGACGCAAGGGAGCATAATTTGTCTTCTATGTTCATTGCTTGGAAAAATGGAGTGAAACATGGGAGAAAATTAATTGGCATGTGCAGGCTACTTATTGAATGGTTGACTATGCAGACATGCATTTGCTTATAGACATGTCACTCTCATATTGAATCAACAATATGACTGCCAATAATTTCAGTTTAATCACTAACATGACTTTAAAATCTATTTGACATAGCTTTACATTAATCAATTCAAAACTTTAGATTTGAAAATAGTAAAAATACTTGGAAACGTTTACATGCCTTCACATTACAGTTCAGATATATACAATATGATTAAAATGTACTGTTCCCAAATCATAAAAGGAAATGTAGGATCATTTAGTGAGCATCCTAAACCTCTTTCATAGCCTTAAGGCCATCACAATGCAGAAAATGGGCACAAGAAAAAGAAGCAGGTCGTTTTTGGCAAAAGTACTTATGTCCAAAAACGTGGAGGAAATTTTAACTTTTGAAAAGAAATAAGGAAAACGTCTGGGGAAAGTGTGAAGACCAGTAGATACTATTGGAAATAATTTCTACTTTAATAAAAGTGACTTTATTAAAGTTGCTTTATTATCACTTTAGAAAAAGTGGGGATTCATAGTCATTATTTCTACTTTATTAAAGTTGCTTTATAGAAGAATGATCTAGAATCACTTTACAAAAAGTGAGTATATTCAATAATGGTTGGATATTTGTAATTTCATTATTTTATTCTTTCTCTACATGTTTCTAATTCCTCTATATATGTGAGGCCCTTGTAATTTGTTTTGCAAGTAACAAGAAGTGAGGCTCAAGCTTCTTCCCTCCTCTTGGGTGTTCTATTCTCCAATATATTTTAATTCTATTTTATTTTCCTCATACTTGTTCTATTTTACTCAACCTGTAACTTGATTCTACAAAGTGGTATGAGAGTTGGGAAGGTAAATTTGAAGCAAAGAATGGATATCTCAGGAGCACTGAGAACTGAATCTTTAAGAAAATCAAATTGAGTGGTTTTGGGTTATTTTTCTGGTATGTGGATTTTGGTGTTGAATTGGAAGTTTTTTTTTGTGGATTTCAATAACTTTACATAAAATTTGAAAGAGGATATTGACATACTCTCTTGAGTTAATATTTTGTGAAATTGTGTTTTCTTTTGACAACCATGGCTTCCACATCTAGTGCATCCTTGTCAAGTTTACAAACCCCCATTTTCACAGGTAAAAATTGTGAATATTGGTCATTAACCATGAAATCCCTGTTTAGATCATAAGATGTGTTGGAAATTGTAGAGAATGGGCATGTAGAGCCAACTGATCAGGAAACTTACAATGCTCTCTCGTAAGATGAAAAGGATCTTTTGAGGGAACAAAGGAAGAAGGATAGAAAATCCCTTTTCTACATACATCAAGCTATGCATGAAAGTATTCTTCCTAGAGTGGCAATAGCCAAGCAAGGAAATAAGGTATGGGATACCCTTCAGGTGGTTTATCAAGGTATGGACAAAGTTAAAACTACCAAACTACAACTACTTAGAAGAGATTTACAAACTATGTCAATGAAAGAATCAGATTCCCTAGAATCATTTTTGACATATATAGTTGGGTTAGTAAATCAGATAAAATCTCATGGAGAGAATACTGAAGATAAGCGGGTAGTTGAGAAAATACTCAAGAGTATCCCTATAAAATTTGACCCTGTAGTTGTGGCCATAGAAGAAACCAAAGATCTGAACCAGGTTTCTGCTGATGAGCTACATGGATCTCTGATAAATCATGAGAATAGGTTGAATAGGTCACAAACCTCACCGGAGCATGCATTTTCATCCCAAGACTTTGTAAGTCATGGAAGAGGAAGAGGTAGATTCAATCCTAGAGGCAGAGGAAGAAATTATCCTACAAGTGGACATAGTAACAGTCCAGGAAATCCAACTAGAAGAGGTCAACATTAGAACACTAGTGGTCAAAGAGTTGATGAGTCTCATATATTCAATGCCACTATTGTAAGAATTTTGGGCATTATGCACATGAATGCAAGAAATTTTTTTGATCAAAACAAATACCAACATAATAATTCAGTGATGACCCCAATAAGGCCCATGTTTATTGCGTGAACTAATATTCCTGAAACATTAGTCACAAATACCCATGTTGAATGTAATGTTATCCAAGAAATCCCTTGTGATATCTGGTACTTAGATTCTAGTTGTAGCATTCATATGACATGAAATATGGAATTATTTTCCAATTTGGATGAGTTAGTACAAACTGATGTTACTCTTGGAAATAACAACAAATTTACTATTTTCCGCAAAGAGACAATTGATATTCTATCTAAAAAGGGGGAGCAGATGGTAATTAATGATGTTTATTATGTTACTGGTCTGAAACACAATCTAATGAGTATTGGTCAATTAGTTCAGAAGGGCTACAGATTTTATCTTAAAAACAATGAATGTGTTTATTTTTATATATTTTCTAATGAGTAGCTAATTGCTAAAGTACAAATGAATAAAAATCGAATGTTTCCTTTGAAGATAAGACCGATTATGAGAAGAAAAACATACCAAGATGTTCAAGGGACTAGTTTGGCACAATCTAGAGCAGCCATGTAGTTCAGCTCTGAAGAAAGCTCCAAAGTAACCTTCAAAGAAAATCATCCTATCTCCAAGGCACGTTCCGAAGGTATGTCCCAAGTAGCAAAGGTAAGAATTGAAAAACCAGAAATAGCATTTCAGTCAGTTGTTAAAGATGAATCATGGCTTTGGCATTTTAGATTTGGGCATTTGAATTTTGGAGCATTAAATTTGTTGCATAAAAGGAATATGGTGAAAGGTTTGCCGTTAATTGAAAAACCAGAAATAATTTGTGAAGGTTGCATTTTGGGAAAGTAACATAGAGATAGGTTTCCTATAGGAAAATCAATAAGAGAAAAAGCACCAGTTGAAATTGCGCATTCAGATTTATGTGGACCAATGCAGACACCTACAATAGGAGGTTGCACATATTTATTGACTTTCATTGATGATTTCACAGGAAAGACATGGGTATATTTTTTGAGACATAAGTCTAATGCTTTTGCATACTTTTAACAGTTTAAAGCTCTTGCGGAAAAACAAAGTGGTTATTACATCAAGTTTCTTAGAACTGACAGAGGTGGTGAGTATAATTCAAATGCATTTTTGAATTTTTGCAGACAACATGGAATTCACAAGCAATTCATTACTAGATATACACCACAACAAAATGGCATTACAGAGAGAAAGAATCGAACCATTATGGAAATGGCTTGAAGTATGTTAAAAGAAAAGCATCTTCCAAATGAGTACTGAGCTGAGGCAGTAGCAACTGCTGTCTACATCATTAATAGGTGCCCAACGAAGAGTGTCAGAAACTAGATTCCTAGAGAAGTATGGACACATAGAAAGTACAATGTTTCACACTTCAAATTATTTGGTTGTGTGGCATATGCACACGTACCTGATGAGATGAGGAATAAATTGGACAACAAAGGTGAGAAATGCATTTTTGTTGGTTATTCTGAAGACACAAAAGCATACAGGTTGTTCAATCTTATTACAAAGAAAGTCATAATCAATAGAGATGTTTAGTTTGTTGAAGATGAGGCATGGGATGGTAGCATAGAAAAGACAGTGAGTATAACAATAACTGCTCCACATGATGACATGGTGGATGAAGAAATTATAACACAAGGAGCAACACAAGTTGTAGCTCAAGCTACACCTCAATCTTTAGGTAGGAGATCTTCAAAACTTTATTCAACACCAAGGTTACAACAAACACCACAAAGGACACCAACATCGACTTCTTCAGTAGAGATATTTGGAGCAAGTCCATCTACCTCACCGGATGATAGCACTTCACCAAGTCCAATGTAGCAGAAAACAAGGAGCGTAAGTGAAATATATGTAATGAGTATAATGTCAATACTTCAAATACATTCCTTGTTTTTGCATTATTTTCTCAAGTAGATGATCCATCATCATTCGAAGAGGCTGTAAATGATGAGATTTGGGTACAAGCTATGAATGAAGAAATTGATTCTATTGAAAAGAATCAAACTTGGGATTTGACTAACTTTCCTGAAGGCAAGGATGCAATTAGTGTGAAATGGATTTATAAAACAAAACATAGTGCTGATGGAAAAATTCAAAAGCACAAGGCAAGGTTAGTTTCTAGAGGTTTCACTTAACAGCCTGGAGTAGATTAAAATGAAACGTTTTCTCCAGTTGCACGGTTAGACACCATAAGGACTATTTTAGCCATATCTGCTCAAAACAAATGGCATGTATATCAAATGGATGTTAAGTCTGTATTTTTGAATGGTTTCCTTGATGAGGAAGTGTACATGGACTAGCCAAAAGGATATTAAATTCTAGGACATGAAGAAAAGGTTTACAAGTTGAAGAAGGCCCTCTATGGACTCAAGCAAGCTCCCAAAGCTTTGTACAACCAAATTGATTCCTACCTGATACATAATGGTTTCTAAAGAAGTGGTAGTGAGCCCACTTTATATATTAGAATCAATGAACAAGGTAAAACTCTGATCGTATGCTTGTATGTGGATGATTTAATTTTCATTGGTGATCTTTCCATAGATTCTTTTAAGGCTTCTATGAAAAGTGAATTTGAGATGAAAGATTTAGGCCTCATGAGATATTTTCTAGGCAATGAAGTCCAACAATCCAAAGATGGCATATTTATTTCACAAACAAAATTTGCTAATGATATCTTGAAAATATTTAATATGTTAAAATGCAAGGCAAGTCCAACACCAGTAGAAAAAATGTTGAAGTTGAGTAAAGAGGATGGTGGATCAGTTGTTCATCCGACACTATTCAAGAGGCTTGTTGGTAGCCTCATGTATTTGAAAGCCACAAAGCCTGACATCATGTATGGTGTAAGTTTGATTTCAAGGTTCATGGAGTCTCTGAAAGACTCACATTGAAAAGCAGGTAAAAGAATTCCGAGGTATGTCAGTGGAACAAGGAACTATGAAATATTTTATTCCAATTCAGAAGAATTCAAACTTGTTGGATACATGGACAATGATTGTGCAGGAAGAATAGATGACATAAAAAGCACTTCAGGTTATGCTTTTCATTTTGGAATAGGTGTGGTTTCTTGGACATCAAAGAAGCAACCCATTGTTACTCTTTCATCAGTCGAAGCAGAATATGTTGCGGCCACAGGTGTAGCTTGTCAAGTTGTGTGGATGAGAAGGATGTTGTCAGATTTGAAGCATACTCAGGAAGAAGATACCAAAATTTTCTGTGACAACAATTCTATGATTACTCTCTCCAAAAATCATGTCTTTCACAAAAGAAGCAAGCACATAGATACTTGGTATCACTTCATAAGAGATTTGGTTAATAACAAAGAGATATTTTTGGAATACTGCAGATTACAAGATTAGATTGCATGTATATTTACTAAGGCCTTCGCTAAGGATACCTTTGAATATCTTAGACATAATCTAGGCATAATTAGTGGTAGAAATTAAGGGGGAGTATTGGAAATAATTTCTACTTTAATAAAAGTGACTTTATTAAAGTTGTTTTATTATCACTTTAGAAAAAGTGGTGATTCATAGTCTTATGAAATATTTCTATTCCAAAAGCAGGTAAGAATTCAATTAAAGCATGTCACTTGTCTATGAATCACAGTGGACAAAAAATGAGGAACTATGCAATAATGGAAGGATATTTGTATGATTCCATTCAGAAGAATTCTTCACATGTTATGCTTGGATTTCATTTTGGACATAATGATTGTGCAGGAAGTCTAATTCCTTGGACATAAAGAAGCAACCCATTGTTATGCTTTTCAGTTGCAAGTTGCGGCCATAGGTGTCAAGCTTTCTTGGACATCAAAGAAGCAACCCATCTATTACTCTTTCATCAGTCGAAAAAAATATGTCAATATATTTTAATTCTATTTTGTTGGATGAGCCAAGGATGTAGCTTGATCAAGTTGCATCTACTCAGGGATGATAGAAGGAAAATGTTCTGTGACAACAATCATTCATTACTGAGGCATTACATTTTATAATACTCCAAAGAAGACACCAAAATTTTCACAGCCTTAAGAAGCAATTCATGATTACAATCTCCAGAAAATACATGGTACTCACTTCACAAGAAATTTGGTTAAGCAAGCACAGAGATATTTTTGGCAAAAGTACTTATGTCAGATTACAAGATTAGATTGATCCTCAATTTATACAAACGTGTATAAATTTTAACTAAAAGGCCTTCGCTAAGGATACACTTTGGGGCATAGTCTGCAGATTACAGTAGATCTAGGTCATTTTAAGTGGTAGAAGATTAAGGGGGAGGCCTTCTGGAAATAAGGATACTACTTTGAATAAAAGTAGACCATGTTGTAATCTATTAAAGTTGTTTTATTAGTCAGGTAGAAATTGAAGTGGGATATCATTGAGAAGCATCAGATTTCTACTTTAATAAAAGTGACTTTATTAAAGCATGATCTAGAATCACTTTACAAAAAAGTGAGTGATTCATAGTCATTATTTCTCTACTTTATTACCTTGCAGTGACTTGTAATTAAAGCATGGATTGAGTATCACTTTACCATCTAGATGAGTATCTAATTCACATAATGCGTTGGAGGCCCTTGTAATTTGTTTTATTGTAAGTTGAAGTGGAAGCTATAACAAAATTCTTTCCTTTATATATGTGCTGAATAAATTAAAATAAATTGGGTGTTCTATTCTCCTATATGAATAATTCTATATGTTTTGCCAAGATAATATGAAGTGAAGCTCAAGCTTCTTCCAAGCTGGGTTGATTCTAGTGAAAGTCCTGTGAATATAAATGTAGGATCTATTTTGTTTGTCACTTCTTCCATAGTTGTTCTATTAACGTCAAGCATAGCTTAAGGACCATTACTAATGCAGTTGGTAAATGGGCACAATGAATAGTTGATCATTCAGTGAGGATCCTAAACCTCGTTTTTGGCAAAAGTACTTAAGTCCAAGAATGCGTGGAAAATGGAAATTAATGGCTTACAAGAAGAAATAAGCAGACAACACGTTTTTGGGGCAAGTACTTAGACCAAAAACGTGGAGGAAATAGGTGGAAAATTTGAAAAGAAATAAGGAAAACTGATCTCCAAGATTAAGGAGCAGTCAGAAGTGACCAGTAAACCGGTATATATTTCTTTAGGTCATTTTAAGCGAAAGAAAAAAACTGATTCCTCCCTCTTTCACTTAAGGAGCTGGCATCTCGGTGAAGTCTCATGTGACTTATTTCAATTATATGGACCTGATAGAGAATGCACAATCAGAGTATATGGGTTCCACATTTGAACATATTTTGCGTTTCAATTATTGGGAGGCGTGGATTGAGCTAAATCTGCTGCGGATAGACTAGCAAAACTCAATGGATTGAGTAAAAACACCATTGGTAATTTAACATTTTGCGTTTCCACAAAGCGTAGTTTTAGAATCTGCTAGGCTAAGTACGCAAATATAACAAAATAGTTAACATATTATTGATTATTAAATTCCGTAACCATGTAGATGAGCTCCACAAAGCGTTGGTTGAGAATTGGAATCCGTAATAATGACTTATGGAATATGCCCAGATAATAAGCTTCACGTTTTGAACCATTTTAGCTCCTATTGAAACACCATGCTTATGTTACTTGGCCAGAAATCCAAACTTCACTGAGATTTGCATATGTGAAACCCTGTGAATATACCCTGAGGTTGACCGAACGTCACTTCTTCGTCAATTAACGTCAGAATAGCTGGACCATAGAATAGTTGGTATGTATGTTTGACTTTGAATAGTTGTTCTACCGTAAGTTAAAAGAAGTAAGATTTCTTAACCATGGTTACAAGATTTGAAATAGCAGCAGACAAACGATGCGGCATACAGAAAATGGTGGTGGAAAATGAGAAGAAATCAAACTGATCTCCAAGATAAGCAGTTGTACAAAACCGGCTTTGGTCATGCGAGTTATCTCCTTCCTCCCTCTTTCACTTTAGAGCTGTCATCTCGGTATGTCTCCTGTCACTTATTTCAATTATTGGACCTGTCACTTGTTTCCACATTTGAAATAACTTGTTTCAATTATTGGGAGGCGTGGAAATTGAGAGGCTGTGGGCCTGTATATTATTGGTAATTAAATTTGGTCGGCGTAGAGAATGGTAAGTTGAAAATATATAAAATCGTTAATTATATTATTGATTATTAAATTCGGTAACCGTAGAGGGTGGTTGGTTGAGAATTGGAATTTTTGACTTCAATATGCCCTTTATTCACGTTTTGCCATTTTACTTATTACCACACCATTTTGCTTGCGAGGAAGGTCATCCAGTTCAGTGAGATTTGCAATGGAAATGGATGCACAGGAGGTTGAGAAATTCGGGGCGCAGACTCAGGAAGCTTTAGAGACCGTCTTCTCGTTTGTTCCTGCGCTTGTTCTCAAGTCTGCCCTGCTCCTCGAAATCCCAGACATTATTGCACGCCAAGGCCCCAACGCATCTCTTTCAGTCCAGGAAATCGCCGCCGGCCTTCCCACAAAAAATCCTCATTTGGATAACCTGTCTCGCATTCTCAAATATCTGTCTACCAAGGGCGTTTTCATTCGATCCGGCGAGGGCGATGGCGATGAAGTTCGATATGCCCTCACTGATACCGCGAAACTTTTCTACGTGAAGGGGGAGAATCAATCGAGTCTGGTACATGCGGCTATGCTGGAGACTCAGGAGGCGTTAATGGCGAGGTGGCACCATGTCCATGAATGCGTGCTCCAAGGTGGCCATGCGTTGCGAAAGGCTCATGGAAAAGACGTATATGCCTGCGCGAGGGACGATCCGCATTTGAACAGTGTCATCAATGATTACTTGGCAGCCGATACCATGACATCGATTGAGCAGATCGTGAAACAGTACGATGGTTTTAAGGAGTTGAGGAGCGTAGTAGACTTGGGCGGGTCAAAAGGAACCGCATTGAGGGAAATAGTGAAAGCACATCCTCACATCCACGGGATTAACTTCGATCTTCCCCATGTTATCGCAACCGCTCAACCTATTCCAGGTTTTCTTTTCTTTTCTTCATTTTTCACCAGATAACAGAGGCGTGCTAAGTATCCTCTCGTCTTTAAGAAACAGTTTTCATGTTTTTTATACAGGTATTGAGCACGTGGGCGGCAGCATGTTCGATGGCATACCCTCTGCAGACGCCATTTTTATCAAGGTAACTGATCATTTACAATTTGTCTCTGCTTTTGCTAGTTTTTAAAGGGGGGGATTTGAAGGATAGAAAATGGATATGGTGATTTGGTGGAACAGAATGTACTGATCGACTGGGACGACGAGAGCTGCATGAAGATACTGAAAAATTGTCACAAGGCTTTGCCTGAAAATGGGAAACTGGTGGTGATAGAAGAAATGATGCCAGACGCGGTGGAGCCAAGGGAGATCGTTGAGATACTAAAAGTGGTTCCTCTAACAGAAGTACTAATGAGAAACGAGGAAGAATGGATTAAGATGCTTCAAGACTCCGGCTTCCGTAACCTCAAAATCGTGTATGTGCCTGGAGCGTTTTCAAAGAAGATGATGATAGAAGCCATAAAGTAATATTTGTGTGGGTATACACTATATTTGTATTGACACATATAATAAGTGGTATGATCGGCCCATAGGTACGATAGACGTTATATGAAGAATTATTGTTTTTGTTCGGAGGTTCTAATTATAGTACTTCCGAAGAATGATTGTTTTGTTTGGCTGTTCGAATTAAGTTGATATGCATCCTAGGATGTATTAAAGGTGGATTTAATGGTGTGGAGTGTAAATGAGTTAATAGGCATTTTATCATAGAGGGAGGGTGTTTAATAGAAGCCATGGATGTAGAATGTGACGATGTACAATTTTATTAGGGTCGTTAAAATCTTCATTGTCTGTTTCAAATGTAACTGCATTTGTTGAAGTTTTTTTTACCCTTTCACAGTAAGTTGTATGTCATGGCCAGTGTTGATTTTGCAGAGGGTGCGCACAACAGTGAATTAGGGTGCCAAATATGTTGCATCATCTCCACTAGCCAGAGTGGTCGATCTATGATCTATGTTTGCAGTGTGACTCGAACTTCCAACCACAAAAATCCTAACTGCACTGTCAAGCCTTCCCGAATCGATTTTTGCACAAAATGTATTTGTCATTTTCCTTAATCTCGTCTTAATCCTACTCATTCATTAAATTAGGCAAATTCAATGATTTCATGTTGGATAGTGTTTCCAAGTGTCATCTTATTACAACTACTCTCCCCCCACTGAAAAACACACACAAAAATCAAGCTCTTAGAATTAGAATTATACTAGCAAATGCAGAAAAATAATATTTCAATATGAGCAAATCCTACCCAAATGCAAACAAATTATCTCATTATATCCAATTCCTAACAAATGCAGGTAATTTCTACTTTTGCTGAAAAAAATTGAACTAGAAGTAAATACAAAAAAAATCTCTCGTTGCTTTGATCAAATACAATATATTTCTCCCTTTATTTGATAGTGTTTTTGTAATTTCTTGCAAATTGTAGTTTCATGTTCCCTGTGAAATATGTCGACAAAATGTGGAGGCATACATAATGCATGTATAATGTTTGACAAAGTTCCTGATAGATATGTGGTCTCATGGACTGCAATGATTGTTTCATATGTGAAAAAATACATGTTTTGGCATTGATTTTTGCCGCTGTTCATTTTTAGAAATTGCCCAATGTGCAACAAAAAACTTCAACCACATGGGAAAAATCACCATCAAAGCGGTAATTTCCCTTTGCTTTTGAGAGTGGCAATTTCCTTGTAAGATGTTATTTTTTTGGGATTTTAGGGTGCTTTTAGCCATAAAGTACCAAAGGAATGAAAAAATGGGAGAAATGAGGGAACGAAGGGAAATGAAGGAAAAGTGGAAAAAATGGGAAAGAAAAAAAAGAGTGAGAGACCTTCTTATGGGGTAAATTCATAGCACCATCCAGGAAACCCACAAACAAAATAAAATATCCAAAACTCATCTTCTCATAAGTAAAATAAATACTTTACAAATATAAAATAAATTTCTCCATTAATGACACAAAGTCCTTCAAAGTTTCTTGCACACATATGGTGCAAAGCCCATCATTCACATTCCAACACAAAATTTGCTGACACAAGAAATATATGCAAGAAAAACACATAACTCAAGACACATACATAAGGAAGTAAACTTGTATTGCAATCTCCAGCAATGTCAGAGAAGGAAAAAGAATTCCTTCACGATGAAAAATGTCCCTTTTGTAGAATTCCACCTTCACAAGTAATTACATAACCAATTACCCACTTGACCTAACTACCATGTCACTTGCCTTCATTATGGTTTGCACTCATTTTTGATTTTCCATCCATAAAAAAATTATGAACAATAATGACTTTTGCACTTAAATAAAATTAATTCAAAAGAATTAATTAAGTGCACTCTAAATTAAATTAATTAATTCTTAACAAGAATTAATTACATGGCTTCACTTCTCTTGCTTAGGTGACCCTCTAATGCACATATAATATAATATTTAAAGTGCACGCATAACTTCCACATCATAATTTTAATTAATTTAAGTTGAAGTAATTAAAATATATTTATAAAGCCATCTAATTCCTAGGTTCACCAAATTGTGCGAAGCTTTGACACATATTTATATTATTTGCCTTTGTGAGATTAATTAATACAATGAAAGTTAATGTGATGTGGTGTCATTTTGATGTCACCTTGGTACCCTTGCTCCCTGCAAGTTCTCATGAAATTGCTTGTTGCTCTCAAATTTTAGAATGGCTAAAATTTAATACAACATGCATGATCAACAATTTTATTTATATAACTAATACATAGTTAAAGTCTACAAATATTCAAGAATTTAATAATTATATGATGAAAATTTTGTTGTATATTTTATCGTCGAAGTAGCCCCCGAGAAGAAAAGGTGTAAATACTCACTAGAAACTTGAATTGGGTTTATTTCATGGAGAAATAATAAGCCAATTTCCACCACCATAAACAAGTGAAGGACATTGTACTCAAGATTCTGAAACCCCATTCTGTTAAAGAGAAAAATCTTCGTGAAAGAAAAGGAAGGCAGATGGATCCCAAATATTTAGCTACATAGCCGTATGTTAAGGTGTGGGGCTTTTTTTTTTCTTACATAGGCCAAATGTAACAACCTCTATATTACACTTCATCAAACTAAGGGGAAAAATTCTCTTTTACCCATTTGTAATGCCCATAAAATATCACACATGAAACCCAAAGCGAAACAAATATTATA
The DNA here is from genome assembly GCA_019776745.2 of Taxus chinensis. Classification (NCBI taxonomy): domain Eukaryota; kingdom Viridiplantae; phylum Streptophyta; class Pinopsida; order Cupressales; family Taxaceae; genus Taxus; species Taxus chinensis. The sequence goes on along the minus strand of CM034149.1, from coordinate 277,382,211 downwards.
ATGGAAAAATTATGGAATGATTTTTTTTGTTAAAGGACGAATGCAACACTTAACTAAAACTCAGGGTTAATTACCGATCATCACAAAAATTAAATAAATAATAATAATAAATAGGAGAATGTATTAACTCTATAGTTGAGTTTAAAATATTTCATACCATTAATCCTAAATAAATTTAATACCTAGGTTCCTAAGGTCAAGCAAAAATGAATAACTAATGTCCAAGCCAAAATAACCCTTTTATTTATACTAAACTAATTATTTAATTTTCTAATAAAGGAGTAGTCTAACTAATAAGGAAAGAGAGTTTATTAAATTAAAACAAAATTAAAACAGAAACACAACAATCATTATGGAGAAGCGACTTCCAAAAGATGTTGTAGTTGCACGTTACCTGTGAAATATGTCTACAAAATGTGGAGGCATACATAATGCACGTATGATATTTGACAAAGTTCATGATAAATATGTGGTCTCATGGACTGCAATGATTGTTTCATATTTGAAAAAATACATGTTTTGGCATGGATTTTTGTCGCTGTTCATTTTTAGAAATTGCCCAATGTGCAACAAAAAATTTCAACCACATGGGAAAAATCACCATCAAAGGGGTAATTTCCCTCTACTTTTGAGAGTGGTAATTTCCTTTTAAGATGTTATTTTTTTGGGATTTTAGGGTGCTTTTCACCATAAAGTACCAAAGGAATACAAAAATGGGAGAAATGAGGGAATGAAGGGAAATGGAGGAAAAGTTGAAAAAAAGAGTGAGAGACCTTCTGATGGGGTAAATTCATAGCACCATCCAAGAAACCCACAAACAAAATAAAATATCCAAAACTCCTCTTCTCACAAGTAAAATAAATACTTTGCAAATATAAAATAAATTTCTCCATTAATGACACAAAGTCCTTCAAAGTTTTTTGCACACATATGGTCATGCAAAGCCCATCATTCACATTCCAACAACACAAAATTTATTGAGACAAGAAATGTATGAAAAAAAATTGTTTTATTATATTTGCAAATGATTTTATAAAATTTCAACTTACCATTCTCTAAGCCGACCAAATTTAATTACCATTAATATATAGGCCCACAGCCTATCAATTTCCAAGCCTTGAGTCCAATAATTGAAACAAGTTATTTCAAATGTGGAAACATACATAGGAGATAGGTGACAGGTGACTAGTGACAGACCGAGATAAGTGAATCGAATAATTGAAATAAGTGACAGGTGACAGACCGAGATGACAAGAGACATACCGAGAAGACAACTCTAAAGTGAAAGAGGGAGGAAGGAGATAACTCGCATGACCAAAGTTGGTTTTGTATAACTACTTATTTTGGAGCTCAGTTTGATTTCTTCTCATTTTCCACTGCCATTTTCTGTATGCCACATCGTTTGTCATATTTCCAGTCTGCTGTTATTTCAAATCTTGTAACCATGTTTAAGAAATCTTACTTCTTTTAACTTACGGTAGAACAACTATTCAAAGTCAAACATACATACCAACTACTCTTAGTTATATTCTATGATCCATCTATTCTGACATTAATTGACAGAGAAGTGACGTTTGGGCTTTTCAGGGTTATATACATAGGGTTTCACTATAAAACCAGTGGAAGCTAGGATTATCTGTCCAAGTAACAAAAGCATTATTTAATAGGACTTATCCATTGTCCAACAAGAGGGTTGAGGTGCAAACTATTATGTTATTTTCTGTACGTAGCCTAACAGATTTCTAAAACTATGCTTTGTGGCGCTCATCTAATGGGGTGTTTTACTCAATGCATTGAGTTTGCTAGTTTGTAGCAGATTTAGCTACATAGCCATATGTTAAGGTGTGGTGATTGTCTTTTTTTCTGGCATTGGCCAAATATAACAACCTCTATATTACACTTCATCAAACTAAGGGAAAAAATTATTTTTCCCATTTAATTATCTTGATGCCTTCGATGATTATTGGCTTAAGCAGATTAATCCAACATTATTTAATGTTCAGAATCCATCTCAATAATCTATGATAACCATGTGCAACTGCAAAGGTTTTAGATCCTACTTGATCCCCCTTTAATGCTCTACACGAGCCAATATACTCAATATATCATTTGGTTTGTGTTGTCCTCTCAAAATTCCCCTCTTTTGGAAGTTGAAAATTTTGAAAATTTTGAGTTGACACCCTTTAGAAGTGTTTTAGTGAAGTAAGAAATTTGAAGAGATGGTGGAAATTCCATTTCTTGGGGTCATTTTAGTGACTTGCGGATATGTTAAACATTTTTTTCCCTCATGTCCTGTTGGTTGGATATTTTTTCAGGCCAGAATATGAGGTTCAACCATGGTGAACGGGATTAAATCCCTCCTCAAAGACAAGTGAGGCTGCCTATTTATTACTAATATAAAACACATCAGAAATAATATATACAATATCCACACTATTCTAACCATTGGGGTTGGGATGCAATCCCAAAATCCATATCATCATAAAATGGGAATGTTACAACTTTATATTAGAAATAATTAGAAGGGAAAATTTATAGGCGAAAAAAATCGGGAAGGGAATGAGAGGAACGCATTTTCTTTCAAGCAAACACTGATCACGAAATACTTATATGAGTTTTAGATAATGAGTGTAATATTTTGAAATGATTAAAATGAATAAGAATACTAAACAAAGAATAGCTCAAGATTTTGGCCGTAAGAACAATCTCTCAAGATAGATGAATCCCACAACACAAAGTTTGTAAAATAACACTTGTTTCTATTCTTCAATGATTAAAAAGAAAATGCAAAGTTTTTCTTCTTCTTCACAATAGCTCTTAATATTCAAAAAGTCTCTCCCTTTTGAATGCACAAGCATCCCTTATTTATAATAGAGAGAGCAGAGAGAAAATAGGATAAATCCTAGAAAATAGTCGTTTAATGAGAGTCCTATTTTTCTTTACTCTCATGTAGGAGAACAAGTCAAAATTTGATTCCTATGTGATGAAACAAAAATGAAAAAGACATGACAATTTCTTGGTAGAAATGACATGAAACATTATGCTTATTCTGCTTTGTCATCCTTGTCTTCTTCCAGCAAAGCCTACTTGTCTCAAAATTCTTGGAACTTACGGATTATGCTCTGCATCTCATCTTCATCTGGCACACTAGAATAATCACTTAGGACCTCACAAGTTTCCTGAGTTTCACTTGTGTTACCAGGAAGTTTCTTCAATTTCTTATTGAGTTTCCTTAGTGATTCCAAAACATTCTCGATCCTTATTAACTTATCGATGGTTTCCATATCGAAGATGGAAGTTGGTTCATACTGAATTAATTCCTGAATTTGTTTATAGAGATCATCAGCAGGTAGAATCTCTGAGATTTCACCCAACACCTTGGTGAAGATCATGGACAGCTCCTCTTCTATGTCATTGGTCGCATCAACCAGATAATCTCTAGATTCCCTCAACTTGCTGCAAGCTTCACTGAGAATATTTATCCTAAATCTAATGGCTTTGGCTAGCTGGAAATGCTTATCTCCATGTGGAATGAATCCTTCTTCCATTAAGACCCAGGATGGACCCTATTTCAGTGCATTGAGGGCTTCCAAAATTAATTCAAGGTTCCCAACTTCCTGTGAAAGCTCATCATCCATTTTGTCGCCATACTTCTTTATTTTCTCCAAGGATTTATAAACCTCCACTATGTCATCAATGACCTCTCTTCCTTGTAGGAGTAGCCTCTTTATCCATTCTTCAACCATTCTCCCCTTCTCGTTGATCTTTTCAATCATAGGTACCGATGAGAAATTGAACCTGATAGGAGTAGGGATAAAATATGACGGTGTTGACTGAGAAGGCTTCAAAAGCTTGATTAAAACTTTTGTCAACTGTTCAACTTTCTCCTTAAGCTCATCCCTACTTACCTTTGTTTCCTTCAGCTTCTGGCAAAGCTTGTTCATGGCATCCTGCACATCCTGGTGTGCTCCTTCTGTTGTTACTTTTCCCAAATCAACCCTTGTAATCTGATAATCAGTCACCGCTTTATCCTCCTTGGTTTTTTCCGCTGTAGGAGTGGAAATATTTGAAAAATTATGCCCTGAGGTGTCCACTAAAACCCTAGAAACTGTTTTAGGTTTCTTGGCAGATTTGGCAGGAGAAGCCTTGAGTGAACTGAAATCAAAGGCTAGTAGGGGAACTACCGCCTTCCTCTTACTTGGAATCTGATTAACCAACCGTAGAGGTATAGTGGAAGAAGTTGTCCCAATCAGAGGTGTTATGGTTGTATCTACAGGTGGGGGAAGATTAACTTGTGGAGTGGTAATGAGTGCTAGTGTAGTGACTGTGGGAATAGATCCAGGGAATGAAGGGGCAGAAGGAGGAGACATATCTATGGCCATCATAGGTCTAGCAGAGAGAGGTGAGAGGTCGGAGAAAATGCTGGCCATGACTGATGAGAGTGGCGTAGAAATATGAGATGAGGAAGATCGGGAGAGAGGAGGTAAAGAATCTAAAGCCAAAGCTTGAGAAGCAAGAGAAAGACTTACTTCCGACGAGCAATCCACAAAAGGAGAAATAAGAGGCTAACCAACCTCGATTTCTAAAATAATTTCTCCTTGTTCTAGTGGAGGAGGTGAATCCAATATTTCAACTATTTGTGTAGGAGTATCAAATGATTCGGCCCCTTACTTTTCTCCTTTTCTGACAAACTTAAAATTTATTTGCCTCTTTGTAGGGCTTTTATCCTTTTCCTTCTCTCCCTTGGAGGGTCCCGATTCTAAAGTAGTTATTTTTGAAAAGCTCTTTTCTTTATAACTCATTCCCCAGGAAATGAGCCACACCTTAGTGCGGACAAGAGTCTGAGCATCTCTTTCAGTGATAGAAGCCTTTTCAACAACAAACCAATCAATGGATGGGAATCCAAGTTGGTCTCCATCTGACTATTCGTACCTAGGTTCCAAAATACTTTCATTCTCCGTGGTGCCTTCAGGGATATCAGCCAAATCTAACATCTGAATTTCTTCAAGTGTTAGTCTTTTGTTGTCTTTTCTTCAGATGACAACTTCATCATGAAGATCAACCTAGATATCTTCCACAGTGGGCACATGTAGGTACAAGGTTCCATATGACTTGAGGACTCCTCGGATGTCGAATCCCTCCCTCATGTCTTCATGTGCTTCTTCAATTTCTCCTGAAGCTTGTGCACCACATTCTTGGAATTAACCATGGTGGAACATGTATACCTTCCAGTGGAAATGGGGAAGGAGATGGCAATTTTGTGCCTTCTTTTTTAGAATTTGTGAAAATCTAATAATTGTCTGACCAACTCCATAAGGATCAGTTTGTCACCTGGGAATCTACAAAAATGGAAAGGATTACCGTGGAACCTTACCACCCGAAGATAAGTAAACTTCATGAATTTCAAGAAGATGCAACCCCATTTTGACACTTTTGTCCATGTTTCATCAGAAACCCTTCTCTGCCTTAGATCAGGATCCAATCTGCAAATGTTTTCGTAGAAGAATGCATCATTCACTCTTCTAAATTGGTCTTCAGACCCTTTTATTGTCAGCTATGGGAAGTACCAATATATGTGTTCCATTGCTTGGTTTCCCTTTGCATCCATCCCTGGATAGTTCCTCATGCCTACTTCCGCATAGGTGACATATGACATCATATAGAACTTTCCGGTAGACGAGACCATTTTCATTTGGGAGTCTATCTCATTACTTATTAGGCTACCCCAATCAATCCCTTGGTCATTTTTCTTTATGATGACCATGAACTAGTACATCCAACCTTGGAATTCTCTTGAATCTAGGAGCCCAAATAACCAGCTCAGCAGGGTGATGATATCGCTGACTTCAAGGATAAAATCACTTCTAGGGACTGACTTGGGAAACCTAGAAACAATTGGCTTAGCCTTAATCAAGAACTTCTTGTTTACGTGTTTGATGCAATCTTCCTAATCTTTTTCCCAGGCCTTTTGTGCTGATTTAAGGTCTATATCAACATATTCTGTAAAGTTGGGAAACTTTAGGAGTTGATCAAAGTAATCTCCATCCAATTTCACTATAGACTCCCCTATTTGATTTCTCACTGAGTGGGATGCTGAGTCATAGTGGGAAGCACAGGCTAGGATGAATTCATGGCATTGAGCTAATATTAGAAATCCTACTGCTAGAGGGATACCGCTGCTAACTATTGAATTCATTCATGAATTCTGAGAAGAATCCACAATTCTTTTCCAGAAGTCTTCCATATCTATATTGCTAAGCTCCATGTCCCAAATGTCAAAATTAAAGCTTACATAAGAAGAAGATTCCATCTTCTGGTACTTATATTTCATCTTTCCTAACTTATTCAACTTATCCTTAGATGGGCCAAGGTCCGACATGAGGAGTCTTGGAAATTACGCCTTGATGAATTCTAGAAGAGCAGTCGGGTGTGAAAGCTTGTAGGACAAGTGCACAGACCCCCCACACCGTTCAAGTTTTGAAACTTGCAGAACACCTTCGGAAACCTGACAGACTGGATTGTATGTCAGAAATTAGGCCGTGTCAAACACCAATGGAAACCTGAAATACTGGCATATTTTGGAGGATGTCGAGCACCTTGAGAAACCCGAAACACTAGCAGGGTGTATGTCGGAAGTTAGGGCATGCGACATATCGACAAAAACTCGACACAAGGCAAAAGTGATATGATGTCGAGCAGGTAGGAATACCCGACACACTGTGGAACTTGGAGGATGTCAAGCACCTGAAAAGACCCGACATGAGGTGGAGAAAGCAAGATGTCGAGAAACTACCAAAACCTAAAACAAGGTGGAAACTGGATGATGTTGAGCACCCTGCAAAACCCAAAATCAATATATCAGGTTTCTGACCTATCAGAACATGAAAAATCCCCATCTCATGATCAGTTAGGAATTTTAGAACCTTGAAAACCACATCTTACAACAAGTAAATAACCTAAGGGGTAAATTCCAAATGAGATCCCTCACGAAAAAGACATGAAACAAGAAAAATAACCTAAAACCCTAAAACATTAAAGAAGAAGAAAAAGAAAAGAAAACCCACACAAAACACCTCATAAATAACCCCAAAAGCTCCAAAATATAAAGAGGAGAATAATACCTTCAACTAGATCGAAAAATGATCAAGAATGGACAATGAAATTGACCGGGAAGCTCAATCAGGTCTGGAGGTGGAAGAAGCATGCATAGAAATCCAACGCAGCAAAAACATACTAGGTCACAAATGATGTGGAAAACCACCTATTTATAAAACCCTAAAATTAATTACACATCACTTGACACATGTGCCAAATACCACAAAATTAGACATTAATGACATGTCATCATGCTTGGAGCATTTGAAAACCTGATACAAAGGATTTGGTTTAATTTAGGTTTCGGGTTTTGGAAAACATGAAGCATGACGCATGAGATGTTGAGATGCTTCTAAGTCCCAAAATATCGACACAAAGGCTTCATTCAAGTTTCGGGTTATGGGAATCAAATGACATAAAACATGCATTGGATAAAACATGTTCTAATGCTTGGTAGTTCTGAAAACCCGACACACTGCTAAGACCATCGGGTTTCGGGTTTCAGGGAACATCAGACATGTACAAGAAACATGCTTTCATGCAATGAAAACCCAAAAATCTCCTTCAAAAGGGAATTTTAAGAGATATGTCCAAAAATTTTTATGGTTATCTTATTTTTAGCTAGAATCACTAAAACAAGATAACATGTCCCAAGTACTGGCGGGCCTCGTGTTCGCTGATTGGCTGATTTCCCCGCAAGTCCTTGTTCATCAAATTTTTCAGACTTTTTCAGCCCATCTATCCTATTATCCCAAATTTCCCCCCTGTAAATTTTGGTTAGAACAAGCCTTACACATAAAGAAAACATGAAGGGAAATGAATTCAGACCCACGAGCTCGAGTTCCAAAACCAGGCAAAGTGAAAACAAAGGCCCAAGAAATTCAAATTTGACCATGCATAAGATGAAATAGAAGAAACATTTCTTCTGGGTGTTTCCATGTCTTAAATCTATTTAAAGGGTTGAGGGAGGACTCAACAATGGAATTGCAGGGTCAGAGAAGAAGGGGCAGTGCCACAAGAGAGGCCAGGAGCAAGAAAGGAAAAATGGCAAGGATCCAAGGTCTTCAGGCTCAAAACCATTCAGGAAAGAATCCAGAATCGACTAAGTATGGAAGAGCCAGCAGAGGGAACCATGTGTCCTAACGGCACTCCTCCAAAGGTGAATCCAAAAAGATAAGCTCAAACAAGCGCCGCATCTCCATGTGTCTCATGACGAAATGAAGGAAGGGGCAAATGGTCAAGCAAAGTCAAAAGGCGTAGCTTCGGGGCCGCTGGGGGTTTCTGAGTTTTACGTTTTGTGAAAAGGGGAAAAGGTAAATTACAGATCCGTAAACCCAATTTTTTCTCTAATCTGGCTGCCACGTGTCCCATCTCAAAAGGCGGACCCATTTTTAAACTGTTTTCCCCATCCATTTGTATGGATCCGATACAAACTTTGAAGGGGCATATCTTTCGACTCAGGGCTCAAAATATTGCAAATCTGACACCATTGGAAAGATCTCGGCCTCACCTACACCATGGAGGTATGAAACTTTAATTTTGAGGAGGTTAGGTAAAGGAAAATGGAGGAAACATCTTTGGGCCTTTAATGCAGGATCCATCTGTCTCAACAACCAGATCGGATTCGATCTGTTTCTGTCATTTCCTCTTCTTTCAAGGACACCAAACCAAGGATTGATGCAGTAAAGATGGATTTGGGGGCAAATTTAATCAAAAGCATTAACAACAGTGGTCAAGTTTCAACCTACTTTTCCCGCTTCTCTCTCTCTCTCTTTCTTCTTATCTCCGATCAAATCTATAAATACAGGGGCAAGATTAATTGAAAAAGGTTGTTGTTCATTCTTCTTCCCTACCCCCTCTCTCTTTTCTTCTCCATGGTTAGATGAGGAGTTTAAGCCCCCTCCCTTGGATTTATAATGGCATTTTCATACCTCTTTCCTGTTAATGGTGTACTGTGTGAATTCTTGGAGTAATAAAATTTGTTTCGTGATGTGTTTTGTCCATCCTTTGCTCATTTTGTTGTCTCTTCTCACCTCTCATCATTGCAGGGTATATTGTGCATATTCTGATGTTTGTTGCAGGTCCTAGGAGCTGTGTTTAATGGGTTTTGAAGTGGTGTTCTGTGTGAAATCTATCTTTGGTCGGTGGTGCATCTTGTCCACCCTCTCCTTTTCTCACCTCTCTCCACTTCAGACAGCTGAGATTGTGACCAGCAGTTCCCTTTTCTTGGTGCTATCACCTCTGTAGTGTAGGATTTCTTTATTTTCATGCTCTCTCTCTCTCCTTGGTCCCTTGGAATTGTTAGATTAGGAGTAGATAGTCACATTTCCTTCCTTAGGAGTAGTTTAGCATTAGGATCAGGAAGAAGAAGCTAGATTTCTCTGGAGGGCCATCTCAAGTCCGCAAGTCCCACAGCTTGAGAGATGGTCCCATGTTATGCAAATCACACCAAATGAGTCTGCCTTAGAAAAGTAGATTTTTAGAGCTCATTTGAGGGTGTTGTGATTTCACATTAATAGTTTTGGCACACCCGAGTGGGACAGGTCTGAAGCACCTTACCACTTTCACTTCATCAGGTTTGATGTGCTCTTGGTGAAGATTTAAGCCTTTGGAGGCAATTTCAAGCACATCTGGCGACTCCATCTAGTCAAAAACCTATTCTCTAAGTTACAGACCTTTTCCATCCATTTCCACTCATTTCATCCATTTTCTTCTTCCATCTCTTTCATTTTCTCCCATTCCATGAAGTTGTGCAATCATGACTTCATTCCCTTCATGGAACTCACACTTACAACAGCAATGCAATCCACCTCCAATGCATTTCCCAACTCCTCCAGATCAGCATTATAATCAGATCTAGGACCATTATGCTTACCCATATGAGCAGTGTCAAAACTAGTTTGACTATGAAGCTTATCAAGGACAAGGGGACACATATGATGGTGATATTTATGTAGAGGATGCTGGTCTACTGGAGAAGATTCAAAAAATGGAGACTGGCACAGTTCAATTTAGGGCAACAACTCAAATAATGGCTTTCAGAATTGGTTACAGGGCACCTTGTCCATGGGAAGGCCCTTTTCCAAGACACTACAGCCCTTAGGAGAAGTTGGACTTCATGATTGGAATGTTGCCCCAACTTGCATAGTGGATTGAGGACATTGGGGCTTATGAGCAAAGTGCGGGACAACCTTGTCAATGGGTAAGTCAATCACCAGCTCCCTGTCTTTCATTTTCTCTCCCTCAATCTTTATCATTTCAATAGAGGCAAGAGTCAAGCCCCTCACTTGCTGCCCCAAGTGTTGATTTCATTTCTCCATTCCCTAGTCTTCCACCTCATCTCAGTTCTTTTGTCCTTTTCCCTTCCAAACAGTCATCCCCTCCAAACAAACAAGAAGTTCCACCTCCCTCCCCACCACAAACAATTGCAAAGCTGGTTGAATCCCAACCTACCACTCCTCTTGCTTTCCCAAGCCCATGTTGGGAAGAGACTCAAGAATCTAGTCAAGGAGAACAAAAAGAAGAGGAGCCCAACAGAAAAGAAATGACAGATAATCTGAAGATTTGGGCTGCCAAATTTGGGTTTACAAAGATCCCCTTGTTGGTTAAGTCTACAGAGGAGGCCAAGGTTGAAGACTCAATGGTGGTTAGGACTGATTTTGTTGCAGCAAAAGAAGAACAAGGAAAGGAAGAAGATCAGTTATCAAGTTGCTCGGAGTGTAGTGTCCACAATGGCACTTTGTCTAAGAGAAATGTTGATCCAATTCAAGTTTCACAATCAGCCAAGGAAGAAGAAGAACAATCAGCTAAAAGTCCCATTGGGAAGGAGAAAATGGATGAGACCAAATCAGATTTGGTAACAACGGAAGAAGAAGGCATCATTGATAATTTCTTGCTTTCATTCAAAGGGCTTGTTTTGGTTGATGAACCCATCATGAAGGAAAATCCTAAAGAAGACATGGCTATCCCAAACAGTCCTCTAGAGAAGCAGTTTGAAGAGTTTTCTTTGACAAGCTTCATGCTAGAGGAAGAAGTTATCCAAGGGCAAGATGGTCTTCTACTCCAAATCTAGTAGAGGAAGGAGAAGAACATTCATTTGTAGCATCTATGCACCTTAAGCAAGCCTCTAGAACCAAGGTTGGAAGATCTTGATCTTCCATGTTCTTCAAAGGAGAGGAAGGGAAAGAGCAGAAGAGTTTCACCACTTCTTCCACACCATTCATTTAGGAGGATCTGCAGGAGGACTCCATTTTTTGGAGTTGAAACTCAGAGCTATGAGCACATAAAATGGATTAGACCATGCCCAATCAGATACTTGGCTTCATTAGAGCCAAGGGAGAAGCCAAAACCAATCATGCCTACTCCAGGGCATGAGGATGAGCATCAAAGTACCAAGGGTCATCATCAACACCTCCAAAGTCTGATGCAAGTCAGCTTGAGGAGGTATTTTCCATTAATGTTGATACCTTGATGATTTGGGTGGAGGACCAGACTTATTGTCATTTTTTCACTCATACAAGCAGCTATATTTAGTGTCAAATCATTTGCATGGCTGCCCCTCTTGAGAAAGGAAGCTACTTCTCCCTGCCTGTAGCAGGATTTGTTTAGCATTCTTTCTCTCTGGTTAGTGTAGGAGTAGGAGTAGACTTTGTTTCCAGCAGAAGAAGTGCTTATGCACACTCTGCATGTCTCATTTGAGGCATGTATGATTTGGTATTTGTATATCAGCTTTGTTCACATTGCTCTAGAGGTGCACAAAGTCAGGATCTTCACTATTTACGGCAGAAAGATCCATAGTTTCTATAACAGTTACAAATTCCAAAAAAGAAAAAAAATGCAGAGAAACAAAATTTGTTTCAAAATAGTCCATTTTAGGGATAGATGAAAGTCCCAAAGTTACAATAATTTTGTACTCTCAGAAATTCCATTTCCAAGATTTCCTTATGAAAATTGAGAGTGCAGACTCAGGGTCAGACAAAACATAGAAAAGCCATACAGTCAGGCTCGCAGTGGCTCAGGGTTCAGACCTTCAAAGGTTATGATAAATTTCATGTTTATCAAGTAGACTCCATGCCCAATGGATGCTTCAAGGCCATTGGTCTCTTCATCTAGCAGGCAGATGTCCCCGTGAGTCACCAAATTGTTATCCCAAATTTTGCCCCAGAAATTTTGGTCAGAACAAGCCTTACACATAAAGAAAACATGAAGGGAAATGATTCAGACCCATGAGCTCGAGTTCCAGAACCAAGAAAAGTGAAAATAGAGGCCCAAGAAAGTCAAATTTGACCCTACACAAGAAGAAATAGAAGAAACAGTTCTTCTGGGCGTTTCCATGTCTTAAATATATTTAAAGGGTTGAGGGAGGACTCAACAATGGAATTGCAGGGTTAGAGAAGAAGGGGTAGTGCCACAAGAGATGCCAGGAGAAAGAAAGAAAAAATGGCAGGTATCGAAGGTCTTCAGGCTCAAAACCATTCAGGAAAGAATCCATAATCGACTAAGTATGGAAGAGCCAGCAAAGGGAACCACGTGTCCTTACGGCACTCCTCTAAAAGTGAATCCAAAAAGATAAGCTCAAACAAGCGCCACATCTCCATGTGTCTCAGGATGAAATGAAGGCAGGGCAAATGGTCAAGCAGAGTCAAAAGGCGGAGCTTCGGGGCCATGGGGGTTTTCTGAGTTTTACGCTTCGCGAAAAGGGGAAAAGGTAAATTACAGACCTGTAAACCTGATTTTTTCTCTAATCTAGCTACCACATGTCCCATCTCAAAAGGCGGACCCATTTTTAAATTGTTTTCCCCGTCCATTTGTATGGATCATATACAAACTTTGAAGGGGCATATCTTTCGACTCATGGCTTGAAATATTGCAAATCTGACACCATTAGAAATATCTCGGCCTCACCTACGCCATGGAACTATGAAACTTTAATTTTGAGGAGGTTAGGTAAAGGAAAATGGAGGAAACATCTTTAGGCCTTCAATGTAGGATCCATCTGTCTCAACAACCAGATCGGATTCGATCTGTTTCCGTCATTTCCTCTTCCTTCAAGGCACCAAACCAAGGATTGATGCAGTAAAGATGGATTTGGGGGAAGATTTTATCAGAAGCATTAACAAGAGTGGTTGAGTTTCAACCTACTTTTCCCACTTCTCTCTCTCTCTCTTTCTTCTTCTCTCTAATCAAATCTATAAATACAAGTGCATGATTAATTGAAAAGGGTTGTTGTTCATTCTTCTTCCCTGCCCCCATCTCTCTTTTCTTCTCTAGGGTTGGATGAGGAGTTTAAGCCTCCTCCCTTGGCTTTGTACTGAATTTTCTTACCTCTTTCCCATTAATGGTGTACTGTGTGAATTCCTGGAGCAATAAAATATGTTTCGTGATGCGTTTTGTCCATCCTTTGCTCATTTTGTTGTCTCTTCTCACCTCTCATCATTGCAGGGTATACTATGCATATTCTGATGTTTGTTGCAGGTCCTGGGAGTTGTGTTTAATGGGTTTTGAAGTGGTGTTCTGTGTGAAATCTATCTCTGGTCTGTGGTGCATCTTGTCCACCCTCTCCTCTACTCACCTCTCTCCACTTCAGGCAGCTGAGATTGTGACCAGCACTTCCCTTTTCTTATTGCTATCACCTCTTTAGTGTAGAATTTCTTTATTTTCATACGCTCTCTCTCTTTGGTCCCTTGGAATTGTTAGATTAGGATTAGATAGTCACATTTCGTTCCTTAGGAGTAGTTTAGCATTAGGATCAGGAAGAAGAATCTGGATTTCTCTGGAGGGCCATCTCAAGTCCGCAAGTCCCACAGCTTAAGAGATGGTCCCATGTTATGAAAATCACACCAAATGAGTCTGCCTTAGAAAAGTAGATTTTTAGAGCTCATTTTGTGGTGATGCGATTTCACGTTAACATGTCCCAAGTATGCCCGGACCTCCTTTTCACCGATTCCCCACATTGGCCGATTCAGATCTTCACTTCCTTGGACCACCCATGCTCTTTTTTCCTGCATCGGCCGAATTGGCTTTTCATGACCCTCATGTCCCAATGTTCCATGGACTTTCTACGCCATTTTTTTCCACTTTTCTTGCATTTCACCTTTTTGAGTCGGCACAAGGTGTATTTAATGTACATTTATGATCTTATCTCTCTTGAATGGCTATTTAAAGGGGCAACAATCTATGCACTTGTCACATTTCTTGCTCATTATATCTTGCCCTCTTCTTTGCAAAATTAAGTCATTTTTCTGCCTTCCTATATCTCTTTGCAATTTTTGTCGTGAATCTGTTCTTTGAAGGCCATTTCCTTTGTTCACTATCAAAATGAAGATCAAATTTCAAGGGCATGAACATTTGTCCCTGTTGGAGACTCTTGTGCCCAATATTGGAGATAGAAAAGTTTGACATTTGGATTTAGATGATTTCTGGGGTAGATTAGCATGTGACAACCTTACTCCCATGGCACAAATGATAAATGATAGTGGAATCACATACGCTGCTGGTTTTCCTCTCTCTATGCAATGTGTCGACACTATGCTCACTTGTAGGGCTAATTTCATTCCACACACCAAAGAGGTCGTCAATGTGAATGGTGAGTTGATTACAAAATTGGACGTTGTAGCCATCGTCACTTCCCTGCGCATCCCTGAATCAGAAGACTCCATTATTCTCACTCTCGCTCAAGCTCAGGCTCTGTTTAATCAAGACAGCGAGAAGTATAAGGATCGGGTAGTGAAATCATGGCTGAAGTGCCCTAAGAAGGGAGCATCCCGACTCTCTAAGGCATTGTTTAGGGTCAAATTCAATGAAGAGATATAAAATTCCATCATCTTACTCGCTCAGATTATGGGAATGTCCTCTACTAAGGACTTCCATTTTTGGATGTGCCCTTTAATAAATATCATCTGTGAGGGTAAGAAAAACCTATATTGGGCCCATATTATTTGTGGAAACCTGACTGAGCAATTTTCAAATGTTCAACAAATAAAAAAATTCTACATGACTTCCTATCTCATGTAGACCTTGGCAGCATCTCAGGAGTGGATCGGTTTCACTTACATTGAAGGAAAGAAGGATGAGCCCATCTATGCATATTGGCCTCAATTTACCCTCAAGGTCAGTAATCATAATTTCAGAAGGGTAAATGATGCCTTCACCATGTACATTGTGAGACTCTTTGGGGGTGAAACTATCAGAAGGTTCTCTGTTAAGGATAAGGCTTTGATAACCAAGTATGGGGCTTTCTTCACTCAGTTCCAGAAGTTCTCATACATCATGTTGGCTTATTTTAAAAGCACACCTCTCAAGCTTCCCATGTTCTGTAATGAAAAAATGTATTTGGTTGAGGTGTGCAGGCAGCTGGATAAACTCCATAGAACTTTCCAAGATAAGAAGATTACTGGTTTTCATTTCCCTATCACCTTGGGGAATTATACATGTACGATAACTCTAGATGCCCAGAATATAGAAAGGTCTATTGCTCCTCTTACAGTTCATTTCTTTAGGCCTAATAATTTCTTTGATCTTAAGAAATACATTGATCAAAATCTCATAATAACTTATCATCATCGTCCTAACACTGAGGATTACTGGGCTAATTGTATTGATGATTTTGAATCCAAGAGGAGGCATTTTGGAAAATTTTCGCTATAACAGATCATAGACTTCAACCTTTACCAGGTGCCTGAAGGACTTAAGGATGATGATGAAGATTTGCAATCCTTTGAGTATGGATCAATAAAGCCCACTCCTCTAGAAACCCTATATTGGTATGTAAAGGAAAGAGATGACTTGAACGAGGTGATCGCCCCAGTCACTGTCAGAACTAAGGCTTGGTTTGACAGAAAAGTACGTGGCCTTAGGATGAACAAAAGTATATCCTCTTCAAGAGATACTTCCACACCTAGGAAGGAAGTACATACGCCTAGCACTAAGGCACTTGAGAAAAATCCTCCTTCTACTTCGATGAAATAACCTTAGTTTTCTACTCCTTCCTCTTCCACTAAAGTGTATTAGAAGAAGGTCAAAGAAGTCAAGAAAGAACCGATCAGGAAGAGACTCTTCTGGAGCAGTTATAATTTCCTATTGGGCCGGAGAACATTATTGTTCCAAGTGAGAATGATGATGATGAGATAAAAGACCCAGAAGAAACCCTTGAAACCACTGCTGAAGTGGAGAAGGAAGGACCAAGGACCAAGCCTCCAAGTTTAACAGACTACTCTGTAAAGGAAATTCATGTGGTTGCATTCATTTCCCCACTGGAGACAATAGTGGTTCATAGTCTGAGTGTTATAAATTCACTTGCAATCGGGTCCCTTTATTCTTTTGTTTCTTCTTCTTTGTTTGCGTGGGTACATCCCCTAGCCAACAATAGGAAAAGGAAACCTTCCTCTCGGTTAATAGGGCATTACTTTGATGTTGTAGTAGCTCTTCTTGGTACTACCGCTCCTCCTCTAGTAAAGAAAGCAAAGAATACTTCGAGGTTGGCAACTGATGCTCAAGGCCAGCAGTTCCTAGAGGTTGTAAAACCCAAAGTGGATAAAGAGGAGAAAGATCTTTTGATCTCTGACTTGGATCTTTCCAGAATTCCAATGGGAGAATCCACACTTGAGAGGGAAGTTCATAATCTTCAGGAAACCATCACTAAGGTTATTGAATGGGTGTAGAAAGGTAAGAAAACCATAGAGCAGTTGGAAGAACAGAACCAAGTTCTTTCCAACTTTATCAAATCATTGTTGGCAAAGGATAAAGTTTTGGATCTAGCCCCATTTGCCGCTCTCCCACCTCCCATAGTTCTCAGCCAAGATGAGGTCCAAACCATCAAAGACATCCACAAGTATTCTTATTATGGGAAGGTTGTTGAGGCCATGGTGGATGATGTGATTGTAGAAGGTTTAAACTTCATTGAGGAAGTCTTCAAAATCAATGAGAAGGTGATCAAGCTGTAGTAGAAATTCACTTCCTCAATCAAGGCTATGGACAAGGAATTGAAAGTCTAGAGTGGATGTATAGTGGATCTCCATCTGATGGGTCAAACTGATGATAGGATCTTGTTGGCTAACAATGTGTTTGATGATGTCAAGAATAACTTGTCAAGGACATGGATCTTTAGCATCGAGTGGAAAATAAAGGTTCTAAAAGAAGCACTAGGGGAATTGATTAATGTATGGAAAAAATGGGAATATTTTAAAACTTTTTTTTTATCCGCCTTCAAGGGTATTCTTTGTCATTTTCAGAATGAAATCACAGGTGTTTTCTTCTCTCTCTAAGAAATCAAGGCTCAGTTTAAATCCTTTGTCAAGGATGATTTGTTCAAAGAAGAGTTAATCACCAAAGATAAAATGAAGGACATTTTTTCTCTCCATTCAGCTATAGCTGAGGCTAATAAGGAATATCTTGATCATACTGAGTTCGACAAAGATATGGAGAAATTCCTAGGCACGTGGACTCATTGTACTTCCAACACTACTATTTCAAGAGGCATGGAGATAGCGGAAGCATTGAAGAGATTCAAGTATCAGATCCTCAACACAATGGGCCCTTCTCAACCACAACTAGATGTCTCTACTTTTGGGCTCTTGACTCTCTTCTTCTATTTTTGGTTCTGATCCCCTTGTAATTTAATTAAGGACTTTTATTTGTCTATCTCCTTAATTAATCTTTTGGTTAAAAGAAACGGTTACTAAATGTAACCACTTTGTAATGTTATATATTGGGCTCTCCACACCATTCCAAGGGGCTGGAACTCTGATAATTTTTGAAAGTGTAAAATAACTAAAGGCTATCAATACAGAAGATTTCCCTTCCTATTTCTATCTGCATCGGTTCATTCTCCCTTGCTTGTCTCAAGTTTGTGAATCATTAATATATTGCATTAAGAAGCTTTGTATTCTTATGGATGTCATTTCTAGAAATTTGTGTCTATGAAATAATATCTGATGGTTAATATGAATGATTATGTTCTATATATCACCCTTGCACATCATTTATAAGGAACTATTTTGCTATTTATATTTCCTGGGAATGCTATTATGTTCTACTTTTTCCCTTCCTTAGTTCTTCTGTTCTTTTGTATTTATGATCTACCTTTTTATTAAAACACTTTCATGATATCAGAGTTCCTCATTAAAATATAAAGTTTCACATTTGTAAATAGTTTTGTTGCTTGCTTTCAATAAGGGTACCTCTCCCATTAAAGAGGAGGGACTTTTTGTCCCCTGACTGTTGCTTTCATTAAAGTCCTAATTTTACAACCAACAATTATACATGTTTAAATATATAGAGAATCATGTGTGTATTATTAGTGTCAGCTAGGAAAGTATACATCTACTTCACTCCTACTCACGACACAGTTTAAAAGAAGACATGGTGAGAAACAATGCAATCAGTCATTTGCATTATTATGGCCATAATTTTCTTCCATGGAACTAGCAAACCTGGTTTCATGAATCCACATAAGGAACTTGAAACATTTCCTTCTATTCACCACACAACCATCTCATTCATAGTATCAGGACTATTTTCGTTGTTTACTTATTAAGTTACAGTTATTCAATTTAATTTATTGTTAACCACTTTAGTTCAATCATTTACAAAAATGTAAACATTCATCCTATGGATAGGTTGTCTGAGTTTCAATATGATATCCAAAACACATTATAGGTACACAATGATATCCACCAGTCATTGCATATGTACCCATTCCCACCTGGTTGTCAACTATATCAATTTCCAATTAAGAGACTGGTTCAGTCAAGTATAAGACTTGAAACCTTTTTGCATCATTAATTAATGTCATTAATGCCCTTTAATTGATAATAGGACCATTTTTGTTTACCTAAGGTGGATAAGTACATCAATACCATTTCATGAGTTTTTAATATACTTTTGTACATTTTTTCATAGCGTTGTATGTTGTTGTTGTTAAAAGGCAACAGTTGTTGTTTGTTGTTTCATACATAAAATAATTTATATCAACTTACTTATCTATCTAAATAGGTACACCCTAAACACTTTCTTAATCCTTTATTATATTACTAATTGGTTATATTTGATTACCTCCATTATGCTTAATCAACTTTATGAAATTTGATATCCTAAGGGTGTAATACCCACGAATTTGACACACATATACAACAGTAAAAATACCATAAGATTTGTTTTTTTTTTTTACATTGTTGTATACATGACACCACATGAGATTACTTAGGACAATGCACAACAAATGATATGTTTGCACAAACATCAACCCACATAGATAACATTAAAATACATGATGCAAAAGAGGGTTACCTTTTCCCAAACGACAAGGCACAACATAACAATCCAACTACATTATAAAATCCCATATAGGCACCATCCATGACACAACACTTTCCTGTTTTACATATTTATTACATTCATATTTCATTATTTCCCTTAAACATTTAATAATCACTTGTTATGAATTCCTTCATTTTTTCTTCAAGCTAGACTACATTATCTTTATTTTGTTTAACATTTTGCTTGTGATTATTCCATATAATTTTGTTTGTTTCCCTTTATCACAATAGCATGATGTAGCTTTATTGTTGGTAGGAGCATATGTGCATACATGAGGATACTAGTGTTTGTCTTACGGATTTATTTTCTAAGTTATATGTTGTTTGGTTCTTTGGTTCTTTATCCCTTACGATAATCTCCATAACTTAAATAATTATTTTCCACATTTCAAAATGCATACAAAATTCCTAATTCTCTCGTTCTTATGTTAAGGTTTTGCTTCTCAGATGTTTATTTGATGTTTAAATTTTACCCTTGTTACACAAGGGAAACTAATATGAAGTCAAGGAATAAATCTTATGATTTAAGGGAGATTTAGATTCAAGATGCCTCTTCCCATAAACATTATTCCATCACGGTATCTTTATTTTCTTGTTATAGCTGATATAGTTCAATAACTTGTTTGAATCCATTCAACATTTTCATGACATCAAGATCTTTTATTTCGATTTTTATACATATTTTATTTTCTCGAAAGTTTGATCTCACCAAGAGAAATTCATATTTATTTCTAACAACATGAAATTTCTAGTTGAGTTATAAGGACTTCAAGTATGACATTATTCCTAACCCAAAATATCATTAACTCTTGTACTATTTACACTTACATCGTACTTTGGTATCACTATTGGCATACTTTTATAACAATTGTAATTTCAAATGACACATAGTTTACACTTAAGGATTTGTGGCTACAAGGCAGGTGACCCTTCACCTAACTACTCATTTCATTGCTCTGAAACCATCAAATATTGAACACATATAACAAGACAACCCAGCAACTATATGCTTCTCAAATGCCTTCCAAGGAACAACTTAAATCATTGGGTGAATATGCATTAGTGTTTCCTTCACCAATAACCTTGAAAGAGGCTCCACGATCTATTAACTTAAAAAAAAATCATGTATGGGGGAAAGATGACACCATACGAGAAGAACATGGTAATCCACTACTACATACTAATGGACACATTTATCTAAGAGGGGGAAAGGGGTTCAAATTCAAAAGTTATAAAATTTATGGTTTCAAAATCCTTCTAAATAAATATTTACAATATTTGGTAATATAAGTCATATGTCCTTTACTTAATCACTAAGATCCAAATGAGTATGATTTCACACTTAACAAAGTTTGGATTCCTGGGGAAATTAAGTATTAGATGCAGGTTACAAGGAGACATTAAATTATATAAATTTTACACACCTTACTAAGGTCACAACTAGAGTGATTGAACACCCTTATCTCCAACAATCATCATGTAACTCTAGGTAAACTCAATACTTCTTTTCAAGTTGACACTCTTGTTTGAGAGGGGTTAAATAGGATTCACACTCAATATTCTCATGTGTAGGTAATTAAAACATAGGATCCAAGTTAGAATTATTTACATTATTCTTACAATAATTTCACTTAATTTGATTTAAATAGCGTTTTGAAATTTGGTGTGTAACCCATTTGTTAATAAGAAACATTTGCATGCTCATGAGACTACTAGCTCTCATCCTAGGGAATTACCTCAAGAACATGATTACCTGGTTTCACATCATGCATTCATTTCATAATGAGATAAGTGGGAGAACAAGAGGGAGTAACTTTTCATTTAAATATTAAGGTTCACATTAAATTTTATGCGTCATGGATTTTGTTTCTCTCAACATGATGATTAAAAAAAGTTACAAGAAAGATCTAAATTTGGCTTTTCTCCTAGTACATCTCATGGTTACCCTTTCACAAAATAATCACAAATTAAAATGTTTTTAAGTTCCACAATTAACTCTTAACATTGTACCATAGAATCCCAAACATTAATAAAAAATTGGGCGTTGAGTTGATGACAATGTCACTAAACATACAGGCTAGGATAATAATATCAAACTTGGGATTTTATTTCCTTAAGCTAGAATTTTCCATCGAGTTTAATGATTTGGGTTCACCCTATGGTTTTAGTTTTATGTGTTAAGAAGGAACACACAAGAAGGTGTTATGTGAGAGTTTTATACCAGGGTTGACTGTTTTATTTAGATTTTCTTTCTATGTTATCAAGGAAAATAACACAACATGCCAGATATTTAGTCATCAAATTCACACTAAAAAGGGAACTATAAGATGTCAAACTCAAATACATTTAACGCATATATCCAAATTTTTACAATACATAATTTTGAATCAAAATGACACTCATCGTTAGATACACATTTCCCAAACAACCCTAAACCCTTGCAACTCATACATATTACAAAATTTCAATAATAAAATTTTTGATATATTTAACATTGTTGTTGCTACAAATTGTACAATTGCATTTTTCTAAAAAACAAGTTGTTATGAATTCACTTATACACTTTGTTTTCTCTATGTCTTGGTACTTGTAACCATCGCATGGTCAACACAAGTGCTAGCATGGAATCCATCTAAATCTAACATAATTAACATTTTTATTTTTACATTTACATAATCAAAATAATTCACACGCAACAGAATAGCGTTAGATACATATATTCATTTCATTTCGTATCTAAGGGAGGAGAGAGAAAGAGATAAGGAAGAGAGAAACACTATTTTTCCAAAATTCACATTTCACACCATAGGCCACGTGGGAGAGTTTCATATAGTTACTTATATGTTTCAATAGTTTTCACGACAATTTATTATCTTGACTAGGGTCCTACAACCTTATTTTTACATTTTTCTAATAGTCGTGAAAACGTCTAAATATAGCATGAAGGCTAAGGAACCACATTCAAAAAATGTCTTTCGATGGGAAAATGTATAATGGTTGAGTTTCTTCATGTACTCCTATATAAAAATAATTTACAGGAACTAACGGAGTTCAGAACTAGCAAACAATTTACAATTTGCGGCTAGTTTTCCGGGGCCATTGGTCGTAATTTGCCTAGTTGCAGAACAACCCCAATTTTAACTGGAAGGCTTAGAAAACCACGTCCAAAAACTGATGTTTGATGGATGAATGTGCAACAGGAAATTTTCTACAAGTTCTCCTATATATGTAGACTTCACTAGAGTTGACAAAACTGAGAACTGGAAAACGGGTTACAAACGGAAATGGGTTTTTCGGAGCCACTAATCGTTATTGGTCTAGTTTGACCTAGTCAAACTATGACTGGAGGCCTACAAAACAACGTTGCCAAACTATCTAGAAATGTGTTTTTCTCCAAAATGAATGTTGTAAGAAAAATTAAAGTATAAATACTAGAGGTTTGCGAAGGTGGAAAAGTGTTCCTTCACTCAAGATCCAAATGGTGAGACAAAACAAAAGCCAACTTTTCAATTTTATTAGCTTCCTAAAAGTGCAAAATGGGGTAATAGGGCTCCTAGAGGGGTGGCGAAAAGAGCACCAATAGTCAATCGGGGTTGATCTAAGGCTTAATGTGACCCCCCACATAACACATAATAAGGACGAAACTTCACTTTCCTTTTCTGGGGTCCAGAGGGTCATTTTATGAGTCTCTGAATATTGTGTTTTTCTAACTTTTCCAGGTAGAAAAAAATGGTTATTTTATTTGACAACTCATCTAACTCTCGCCAATGTCAGTGGACATGATCACCTAATTCCGATACTATGGTAGCAACATAAATATGTTGTGGTAACAACCACGGTTGATTGTAAAATTGTAACTCGGTTACGTAAATCACAAGGTGATGTTTTATTACTTTACACTAATTAAATTTGGTTAAATATCCAATTGTATAACTATCCAGTGGTTCAATATTCTATTATATTGCAAATCAAGAACCAAAATATGAAAATTATAGAAATTGAAGGTAAGAGATACCATGCCTAGAAATACTAGCGTCTGTAGTGCAAGTGGTGCTCCAGGTGGTTTACCCGCATTCTAAAAGGCTCCTACTCTCTTTTAGAATTATGTCAAACAATTTGTGTGCATCCACAACCCTCCATTGCATTTTCTTGAAAAACATCCCCATTTTTTCTGCCAAACTCGTTGTGTGAACATGATGCAACCACCACATTCCATGATACTGAACTCCCTAGAATACTTTCAACCCATTTACACACTTTCACAAGTATCCAATAATTTTCTACGTTTTCACACAACCATGGAAGAGTATTTTGCAAAGGTCTTGAGTGGTCAATCCTAATTTCTCATATAAATGTTGGGTTGACATGCTTACCCTCAACAATGGCTTCTTTAGAACTACATATCTGTAACAAAATAAAAATGTGCACACGATGGAAGTATAGAAGACAATACCTCCCATTTCTCCAAAAAATCTTATTATGCCTAAACTCCCGTAATAGAACATTTTCCATACACCATTCAAACTTGATAATTTTTTCATTTATCAACCATATCCCAAGGCAAGATACGGGAGGGAGGGATCCATGCCTTGGAGGCCACATTTCTGAGAGGCTTTTAGTCAAATAATCTACACACCTAGGAAAAGAACATTCACATAGCTATGAGCATTTTTGCAAATGGTTCTTTTGCCATGTGTATGCTCCCACATTTTACATACATATCAACCAAGGCACTTGCAATTACAACATCTGACAAAAAAACCCATTTCCAATACGTTATGATGGATATCCACGCCCTGTTCCAAAGCTCTTAATTTCGCCCAAGTGGGGAATATGCTGGAAAAATTAAACTGATTGGGTCTGATACCCACACCCGTAACATTCCATGAGGTAACACCTGGCTGAGGCATTTCTTCTAGGCATTTTTTTAAACATTTACATGCCCTGCTTCTGCGGTGAGAAAATAGGTGGAGAATGGACAAGTAGAGGCTTTCACGCAGAGGAAGGGTGTAAGAGAAAAATCTAGTAGAGAAATAAGTGGGATAGAAGGAAAATCAATTTCAATGTCTTAATCTATGCAAATAATCAAAATAATAGTTAAAAAGGGACAGGAATTACGAATTGGTAGTTGGTTGAATGGTGCTTCCAGGCTACATTGCACATAGCACAAGCTAACAAAAGTAGAAGGAACCAAAACATGACTAAAGCACCTCCATGATCCTTAATATTCTTGTTGTCTATTGAATATATCAAAAAAAAATAGTGGCAACAATAGTTTCATTTATCACAGTCCCACACAACATTCTATTTATTTATTTATGAGAGTATACAACCCTACAATCGCTACACCTATCCAATTACTACTAATTCCACAATGTTAATTTGGGTTCTAAAGTGGTTAACAACTAGAGAAAAATAAAGTTCTTGTATTTTATTGCAAGGAAAAGACATATCTAAAAGGACGTTGAGGATGATTCGCTCTCCTTATTCTGCTGCACGCTAACAAGGTTTGTGGAGTAATACTTTACACCTAGCAATTGTGTTTCAAGAAATGTGGGGGCACTATAAATGGAATCAGTATGATCCATATTATTTCATACTTTATAAGATAAGATATATTTGATAAACCTACTTATCTTCCCTCATTACATTTTATGTATCTTGTTACCATTACAACTTATTAAACTTTCCATAGTTAGTAAAGACATCATGTTATAATATGAACTTTTCACATTTAATACCCAACCAAAATAAATACTTTAATGCTTAGTAGCAATACAAATATGATTTCAATCACAATCTTGATGATCTGAAAATATCTTTACTTATATATCAACAACTAATAAGTCTTAATACAAGTCACGAGTGACTAAAGATGGCCATACAATAGAACATTCCTTTTTGCCTTTACAAATAATTATCTCGTGTTCTAAACACAAGTGCAAAGCATATCTTTCACTTTAAATAAAATAATAATACATTCTTGTCATTCACGTAAATAGGTACTTATAAGTAATGAAGGTCAAATCATCCTTTCTTTTTATCAAATTTGTAATGCTGACGGCCTTGCACATTGAAAATTCAACATTGTACGTGGTAAGTTTGAAAGAAATTGCATGAACCATTAACTTAAAATTTGTTACTTAATTACAAAATAAAGAATACAAATTTGGTTATCTCATCTCTTTTTCATATAAATATCATAATAATAAACATCAATAAATAGGTTTCCTATTCCTTTCAAGAAAAAGGAAATGATTGAATTTAACAACTATAATACAACCCAAGATAGCATTCATCTGCTGCCATTTAACATCTGATTTGAAATATATATATCATAATCCAATTTTTCCTGTCTTTTTATAACTGAAAAAGAACATCCATCACTGCTAAATGTAGATATAAAAATTTTGTAATCTTGTTATCAAAATAAGGAAGCATATGCTAAGTTTTAGAATCAACTTAAGCCTCTAAAAATTTCCATAACAACCAACCAACAAAAAACTTACTAATAACAACTAACACCATATTTGGTTATTCAACATTATCACCCAGATATTACGAACTTAACCATATATCCTAGAAAGGATTGGCTTAAATGCACTATTACTACTAACACTTCCATGTTTAATCTTAGTGAGATCATGAGAGTCCCCCAGATCACATCCCACTACCATAAGAGGATAATTACCCATAAAATTCCTGCGTACAGGTCATACTAAAGCACAATACCTAAGTCATCTTTTATATCATTCTCAGGTATACTACCTGCGACGACTGATATGAATGATATTTTACATCAACGAGATGTTTGCTCCAAAGTACAATATCTACTAAAATAAAGAGAGCCACACACCCTGGGACAATTCGTAGGTAGCTTTAGTTTATTTAGCCCAATAATATATATATATGTGTGTGTATATATATATATATATATATATATATATATATATATATATATACATATATGTATATACATATATGTATATACATATATATATATATATATATATATACATATATGTATATATACATATATGTATATGTATATATACCTATATATATATATATATATAGATATATATATATATATATGTATATACATATATATATATATATGTGTGTGTGTGTGTGTGTGTGTGTGTGTGTGTGTGTGTGTGTGTATGTACACACACACACACACACACACACACACACACACACACACACATATATAATGTATATATATATATATATATCTATGTATATATGTACTTATATGTATATTTATATGTATATGTATATGTATATATGTACATACACACACACACACACACACACACACACACACACACACACACACACACACACACACATATATATGTTATGGGTGTGTGTGTGTGGGTAAGTGCATGGAAATGGGGGCTAAAAGGGGGTAAAAAAGGGATACCTTTTTCCTCAAATCAACGAAACCTAAACTTCATCGAATAATTCAACATGCCTATGTTAAAAATTTGACAAAGTGATAAGAAGAAGTACCATAGATCTCGGAATCTAGTTTCTAAACTACTATTTTTTTTTTTTTAAATGGTTGAGATTAAGAGGGTCAAATGTGGTGCGCACACTAAGTATGTCTATTTTTGTGTCAAAAAGATAAGAACTTATTGTGTGTGCACCCCCCATGTTTTGAGTTTTATAAATTATTTTTCAAATCCCTTAAGTAGAAAGTTAGATAAGACCATGTACGAGGTCCTACTAATTTTTCATAATTTTTGAATGAATATATAATTTTTTAATTACATTTTAAAGTGCACATATCCTGAAAATGAAATATTTGTGTGTTCATCCACATAACTTTGAGAAAAAGTTATTTTTTTAGTGTGTGTAGAATGAAGTTTAGAAAAAACCACCTTTTTTAAAATTTGGATGAAAAAATCATAAATTGTGCACCAAAACGTATGCATATGTTTTTGTAAGAAAACAAGGCCTTGATAAAACAAATTATGGATGAACACCTTGAACTAATTGGATTTCAACAATAATTATATCTTCATCAAGGTAAAATTGAGTTCGACATTGTAGTATAATTTATTTTTGAATATTATGTTATATTGCACAAGTTTTTGGGGCAAACACGTGAAATTTAAATGTTTTTCTATCAAACACGGTTTTGATCACGCAGAAATAGTCCAAACCTTTGATTTGGAAATCCAAGGAAAATCCAAGCCTATGGATTGGGAATTTCAAACCCAAAAAAGGTGAAATGTTAGCGCGTTATAGCGCACTCACGTTCTTGTTTGTTATGTAATGTATGTGCTTATGGGAGGGATATATTTACAAAAATAAATGTTTAAGTATAAGAAATAATATTTAGAAAATGAATTTTTTATTTATTATTTATTATTAAATTTATTTTAGTGAATATAAGAAGTTAGGGTCACTCTGCACTTTATGGAACTATTCTCACAGCTTCATATGTCACAGTTTAGAAGATAGTTTTTTAGATTCTAATCTGGTCAATACATAGGTATTTTTCAGGATTTTAGCATTCAGTATTCAACCTTCAATATTTTAGGGTTTAAATTATACAATCTATATCTATTTTGTGAAATAATATAGTCATTGTTTAGGTTTTGGGGCCTTTTGGATTGGTTATTGACATTTGTAAGAGTGTTGAATGTGTCAAAATTAGAATTTACAAATCTCACAATTTTCAAAGGTAGTGATAACTGATCGAATATATGGACTCATGAATTTTCTCATGAACATGGAGTTGAATCCCTAATTTTTTCTTAGAATATGGTAAAATCATACTATGGATGAGTACCTACTTTACAAGCTTAGGGAATGCATCTTTCGTTTCTTGGTCAATGGTATGTCCTTCCTTTGGCCAACCTACCTCAATACCACTCTCAACCTAGATCAAAATAAATTATTAACAAGGTTTTTTGAAGTTTGTTTCAATGTACATGGATGATTGGATACGATGATTGATGAGTTAAGTGTGACCTGATGAAAGATAAATTCCTCTGGAGGCCTAAAAATACCATTATGATCTAATAAAACACCCTTTAGGATAGTTCAATAAATATATTAAGCATTTGGGGGTAATGTCAAAGAATCTTGGAAGTGTTGGAGATAATTTAGGAAGATTTAGAAATATTGTTTAGGGCTTAGGGTTTAGGGTTTAGTGCTCATGGTTTAGGGCTTAGGGCTTAGTGTGTAGGGTTTATGATTTAGGTTTCATGGTGGTAAAAATAGGGTTTAGGGCTCATGGTTTAGAGTTAAGGGTTGAGGGTTTAGAATTTAGTATTTAGGGTTGAGGGTTTACGGTTTACATTTTAGGGCTCAAGGTTTAGGGTTTACAATTTAGAGTTTAGTGTTTAGGGTTTAGGGGTTAGGGTTTAGGGTTTAAGGCTTAGGGTTTAGGGTTTAGGGTTTATGGTTTTAGTTTTAAATGTCAGGGTTTAGGGTTTAGGTTACGTGAATTAGGCTTTAGGGTTTAAGGCTCAATGTTTAGGATTTACGATTTAGGGGTTAGGATTTAAAGCTCATAGTTTAAGGCTCACGGTTTAGGACTCAGGTTTTAGGGTTGATAGCTTAGGGTTTAAGTTTTAAGGTTTACGGGTTAGGTTTTAGGGTTTAGGGTTTATGGTTTATGGCTTAGGGTTTAGGGGTTATGGTTTAGGATTCAGGGTTCAAGATGGCAAAAATAGGGTTTATGTTTTGAGGTTAAATGTTTAGGATTTAGGGTTTAGGGATTAGGGCTTAGGTGTAGGATCAGATGAGACCTCTCCAGGTGCAGCTCCCCTCTCAAGGATCATATTCATATCTAGTGTATCTTCTTCGAAGAGGTAAGCTCCCCTGTCAAATTGGTTATTCAGTAGGACATGGAAGATGAGAAAAAAAATTTAAAGCTTGAGAATTAGATTTCATTGGTAATTATTACTAAGTATCAACAAGAATAATATGGCTTCTGACTACTCGAATAGGAGGGAAGGAAAATATTAGGACTATATTTCCTAGTCTTGTGCCTAAAACCATCATTGAGTCTACTTGCAAAAAATAAGCATAACATCATAGGAATGTATAAGAACAGACAAGGGTTATCAATCACCTAGTAAATCTTTCTTGTTTAGTTTTAAATGGGAATCAGTTGGCCTACGGATTAGCAACCTTGAATTTATTGACAATTCTTTTTATGATAAACCCATAGATTATTTCAAAAGTGGCTTTATAAAGATAGGGGTAGTCATCAAGCCTACTGATGGGTATGATGTGATTTCTAAACAACTTGAAACGAATACATATTTAGAGGTCATAACATGAATTTACAAATATCTCTATCGTTATAAATGGAATCTAAGTAACATTGTCTCCCTGTATCCAAGGATCGAGGACTACTGGGGTCTATGGCATGACTGGACGTTTAGAAATAATTGAGTGTCTGAATCAGAATGTCGTTTCATCTTAAGAAAAATTCTCAAACATTAGAGTAATGCATCGTAGAAAATAAAATTGAACCTTAGAAATCCTCTCAAATTCTAGTCTAGGTCGTGTTCCTGGTTCTGGTTTTGGTCGTGGTTATCAATTATGGAAGTTTCAAGAAAGGAATCCACACTTGAATAATTATTCCCATTTAGATTGTTGGTAATTCCGATGGAAGTGGTAGTGCCTATGGAATTCATTTGGTGGGAGGTGGGGTTGTGCCCTTGTTGGTTTTTTCTCATGGTGTCATAGGTAGCCTTTCAAGTATTATCAGAGAGAACTCATCATGCTTGTGTGATAAGTTTAAAATCTCCCTTGGATCATGGGAATTTGTTTTTATTATGATGCAATCACAAGGCTAGCTTTAACGGGTATTAACAAAAAAAGAAATCATATTTGACATAAATTACTTACGAAATGCATCCCTTCGCTTCGAGCTTACCTTTATAAATGTAATTCAGCTTTCCAAGTTCTCCATATTTTCCAAATTTGGGATGAATTGACATTCTGGACCTATGAAAGTGTGAATAAAATGGCGAGTTCATTTCCTCCAACCTTTCTTGAAGTGATTTTAAAGAAAATGAAATTTAGAATTTGGAGGTGGCACGTGGTATACATTGATTGTCTTACCACCAATTTTTAGTGGAAAAACTTCTAACATGAACTTTAAACCCTAAACACTAAACCCTAAGCCCTAAACCATAAACCTTAAACTTAAAACCTAAACCTTTAACCCTGATACCTAAACCATAAACCCTAAATAATCAACCCTTAACCCCGAACCCTAAACCCTAAACCCTAAACTATGAACCCTAAACCATAAACCATCAACCTTAAACACTAAACCCTAAACCCTAACTCCCAAAATTTGATCCCTAAACCCTAATTCTTAAACCCTGAACCTTGAACCCTGAACCTTGAGGCCTAAACCCTAAACACTCAACCCTAAGCCCTAAGCCCTAAGCCTTAAACCCTGAACACCGAACCCTAAACCTTAAACCCTAAACATAAGCCTTAAACCCTTAGCCCTTAACCCTAAGACATAAAATGTAATCCCTAAACTCTGAACCTTAAACCATAAACCCTAAACCCTAAATTTTAAACCTTTAACACTAAAAATTGAGCTTTGATCCCTAGATCCTAAACATTAAACCTTGAGCCTGGAGTATAGATCCATAAACCCTAAACCCTAAACCCGTAATGGGTAACCTCAGACATCAAACCCTCAGCCATAAACCCTAAACCCTGATCCCTAAACCCTAAAACCTAAACTTTAAACCCCTAAACCCTAAATCCTAAACCCTAAGCCCTAAACCATAAACCCTCAATCGTGAGCCCTTAACCCTAAACCCTAAACCCTAACCCCTATTTACCCTAAATCATAAACCATAAATTGTAAAACATAAACCCTAAACCCTAAACCCTAAATCCTAAACTATAAACTCTCAACCCTCAACCCTGAGTCCTTAACCCTAAACCCTAAACCCTAAACATTTAGTCTTTAACCCTAAGCCCTAAACCATAAACCATAAACCGTAAGCATTAAACCCTAAATCCTGAGCCTAAAGCCCTAAACCCTGAGCCCTAAGCGTTAAACCCTTAAACCCTAAACCCTAAACCATGAGCCATAAATGCTAAACCATAAACCCTAAATTTAGAATAACAAGTTCATAGGTGTTTTTGGGTCTAACATATTAGGATACCAACAAAATTTGATCATTTTTTACTCTCTTTTTAATAATTCTTTCAGTTGCAGGCTGTCAAGAATGAAGATTTCATTTGAAGAAAAAAACTTGATATGTTCAGTACTTATGTGAGCTGGTAATTTGAGAGGATTTCTGAGGTTTAATTTTGTTTTCCAAGATGCATTACTGCCATGTTTGAAAATGTTTTTCCAGATATAATGACATTCTGATTCAGACACTCAATGATTCCTGAATGTCCAATCCTGCCACAGACCCCAGTAGTCCTCGATCCTTGGATACATGGAGACATCATTACTGAGACAAACTAGGCACTTTCAAGGAAGAAGAGGTTTTTGTGAATATATAGTTTTGACACATATTAAACTCCAAAAAATTTCAATAACCAATCCAAAAGGCCCCTAAAACCTTGAAGGTTAAGTGTTGAAATCCTGAAAAATACCTATATACTGACCAGATTAGAATTTGAAAAACTATCTTCTAAACTGTGATAGATGGAGCTATGAGACTAGTTCTATAAGGTTTAGAGTGACCCTAAAATCTTTTATTATTATTTATATTTTATTATTTCTTATACTTTAACATTTATTTTTGTAAATAGAAGCACACCACAAGCACACTTACCACATAACACATTGGAGTGCGAGCGCACTATAACGCGAGTGCGCTATGGCTCAAATTTACCAAACCATAACATGCTCGCATTATAGTGCGACCCTTAATTTTCTTTATCGCGTTATAATGCGTCCGAGCCATAACGCGAACTTGTTATGGCCAAAATGGTCAAAAAATGGATTTGTGTCTACTTTTTGGCCCCCCATATTTGTATACTTATCGATATATATATACCATGTACATATACATATACATATACATATACATATGCATATGCATATGCAGTATATAACTATACATATACATATACATATTCATATACACATATACATACATACACACACATACACACACACACAAGAATCAATAATAACTTTTCCCATAATAGATCTACCCGAGTATTGAACTCACTGTAAATAAAGCATTTCTTTTTATTATATTGACCCTTCATACCCATTCCATTCAAGGAAAGAGTTTGATCCCTTAACCAACGTTATCTAGTTATATTAATTATCTACATATCTATTATGAAAGCATAACATTCACAGATTACTTCCAAAAAGGAAATATAAAAAACTCAAATATACCCTTGAGCATACACGAATCATCATGATCCATAGAAGGAATATGAAGAATACCCATAAACCACTAGTTTCCATATAATGGTTATTTTTCTAGATTTCCTAGTTAAATCCTACATATTACTAGATTTAATGATAGAGAACAAAATTCCCAAGGTCGTATGCTTTATTTTAAAAATAAGTATAGATAAATTTATATAGTTCATGCCTGGGATCCTGAGAAAGCCTTCACATTGATGAACCGGTAAAAATCCCGAAAAGCTTCAGAGTCTATTTCTAAGTTTTCGTGTACTCTAAATCACACATTCAAATTTGCAAGAATAGCCCTAGAAAAATATATAAAAAATGGTGATAAATGGGTTCATTTTAAGAATCCTCTGGTAAAATGGAGGTGGAAAATCCCCGAAAAATATACCTTGAACCACTTTCGCGTAAAGGTGAAGTTTCCAGTTTTTGAGAACAAAATTTTCACCAGATATTATTTGAGCAAGAGTGAGCGCCTTGAGGAAAACAAATTATGCAGACACAGAAAAATAGGTATTGTTCATTGTTGACACATAGTTGTCTCCCGACAACTAGTGTTGTACGACTATTAGTGCACGACAGTAACTACAAGATTTACTGATGTGCAAAAAAAATGCTCACTATTGGTTGATAGTAACCCTTGATGTCATGCATCAACAAAAAATTTTGACGCATGACAACAACAATTGTTATCGCGCATCAGAAAACTCTACTGACGTGCGGAAAAAACCCTTGTTGTCACACATCAAAAAACTTTTTTGGCACATGACAACAACCCTTGTTGGCGTACGACAACAACCATTGTTGTCGTGCATTAACAAAATTTTCTGACATGCGCCTAAGTCTTGAGAAACCCTAATTTTCTCCTATAAATACCCACCGCCCATCATTTTCACGTTTACACTTCCCGACTCCCAAATTTTTGTTTCTCTCCTAGAAAGTTTACTACTACAGGAATCATACATCACTCCACTAGCAACTACTCGAATCAAACTCAAGTACAATGGATACTATAAGTGCATCCCAAGCTCAAGACCAAGATCCAATAGAAAATCAGGTTAACCAGGCATTGGTAAACCCACAAGCCCTGCCTAAGGGCAAGCTACAATATAGGAACTTGTTGTGCCCCCACATTCAGATAGTTTTGCAAATAAATATAGAATACAAGGATTTTCTAGATGCATGTGATTTTGATGGGCTCATTAAGGTGCCCCAGTTCAAAATTGATCATAACATTCTAAACTACCTTCTCTCCTCATATAATACAAAAGAAGGTAATTTTACTGTTAATGTGGGTGATGGTCGTATATTCCAATTGAGTTTCGATCCATTTGATATCCATCGGTTGACAGGACTTCCGTTAAAAAATTCCCCCATAGTAACAACGAAAGCAACCCTCGTTAAAAATGATAATAAGTACCTTGAATCTAATTTCGGTTTCCATGTTGATTGTATGTGTAATTTTTTTTCAATTTTCATTTGAAAGTTTTTTGTTTTGATACAATTCCAATTGATATTAATTCCAATGAATTTTTATAGCGCACATCAATAAATCAAAACGAGGTGTGGATATGTAAGGAATCACACACCACTTTCTTGTTGCCATGATTTCTTTCTTTGAAGCTAAAATTGTTTTGTAAGGTCAGAAAATGGATATACCAAACTAGGCTATTGCATACATTCTTGCAATGATCGGAAAGTAAAAATTTGATTGGTGCAACTTTTTATCCAATAAAATAAAATATGACAATACAAATGCATCACTTTCTGAAAAAATAGTTATTCAATCCACAGACTATCTCCTGTTCCTTTGTTATGAGGCTCTTTATAACATAAAAGAAAAACCAATTCCTACTTGCACGGAAAAGACAATGAAGAATTTGTCAATTCCATTTCAAGAACAACAGGTATATAGTTTATCTTTCAACATTAGACTTTAATATTGTTATTGTCTTAATTATGTACTTGTGATTGAATCTTTATGTAGTACTAACATTATGTACTTATGAATCTGATTAAATCTTGACCGTATGCAGAGAATATTTTTGGAGGCCCTTCTACAAAAAAATGGCATCAAGAGGAAGAGGACAACAACATGTTGAGGTGTCGGAAGAGTCACAATTTGAAATGTAAGTTCACTCAACACAAAACCCCCAAATGTTTGCATTAGTTAAATGAAAGAGACGTAATACCCTAACATTTATTATTTACAAATTACAATTTACCATATTGAATTGACATGCAATCAACTATTACTGCACTTGTAGGGAATTTGGACTATACGGGTGCTTATCAACCGTCTTCTCCAACTCACTCAACTCAATCGCGTGTAATTGTTAATTCTCAATTCCTTGCTTAGCACTCCTAGCCACACACAACTCAAACACAACCAATTACTAATCCAACATGGCCACCACAAGTACAACGACATGTTACCTCTCAACAATAAGGTATGATTTAATTGTTTTAGTATAAGTTTTGAATAGTTTTTCATATAGTTTCATAGTTTTTTCATAGTTTAACACTTTTTCATATGATTTAGTAATGATTTTGTTGATTTTTCTTAGAATTTTCAGTACATTGCAGTCCTTCACTGTCTGTAAAAATAGCGGCACAGCCACATCCTCCACCATTACAATTAAAAATGCCAACCAAAGGGTAAGGAAAATAGATCATTTGTAAACGCATGTCAATTTGTCTGGCCCCTAGCAGGACACTAAACATTTCCTCCTCATTTTAAATTCCACCCATCTCTCTTGGTGGCTTTCCCAATGCAACCGGTGTATCAGTTGTAAATAATATAACTTTAGATGAAGATTAATTGGGCATTGATAGCAATGACCCAACAAGATTTTTCAACACATGTGAGATGATTCAAGTCCAGTAGGTGTATTTCTATTTCAACATAATTTATTAAAAAAAATTTACATTTCCTTTTCAATTTCAATCTTTGAATATTGATTTATTTTATCACAAATAGGATAAGGCCACCCAAAGGCAAAAATAAGTAGTAGACAATGATCAACCTGAAATCCCCCATACCTCTCCATCAGAATCATTTTCTTCGGATACAGAAGATGAATAGTTGACATCATTTCCTTTAGAGAACTTAATTGGTTATGATTGTCAATCCCATCTCCAAGGGTTTATTGTGCCTCATATCAGCCAGCTCACAAAATGGGAGAGAAGGGAAAAAGTACTAATCAATGAGATAATAAATCATTATGAAAATTATTGGCAAAGGGACAAATTACACGCTGCAGTCTAGAATTAACCTACGAAGATGGATGCCTTACTTACCCAAGCAAGAGGTGGGAATGTCACGTATAACAAAAATTATAGAAGACAATTATTTAGATAAAGCATTAAACAAATTGGAAAATATTAGTGCCGAAGCCCAAGCATATTTTAACAAATGGTATAAGGAAAATGATCTAGTGGCAATTGCAAATGCCGAAAGAGATAGAGAAGTTGTAAGTATTATCACTTCGAAACAATATTTTTTGTTAATTTGAAATTTTCTTATTTTAGTAATATGTTTAATTGAGCTCCTCTTTTTTTGCAGTTTAACTATGAAAATTTGAAGAATCAAGAAAAGGTGTTCCGAGTTCACTTGGAAACCACAAAGAATAGTGTATTGTCAATAATGAAGATGAAAGAAAATATTGTTTTAGTTAACAAAAAAAAAAATACACTAAAGCGGATAATTAAAGAGAATGGATTCGACGTTGAGATTTTGTTCAAAACAAAGGCAGCTGTAGATGCTAGTTTGGTATCCCATGGAGATGTGACAAAGGAAAAAAAAAAATCTTAAATAATCTAAATAGTGTTGCAGAAGATCTGATTAGTTCTGGGATTATTCAAGCATAAGAGTATAGGAGGGAAAGCCATTGGGGAAAGGGGTACAAAAGATGCCAGTTTGTCTGGGGAAAAATTTCATGATTGATGGTTGAAAAATTGAAACTTTAAATTTGAAAATTTGAAATACTTTATATATTGAAGTATGAAACTTAAATGTGATGGCGTTTCAAAATTTGAAATAATTTATATATTTAATTATGAAACTGGAATGTGATGGCATTTAAAAATTTGAAATACTTTATATATCGAAGTATGAAACTCGAATATGATGGAGTTTCAAAATCTGAAATACTTTATAATCTGAATTTTTTATATCTTGTTAATATATTATATATAGAATTTCTAGATTTTATATGGTGTTTATGTTTATTTTTAATGTGATGGCATTATGATAATGGTTAATTATTTATTATAAGAAAAAATTGGAATGTTTTATGACAGAGACATCTTAACAGAGTTAAATCTTCTTCTCTCTACTTGTAAAATTCAAACTCTGTATCAGGTTTCTTCACATTTAAATTTTCTTAGAATCTTCTCTCTACTTTTAATTATGATTGCATTGGATGTGGATGATGACATTAGAATAGATATGGATGATGATGAATTATATGTGGACGTAGATCATGGAATTTGGATGATGATAATGGATAATTGTTTTTAAAAAATCTGGAATGTGGTATGACAGAGACATTTAAACCTTCTCAAAATCTTCTTCTCTCTACTTGTAATAATATGATGCCATTAGAATGGATATAGATGATGATGAATGATTATAATGGATAATTGTTTTAAGAAAAATTTGAATGTGTTAGGATAGACATCTCAATAGAGTAAAATGTTCTTCTCTCTACTTGTAAAATTCAAACTCTATATCAGGTTTCTTCACATTTAAACATTCTCAACATCTTCTTCTCTCTACTTGTAATGAATCAATGATATGATGAAAATATATGTGGATGATGACATTAAAATAGATATGGATGATGATGAATTGTGTGTGGACGTAGATTTAGCTTCGAGCATAATCATGGATGATGATAATGGATAATTGTTTTTAAAAAAAATTGGAATGTGTTATTACAAAGACATTAAAACCTTCTCAAAATAATATTCTCTCTACTTGTAATGATATGATGACATTAGAATGGATATATATGATGATGAATGATTATAATGGATAATATTTTAAAGAAAAAATAGAATGTGTTAGGATAGACATCTTAATAAAGTAAAATCTTCTTCTCTCTACTTGTAAAATTCAAACTTTGTATCAGGTTTCTTTGCATTTGAACCTTCTCAAAATCTTCTTCTCTCTACTTGTATTGAATCAATGATATGATGACATTAGATGTGGATGATGACATTAAAACAGATATGGATGATGATGAATTGTGTGTGGCAATAGATTTAGCTTCAAGCATGATCATGGATGATGATGATGGATAATTTTTATAAGAAAATTTGGAATGTGTGATTTTTACATGTAATTTGATATTCATCCCACAAATTTCAAACACTTCATCAAAGCATTTTACAAATACAAAAATAAATTAAACATAATTGTAAAAACTCAAGCAATGTTATATGATAGGTTTAGGCTACCTCTTGTCTTTTAGATGGCTGTGATAAAGCATATGGAAGGAAAATGGAAAATCATTCTTCGTAGCATGCTAGACAACCTTCAATTCAAGAAATCTCAACATGAAAGATGGATTAGTACATAGATGGGTGAGTTTCTTGACATTGTCAGTCCCGAGAAGTGAGAGCTTCCTCAGATAAATGTCAACCTACGTTTTCAACAAAAAAAGATTAAATAATGATTGAGTGGATTAAGGAAGAAACAAAAAAAATGACTTGTTTCAAAATTTAGAGGTTCTAATCTAAATAACATTCGTATTGACATAGTGCATAGTGTGGAAGTGTAGAATAGGATTACAGTGGAATTGCACATCACTATATCTGAACTTGTGAATACATGGGTCCGATTTAGTCATTCGACAAATGTTTTTAACATATGTTTAAAATAGAATGCTGTGCGCAAATGTTTTTTAATGAGAACTTATGCTACTTTTTAGACAGTGGAAGTCTGGAAATTTATATCGGTGCTTATAGAATATGCAGTTGTTGATTCTGAAGACCTTACAAATGAGTTTTCGACAGATGCATGTTTCAAACAAATGTTTTATTACAGAAATTGGTATTCAAAAAATCTAAAATAGTAATTATATAAATGTAAATATATATACCTGTAAACATATTTAATGATAACAAGAGTTGAAACAAAATATGTTGAAAAGCCACCTCAGTCAATAATTGCTTCTATAGACTTACAATTGTGTTCACTGTTATGTCTAACTACAAACTATTATATTCAAATTTGTTAATATGAGATTGAATAAATAAACGCTGTTAAAATATAAGGTGACAAATAATAAAAGTAAAGTCAAGGAGATACCTATTTAAATATGAAACAATCCATTATCAATAGCTTCTTCAAAGTCAATGTTCTCTTCTATAGAGTGTGACAACACACCAATTCCAGTCTCATTGTCGGGAATAGTTATACTTGTAGCTGAATACTTTACACCTCTTCTATTAGAAAGGGAATTCCAATGTGAAATTTCTTTGTTAAAAGGAAAGGTTTACATGGAGTAGCGAGAAACAAAACACCTCATGCAACTTTCTAGATTTTTATCCAACCTGTTTCTCAGTTTTGATTTTATAAATGATAAAGCACTGAAAACCCTTTCATCCTCCACAGACCCTAAAATCATTGTTTGGGATAACTCATATAATATGAAATATTCACTGATGTCTTCTTGTAAGACATTACTTTGATAGAATCCTCGCTAGAGCCTTGTAATAACACCACGCTTAGATGGTTCGTCAAACTTTTTATATCGGTTCCTCATTGTTGTTACAATTTTTTTTATTGAGACTTTAATAAATAAACATTCAATATACCTTTGATTTCCATACCCTTGACCTCTGAATTCTTTGTGAAATGTTCCATTATTGTACCCATGGATTTATGAAAATTTTTTCTTACAAAGTTTGCACGAGCACCTTCAATATTCCAAAAATTAGGATTCATCACACCCATTGCATCAAGAATTTTACCTTTGGAGAAATGTTCTCTAATTTTTGATGATAAGGATTCTGAAAATTTTCTAATCTTTACTCTTGTTTCAACTATAACAGAATCAAAGATATTACATGTCACAAGAAATTCTTCTCTTTCTAATCATGTAACAACTTGACGTTTTTACAAAATGTGCAGTGGTATGTCCCTCCCATTAACATTGATGCAGTTGGACACCCTAAATATAAAATAATAAACTGGGAAAAACTTAAGATCTAAAACAAATGCTTTCTAATTCTCAAGAATAGGTGTATCAAACTATCTTGGGAAGTGTACACGTATATCAAGATTTTGATTTCCACATACCATTTAAATTCTCATCTGTATAAAATCCACAATATAGATTAATCTCCTTTGTGCATGCTTCATTAGTGTATTGATCTCCTGTAACATTAGAAGAATACTAACTAATTATGTAAGAAATGTCTCCAAACTAGTTAAACGGAACAACAAGTCCCTCGCCCTGTGAACTTCATGACG
The DNA here is from genome assembly GCA_019776745.2 of Taxus chinensis. Classification (NCBI taxonomy): domain Eukaryota; kingdom Viridiplantae; phylum Streptophyta; class Pinopsida; order Cupressales; family Taxaceae; genus Taxus; species Taxus chinensis. The sequence continues at coordinate 277,341,929 of CM034149.1, read as the reverse complement.
ATATTTGTGCATGAAACCAACCAACGAAGGATAATCCTCGTAAACTCTGTATGCAGGTTCACACAAAGAAATCCATCTCCTCTCAAGATCCTTTAAAAAAAAAATCCATCTGTAATTCCAATTGTGAAGTTCTGGAATTCAAGAAATTACTTTGGGGTGTTTTCTATATAGGCATGAATTTCTCTTATAAGGTCTTCTCCTTTAGCAAAATTTTCATAGTTGCTTACCATTTTATATGCTAAATAATGATTGCATACGGAGGTCCATACATGATCTTATAGAGTATAAGGAAGCCATCTTACTTTTATGAATCTCAATAACACATCCTCCGAAATATGTATAGTTGGTTGAGCCTATTCAACCACTGATGCGCCATTCTACGTACAAGACTATATATAAGAACAGGAATCATAACAATCTTACTATCATAATGTATCCCATCAGGCCAACATATATCTTTCAAACGATAGAACTAACAATAAATTCCTAACATGTCCCAGGACTTTTGCGCATTACATGTATTATCAACCCATATTTCATAACTTACCAACTGCATGTTGATTGATGTCGCAATCATGTGATTTTTTAACACTATAAACATGGATGTTCATACTTGCCAATACAGTTGGTTTTTTATTGTTGTCTGTCACAAAAATTTGAGAGATAAGGTTTGATTTATGGTTGACATTCAAGTGAAGGTTTTCAAATCTTACCTTCAGCCATATCACGATTGGAAAGATGAATCGCTTTGATTTCCTCATGCACTAGTTGCGCTATACTAATCTAAATTGAGGAACATCATAGTGCAAAAATCACCAACATCTGTAGACAGTTAAAACTTTGAAGCATTGTGTAATTCCCCTGAACAATGTGAAGTTTCCCTAACCCTTAATTATTATGAAATACCCCAAGTAGATAACCATATGAAATATTACATGCTCAGACTTTGATTGATTCAGCTATATAATATGTAATGGCCATCGTTCCTCCCTAATTGAAAAGATGTCCTCGTTTTCTCATTACTATACTTCATCCTCGACTGCATATCCAACAGTGAATGTCATCCTCCTTCATATTTGCCATTGCAGCAGTGTCGCCCATTTTCTGACACAGCCTCGCCACCCGTTACAGTCAAATTTATTCAATCCCATAGATGTTTTTGGCCTATCATCTTCAGCTCAACTTCAATTTCTCCTGTTATTGAAAACAGCCTCAAAAAACATGCTATTTCTGACGGTTTGTTGAGGGTACTTATTACAATGCCATAGATCTCTTTTGAGAATTCTGATGTCATGTAAATTGATTTGATAAATGGCAATTTGGCATTAGTATTCAAAATTGCTATGCAACACACGAAATGTCTCTTGCATATTTTTGTTCATTTATCTGGAGATGATCGACCTTCAAAGTAGGTACTTTGTCACTTTACCATGGAATCAAATGCTAGCTCTCCTTTTCATGAACCATGGCATTTGTGATTTCTCGCAAATTCCTGCAGTGAAACCCATCCATAACACTTTTTTGCAGTTCTGTATATAGCAAAGCCACCATCGATGTACTCCTGCTTTCACCTCAACAAGAATGTCTTCAAGCTCAGGCATCCCAATAGGTATATCTTCAAGATCTAGCGTGGTATCATCATAAGTGTCATTTGGTTGATATTGTGTAGAATGTATGTCCACCTCAATATTACCTTTCACATAGTGTGTACTCTAATTCATTACAGTGGCAGTTGTGTGGGTACTGGTGTTTACGCTATATGTAGCAGCAAAGTTTCCAAAATACTCGTATAGTAACTTCTGAGATTTTTTAGATACTTTTTGGGTCTTCTCATTCTGAGCGCTTGCACCTTCCATTATTCTAAACATCAAAGTTGAAATTATGTCATGTGTCAGAAGCCTTGTGTTGTGCATCAACAACAAGAGTGTCATGCATCAACAGTAACACTATTGTGCATCAATAAATATCCTTGTTATTTGCTCGATAAGGTTTGTTTCATACATCAACAAGATAATTTTCATGCATCAATAATAGTTGTGTCGGGCGTCAACAAAATAACCCCTGCCACACATCTGTTGGGTCTCCTTGTCACACGTCCACATAAAACCGTTGTCGCGTGTTAGCAAATACAATAATTTGTGTTTCAATAAATATTTTTGTTGTGTGTCAAAGAAAAACTTTTTCGTGCATCAACAGAAGTCATGTCGTGCATCAACATCCAAACTCTTATCATGCATCAGTTGTATCTCCTTGTCGCCCATCCACAGAAAAAACTTTGTTGCACGTCAGCAAATACAAAAATTCATGCGTTAATAAATATCATTGTAGATCATCAACAACAGTACAATAGTGCGTGAACAGAAGCATTGTCAGGCATTAACAACCAAACTCTTGTGGCGCGTCATTTGTATCGCCTTGTCACCCATCCACAGAAAAACCTTCTTTATGCGTCAAAAAATATAATCCCAACTGTAAACTACTAAACAGTAAACAAATCTGTACTATGCACTGGTGCTTAGAGTATGCAAGTTCACAGTATTTGATATGCCGGTAGCTTGACTAGTAGTAAGGTTTTGGTGGTAGTATACTACCCGACGAATCAAATAGGTTTTTATAGAATATGCTTTCAAATGTAGGCGAAGCTAACCCCTAAAACAAATATACTGTGAATTTTAGGTGAACAAGACACTAACCTGCTCTGAAAATTCATATTTTCAAATTTTCCTAAAATGAATTTTTCACCATATTACGAATATTCACCACTAAAAGTATCCTTAAGTGATAAATACAATAGGTTCGGCCATATCAACCTCCTCAAGAATATCTTAAAAAATAGCCCAAAAAAATTCCATACATGGATCCCTCAAGAACACAACTTAAGATTAACTTGTAACACCCACATTTTACACACACGAAAAAAAATAGTAAAAAATACCAGGATAATTTATTTTTACTTACATTTCTCACTATACAATGCCACAAGGGCTCTAAGAAAATAAATCTCAAAAACACATACGACACTTACATAAGTCATCGACTCACATAGACACATGACAACACCATATACATGTTGATGCCACACTTTCCCCAATGAACGAATGCTAGCAATGACCCAACCACAAGAAAAGGACTCAAGGATTGGTAAACCCACAACACATCATTTCCATGATTACATTTTAGTTACAATTAACATTCCAAGAACATTTTTTGCAAAGATAATTTTCTCCTTTTTTCACCTACATATTCGTAAGTTCATTCCACATTTAATTTACAATTCAACCATTTCAAGTTGGCTCTTTCTCCTTTACGAAAATTTCCATAACTTACATAATTATTTGGCATATTTTAAATTGCATACAAGGTACTTAATTCTCTTATTATTATGTTAAGAATATGCTTCTCAAATGTTTATTCAATGGTTAAAATTTTACCCTTGCTGCACAAGTGAATTTGGCATGATGCAGAGAAATAAATCTTAGGACTTAAGGGAGATTTAGATTCAAGACACATGTACCCACAACATTCTTCGATCACGATATATTTATTTCCCTATCATAGTTAATATAGTTCAAAACAACTTGTTGAATCCATTCAACATTTCCACATCAATAAATTTTATTTGGATTCATATATATCTTTCGTTTTCTCAAAGTTTGATCTCACCAAGGGCAATCCATATTCTTTTTAACACATGAAAATGTCTAATTGAGTTACACGGACTCCAAGAGTGACATTATACCTAACTCCAAATATCGTTTTACTCTTATATGCTTTACTCTTACAGCATACTATGGTCTCATTATTAGCATTTTTTTATAACATTTGTAAACAAAATAAAAAGTGTTTTTCTCTAATGGGTTCACTACTATAAGGAGTGTAACCTAGCACAAGACATCCCATTTCTTTGCTCTTATAAATTACAGTAATAAACACATGTTGAAACCAAGAAATCCACTTGTGTCATTTAAATTCCACCATGAGATCAATCATAGGAATATCACCCACTACCTTTGTTCAGTTTTGGGCCACTCACTAGGTTACAAAGGGCAAGTAGTCATAAGGGATAACGAGACCATTTTTATTTTTTTCACTTCTCTTAAGTCAATATATTCCAAATACATTTGCATTTTCTAAGATTTATGAACAATTTTCACCCACAAATTAAACCCTTAATCAGCCAAGGTTTGGTTTACTTCCAATCATACCTAAGGGTCAACTCCCCAACTAAATATGAGTATAAGGTGAGAGGACAAAATTTATGCTAAACGACCTTCAAGAAGGACCAAGGTAACCCATTTATCTGAGAGGAACTAAAGCGATCATTAACAAGAGTTTAAGTCATAGAAAAACTATTTCACTAGGTCCATTGTGTCATATGGATCCCACAAGGAATTCATTTTGATCTTTGTAAGAATAATTAGTCCACAAGGATACTAAGGAAGTGTTAGTTATACTTTCTCCAGGTAAGGTTGACCATGTCATTCCTAACCATCGGGTTCATGACAATAGTGCTAAACATATCGGCTATGACAACAACTCAAACTAGGGGTCTTATTTACCTAAACTAGGAGGTTCCATCGAGTGCAAAGTTTAAGTTCATTCTATGGTTTCAATTTCTTCTATGGTAAGAAGGATCACACATGAAGACATGTTATGCACGAATCTTATACTAGGGTTGAGTGTTTCGATTAAATCTCTTTATTACATTTACAAGGTAAGAATACAACACACTAATTAATTAATCATTTATTGAACACTGAAAATGCACTATAAGATATTAACTTCAAATTCATTTACCATATATATATCAAACCTTTTTACCATACGTAACTATGAATCAAATTGAACCTATGATTAAATGCACATTTTATAAGATATCCCTAAAAATAGTATCACATACATATTAGCGAATTTCAAATGCAAATTTTCTGTAACATGGGACTACATTATACATATATACCTTTTTACAATGACCTAAATAAATTAAAATAATAAAAAATGAATTTCACAACACATTTTTGTCATTTTTCTTGCATCTTGCAAAACCATGTGAGCATGAAATCAACGATAAATCGTTGGCATGGCATCCACCCTAATCTAGCACAATTAATGTTTTTCAGTTTCCCATTTACATATAATCATGAATATGATTTGAATTAAAAAAAGGATTAAAGACATGTATTCATTTCACTTCATTTCATAACCAATGAGAGAGAAGGAGAAAGGAAATAGAGAGAGAAACACTATTTTTCCAAACGTTCGATTTTACACAACAGTCACACGGTAGAATTTCAAACAATTATTTACAAGTGTCAACAAGTTTACAAGATGGTTTGCTAACCCAACAGGGTTCCTACAACTTTCCTTTTTCGTTTTCCTACTAGCTACAAAAACGTTCGATTTAGACTCAGAGGTGAAGAGACCACTTTTAAATGTTGTCTTATGATGAGTAAACACACCACAAGTAAGTTCCTATGTGTCCTCCTATACCCCAAGAATTTAGAGGAACTGATGGAATTCAGAAATAGCAAACAGTTTACAATTGGCGGCTATTTTTCTAAGGCCATTGGTCGTAGTTGGCCTAGTTGCAAATGATCAAAAGTTAGCTCGAGGGCTCAGAAAACCACGTCCAAAATAACGTTCCATGGAAAACATGTGCAATGAGAAATTTCCTACAAGATTCCCCTATATATGGATAATTCACCTAATTCGACAGGACTGAGAACTAGCAAACTGGTTTCAAACGGCAACAGGTTTTCTGGAGCCACCGGTCGTAATTGGTCCAGTTTGACCTAGTCAAACTACGACCAGAGGCCTACAAAATGCCTTTGTCAAACTATCAAGAAAAGTGTTTTTCCCCAAACTGAAGGTTCCAGGAAATTGTCTAGTAAAAATACTAGAGGTTTGCGAAGGTGGATAAGCATTTCCTCCCTCAGGGTCCAAATGGTGAGTTGAAACAAAACCCAACTTTTCACTTTTACCATGGCTTCCTACGAGCTGCAAAAATGGTGCAATAGGGCTCATAGAAGGGCACCAAAAGATCACAGAAATCATTTGAGGTCAATTCAAGAATTGAAATGACTCCTCACATAACAAGATACATGTAGGAAAATTAACATCTCCTTTCTGGAGTTATGAAGGTTATTTTGCAAGTCTCAAAAATCATGATTTATCTATTTTAACAAGGGAGTGATCAACATATTTATAGGGGCTCAACTTCAACTTGTCAATAAAAATGGGTACTGAAGCAATCTAGTTTCATGAGGAAGTTTGCTAAATCATCTCAAAATGAGGGTTTGAGTTCATGGTTATCTACCAAGGAATATTTGAATTCCGTAAGTTACAGATATGAAGTCTTATTATTTTGAAAACAAGTTTATTTAAAACAAGTTAATTCTATGATAATGCATATAGTTTAAAATTTTATCTTGTTGCAAATGAAAAACTAAACGATAAGAATTATGAAAGATAAGGAAGAGATGAATCATGCCTAGGAGGAATGAAGCTGGTCAAAATTGTGGGATTTGGTTCTGCATCTCCACTTAGGACATTTCGTCAAACAACGTTCACGAGCATCCACAACTCCACTCATATTGCATTTTCTTGAAATCTTAGTTATATGGGCATTATGCTCCACCACGAAATGGATCTGATCTCCAATCCTCTACAATGAATGGACACTAATTCTATGGTACACATGTACATATGTTGACTCACACCAAATTTGTCATGTCTAAATATGAAACCTTGTCCTCCATACCATGACTCTATAAAAATTCCAACTTCCTTTTTCTGTGTTACGTATTCTACACCACCTTTCCTAGCTCCCAACATAATGCACCTTCTTTCTAGAGGCATATTTAGGAACCTTTCTCTAGGCCATTGATACAGAGTGAATGCCAAAACTCACAGCCATTGCATATGTGTACACTGAGGTAAAGTGCTAAACCCTCATTCACACCATAAATTTTGTTTAGGATGCTCACTGTGATAAAATAGCCTTAACCTCTACCTTTGTTGTTAATGGCAAAGGCTATGGCTATGGTTGTTCTTGCTGATGGAGGAAAGGTAGGCCTTTTGCTGTACAGTATGAAATCGAATAGATCTATCTTGACATATCGCATGGAGGGGGGGAGGGGAATCTGATGCCTATAAATGCATCTCACATTTTAGTAGTAGATTTGGGCATTTTTCACTTGTTTTCTCCCTCTCTTTTTCCCAGGACTGGGGAACACGGTAGGGGGAAAGGAAAGATTAAATTTCCTTTTAACAGACCCATTTTGTGCATATCCTAGCAATCAAGTGTAGTCCACAAGGACCACATTTATTTTATGCATTCGGTCAAATAATTCACATGCCAAGTGCATGCTTCCACACTTTGTAGGCATAATCTGCCAGAGCAATTACAACTACAACATCTAACAAAAATTCCTCTAAATTTTACACTTTGCAGACTACCCAAGCGCTTCTCTAAATCTTCCCCTTCTAGCACATAGAAGGGCACACTAAAAAAGGTTGTGGCGTTTTGATTTACACCTGTCACTACATTTTCTTACAAGTTTTTAATGTCTTTTTAAAACACTCATTGTAGGCATATCCTTCAACCACTGCTTGTCCTTAGACCATATTTATTTCAAGCATTGTATAATATTTTGCAACATTCCCCTTTATGCCCTGTTGAATGTCTGAGAACCTGCTCTAAATCTCCCATTGTGGTATAGGCTAGGAAGAAGTTAACAAACTATTAAAGAGAATGGATTTAAAATTGTTTAAGGATTTTACTTGATACCTCTAAGGCCTTCTCAAAGATCCCACCTTTTGAAAACATATCTACTAGTGTACTTATAACTACAAAATATGAACAAGGTTCTACCTCATGCGATTCAATCTGTGAGAAAATTGCATTTGGAAAGGGTGCATTTAATGTCTTTATCAATGCATCAAATAAAACAATAAGTGCAGTCATTTCCTTTCCCTTCAAAGACCATCAAACCTGCTTCTCTCATCTTTCACGTTTTTATTTGCTGCAACTATCCATTTGCTGCTAAATTAACAATGTCAACACGGTTTAAGCGTGTTTATTGCCTCTGGGTATCATAAAAGTGTTTGCCTTATTATGCAAGAAAAAACTGACAGGTCAGAAATCATTTGGGGCGGCCATGCCCTGTCAGGCCGCTGCCACATACCACCGCCCACTCCTTCCATTATTAAAACTCCAACTGCACCCTCACCATCAATTCCCATTATCCCATCTTTTATTTATTTCATTTTTTTAACGTGCCACTAGGGGAGAAGAGCCAGTATGCAAACACCCTAAGTTCGCAGGTCCAGTGAACCAAATCCTTGCCACGTAGGATTGCCAGAATGAAGCTAGGTATAAATAAACATTTTTTATCCTATATATTTAATTTTGAATCATATTTTAATATTATTTGCTTCCATATGATCGATAAAAAAATATCTCAAAAAAACTCATTTACTGGTGGAGACCCGAAGTGGTTCATGCAACATGATAGTAGTTGAGCATTGAATTCTAAATAAAAGAGGGAAATGCAATCTGTCCTCGTGGATTTTGACGCACCTAACAGATAAGACAGTGATTAATGCTCACCCACCAATGCCTCAACACTTGTTCCATATTGTTTCCTTTGGACGCGTTCCATACCAACAGCTGTCCAGCATCCATACCAACAACTGAAATCCCCGCCAAATAATACACCTGACATTCTCAACAAAGAACCTCCAGCCCTGGCACTACAACCTCTTCTTGAATGCATATATTACTCTGGATTTTACAAGTTAGGGCATAAAAACCAGCGAAAATAGGTTTCTAAACGAAATACTTTCGAGTTTGAAGACTCAAACCTGGGACCTGCGTGTGTGGTAAAATTAAATTATTAATCAACGAATAATGCCCAGCGTGCCTCACGCTATTTGGAAAGAGACAAAAATGAGCAGAACAGGCCAAATAACAGTTCAGAAATGGCGGAGGCAAATTTGAACAGTACTGTTTTGAAAAGGGCTTAATGCCAGAAAAATGTGGTTGGATCAAGGGGCTTGGAAATTTCACTCAAACCTCAGCATTTTCACTCGAACATTGGCAGCGACCAAACCCACTACGTATCATCACATCTGCAGTGACCGAACCCACAAGACTTTCATGGCTGGATGGAGTAGAATGTGGTATAATCACTTCTTGTTTATGTTGTAGATTTGATTGCTTTTCCTTTTCTTGGCAACTATATGAAATATGTAGACCTAGACTACCAATTTCTACATTTTACAAATTATCCGTTTTGTCCACTGAAGCACTCAGTTTATGAATCATTTCATCCTTTGCATGAAGAAATTACTAGAAAATGGTATAGTTTGTTAAATTGTTTCTTTACTTATAAGGGGCATTTCATTGTTTTGTTTGCAAGAGCAAATGTTGTTTCTATGATTCAGATGGCAGATGTTGGAGTAGGAATAAGTGGTCAAGAAGGCCGTCAAGCTATCATGGCATCCGATTTATCTATGGGGTAGTTCAGATTTCTGGAACGCTTGTTGCTGGTTCACGGCCACTAGAACTACCATCGAATGAGCTATATGATTCTATACAACTTCTACATAAATGTTGTATATGTTTTGATGCTTTTCTGGTGAGTACACATGGATTGAAATGCACGATTGAGATGGGATTTTATTAAAAAGGATCTATTTATACTTTGACATATTTGGTTACAAGGTTTACTATGCATTTGTAACTCTTATTTGATCCTTATGCTATGAACATTCTCAGTCTTCAAACAAATTCATCCTCCTTTGTAATTATTTTTATTCATACAACAACATGATGGATTCAATTTTTGATCTGTTTTTTTATTTGTAACCGTATACATGCTATTTGATTTGTAAATGTAGCTTTATGATTTTTTATTCATTTTTTTAATAAATGAAAAAACATGCATGTGTAGGTTAGATGGAAAAATTTGGAATGGCAGTTGTATGCGTCGAGATCGTTTGAAGTTGGGTGGAAACAGTGTGTATTCACACTACTAATACTCAAGGAAAATGTTACCTACAATTCTATGTTTTTAAGCCATCTAGAGGTGGGGTTTCTACCTCACCAAGATTCAAATAAATCCTTATCTTTCAGTTTTTATTTAATGGTATTCATTTTAAGCTGTAACAATTTAACGTATTTTTTTAACAAATTCTTAGCTGATTTGGTTTCCACATCTGAAACAATGATTACATTTGGAGCAAAATGTATTAACATGTATTGCATGTCTTTATATTTCTTACATTTGGAGAAAAACATATAAACTTATAATGTATGTGTCCATATTCATTATATTCAGAGAAAAATATACCAACTATAAACTATAATTGTGAATGCAATAATGCATTCTCAATTGATTTTGATACATATTTTTCTGCAACACAAAAAAAAAATACTCCTCGAATGCTGCCATAATTTTAGGATTAGTTTGTTAGTCAATTTCCATGTCACACCTTCAAAAAGGCCCTGAGTTTGGACTATCAAGAATGATTGTATCATTGACAGATGTTGTTGGAGTCATTAAGAGGTTCACTGGATGAACCCATGGTGGAATAGGAAAACCATATATGGTATGAAAGATTGTATGTGAAGTAGGAGGTTGTGGGATAATGGGGTGTGTAGTTGGAGTTGAATTTATTTGCATTTTGTTGGTGTCAAGGAAGTAAGGGTGGTAATCTGGGATAGGAACTTTCAACATATCTTGTAACATGGAGTTCAATATGGGCATGGAATGATGCATGGGAAACAAAACATGTGGATTATTGAACTTGTTATCTCTTTCTTGTTTCTCTTTCTCCCTTTGATGGCGAGTGGCTTCCTTCTATTGTAATTCCAATTCCTTTTTTTGGCAAGCTACTTCCTGTTGTTTATCACGCTCCTATCTTTCAAAAAAAATTTATAGATCCCTTTACTGACTCTCTTTAATGTGTTGCAATCTCTCTTCTTTTTTTTTCTCCTTTGCTGCCAACCTTTCTTGCTTTTTTGCCTCAATATGCTCCTTTTTACATTGTTTCCCTTCAAATATTTCTTGTTTTTTTGTTGTGTATCTTTTAACATCTGAACATAAGCATCAGATGTTAGCAATTGTGAAGCACGACTTATCCGAAGTGCAGCATCACTCTTACCTTTGGAATGATCTCGTACAAATTGTGTCGGTAACCTTAAAAATTTACCCAATTTCTTCTCATTTGCAGAAACACCATCATTTGATATAACACTTTCAACATCATGGCCAGTTGTCTCTTCCTCATTTTTATCCTTATCAATGACCTCAATTTCCTCTGTGTCAGCATAATAATGAGTAAAGTTTGTTGGTTCAAAGTTTGTTGGCTCAAGGTTGGTTGGCATTGAAGGTAAAGATATACTTTCATCCCCAGTGTTTCCAATCTAATCAAGTCCCAACTCTGCAATATGCTCTTGCAGCCAAGTAGGTTGTTGTGGTGCACTTGGCAATGAGAGATCATCCTCTCCTATTCCCTGGGCCTCAGTGTTGCAGCTGGATGTGCCATTATCATGAGTATTCACAATGTGGTTCACTTCATAATCTTTGGTCTGCATTATACTTTGTCTTTCTCCCTGTACACTTGGTTCCTCCATCTCTGTATTAGCAACAACCATTGTTTCTATGGTTGGATGGAATTTTTTTGTTGTTGTCATATTTTCAACTGATTCCATAAAGTAATCTTCTCCTATATTGTCACCAAGTGGTGGAGCTACATCTCTTGACAAACTTAGGATGTTTTCAGCAGCATCAACATCTATTATCTTTTCAGTACAATCAACATTCATAATGTTTTCATTAGTATCATCATCTATGACATTTTCAGCATCATTTTCGTTGGCATCTTCTTCAATGATACATAGTTTACTACATTCCATGTCATTCTGTAATGCATTTGGATCAAGTGGCCATATACCTGTGTATCTAAAACTAGCACAAATATTTGCAGGTGCCATGGCCTTGGCTAGAGCTCTACTACCTATTTCTGCCAAGTTTGAATGTTTGACTTCTTGGTACTTATTATTACACATCCACTGCATCCTTTTAGATCTAAAATATGCTTTAAAAGTACCAAAGACACTAACATCCATTGGTTGCAACCTATGTGTAGTATGTGTTGGCAATGTCAATAAATCAATCCCGAATCGCCTGGCCTCTTCTATAGTTGACAATGTCACATGGCTTCCATGACGATCAAATCTAAGTAAATGCCTATTTTCAAGGCACACTCCTCCAGGTACAGACTTACTGAAATGATACAACCGGCTTATAAAGAGATCTCTAGTCATCTAAGCACTTGGATGAGCAGCCATGCAAACACCTAGTTCACATCCCTTGATGTAATTTTCTAAAACTTTTTGACCTTTAAATAAGTAATAGTTAGGGATACATTGCCCTGTAGCATTTACACAACATAGAATTTTCATCCATTCTCTGCTACGAGGAATGATTTTGGGAACATTCCTGCAACCCTTGGTGGTAAGCACCCTCATGCCACAATTTCTCCCTACTTGGATTCCTGTCTCATCACAATTCCATATTTTTCCTGCACCATAGTTAGTTTTTCATAAAACTTGCTAACCACCTCTAGACGTAAACCTATTACACAATCTCTTTCTAGACCTTCAGCAATCCATAGGACTATGTCTGGGTGTCTTTTTCTAAATCCTTCACACTAAGATTTTCTAGGTAATCTTTCTCAAAATGGAGTCTCTCTAGTTTCACAAATTTGTGCAACACATGCCCTCAGTTGGATAAATCCCACTCCATGACCTAAATATTCCATTTTCTTACACCATTCAACTATCTCTTTCTCCTCTCCTTCACTCAAAATAGTTTCAGGGCCCTTCCTTTTTGTATGGGTCAGACCATTCAGCTATGGCCTTTAACATATCTTCTTTTGACAAACTAGACAAAATTCTAACCTTCTTGGTCGAAGTGTTGTCTCTAACAACCACAATTTCCTCTATTTCATGCATGTTTACTTTCCATCCAGCAGGTTCTGGATGATGATCATCAGTTGTGTTTGTATCTCCTTGATTTGTTGTTGCACCATCCTCTTGTTGATCGGTTTCATGGTTAGATGTTTCAATTTCAATTTGTACACCTCATTTTTTGGGCATACGTTGTCCTCACTTAAAAATCCTATTTCTCTTCATCTTCTCTAAATGATGCATTATTAAACAATATAAAATTAGTAATATATGTATTAATATATCAATAAGATCATCTACAATGGGAAAATTTTAGCAAGCTTATCATACATGACAGTATAAATTATAAACTTGTAGGTAAACTTGTGATTACCCCGTTGGGCACCATTAACAATGATCGAATACATGTTTTATTAATTTCATATTATTTGATAAAGACAAAATTTATAAGTTGGGTTGTTGATTACATATATAAACTTCAATAATAAAAAATTTGGTTTTTATTCCATCAAGTATTGGATATTTTAAATGCAAAATAGTGTTCAAGAGAAATATCATGTCACAGATGACATGATATTTAAATGCAGTGGCTCTAATTGAATAATTGTTGAACTCAATATCATTTATTGCCTTTAACATATCTTCTTTTGACCAACTAGACAAAATTCTAACCTTCTTGGTCAAAGTGTTGCCTCTAACAACCATAGTTTCCTCTATTTCATGCCTATTTACTTGACATCCAGTAGGTTCTGACTGATGATCATTAGTTTTGTTTGTATCTCCTTGATTTGTTATTGCACCATCCTCTTCACTTATTATTGTAGCATCTTGTTGATTTGTTTCATGGTTAGATGTTTCAATTTCAAATTTTACACCTCGTTTTTTGGGCATACATTGTCCTCACTTCAAAATCCTCTTTCTCTTCATCTTCTCGAAATGTTGCAGTATTAAACAATATAAAATTCGTAACATATGTATTAATATATCAATAAGATCATCTATAAACACTTCTAAAGATGAGGTGTTATCAAATAACACTACATTCATCAGCTTGTTTGTAATTGATCAATATCAATTACAATGTTTCACTTGAACATGCAATCATCCCTTTGGACATTGTAATTGATATTGATCAATTGATGCAGGTCTTGTTAATGTAAGGTTTTATGACATCAAATCATCTTTAGAAGTGAATGCATGTAACAATCGTAATTGTAATAGCTTGACTACATATGTTGTTATGGTGGAAGAAAATCTGTTGTAATACTGGAATACTTTCAATGGCAATCATTGACTACTGTCAATGATATTCACATGACTTTACAAAGTGGGTTAGCGGGCAATAATTTTAGTGCCTCAAAGTTATAATCATAGCATTTTGAAAATAGGATATCTGGGAGTAGTGCCCTTATGTGAACACCCTAAGTTCATGGGTCCATCGGGCCGATTCCTTGTCATGTAGGGTTGTCAATTAAGTATTTCTTTGTGCCATCTATTACTCTTCTAGACTCCCTTTTCTTTAAACTATGGTATTTCACCTTCAAAGTCTTGTGGTATTGCTCCAAATCGTGATGCACAGGGGGTTTCATCGTTGTAGATGTGATGAGACTGGACTAACTGTAGGTTTCAGTTGGATAGAAAATGCCAATGTTCAAGTGAAAATAGTGATATCCAGCCAAGACTGAGAAAATGCCAATGCCAGGATTGACTGACTACAGATGTGATGCGAATGCGAGGAGAGAAAATAGTGATATCTAGCATTGATCTCTGTGGACAGTTGTTGGTATGGACGCTAGAAAGTTGTTGGTATGGAATGCGTCTAAAGGAACCTTCATGGAACAAGTGTTGAGGCATTGGTGGGTGAGCATTAATCACTATCTTATCTGTTAAGTGCGTCAAAATCCATGAGGAAAGATTGCATTTACCTCTTTTATTTAGAATTTAATGCTCAACTACTGTCGTGTTGCGTGAACCACTTCGGGTCTCCACCAGTAAATGAGTTTTTTTTTAGATATTTTTTTTATCGATCATATGGAAGTAAATAATATTAAAATATGATTCGAAATTAAATATATAGGATAAAAAATGTTTATTTATACCTAGCTGGCATACTAGCAATCCTACGTGGCAAGGATTTGGTTCACTGGACCTGTGAACTTAGGGTGTTCGCATACAGGCCCTTCTCCCCTAAACTCTTCTAAAGATGAGATGTTATCAAATAACACTACATTCATCAGCTTGTTTGTAATTGATCAATATCAATTACAATGTTTCACTCAAACATGCAATCACCCCTTTGGACATTGTAATTGATATTGATCAATTGATGCAGGTCTTGTTAATGTAATGTTTTATGACATCAAATCATCTTCAGAAGTGAATGCATGTAAGAATCGTAATTGTAATAGCCTGACTACATATGTTGTTATGGTGGTAGAAAATCTGTTGTAATACTGGAATAATTTCAATGACAATCATTGATTACTGTCAATAATATATTGCATTCTTGGCAACTACTTTGTGCTTAATTATAAGTAGGGAGAAGAATAAATCTTTCATTCAGGCCATTTGTTTTATGTTTGTTGAATTCCTGTACAAAGTGGGTTGGAGGGCAAGAATTTCAGTGCCTCAAAGTTGTAAGGTATAAATAAACATTCTTTTTTCCTATATCTTTAATTTTTGGGAGTAGTGCCATTATGTCAACACCCTAAGTTCACGAGTCCATCGAGCCAATTCCTTGTCATGTAGGGTTGTCAATTTTACATCTAGCTATAAATAAACATTTCTTTATCTTATCTCTTTAGTTTGGAAAGTCTTTATCTTATCTCTTTAGTATTGGGAAGTGTTCACATACTGTCTCTTCTCCCTTACGTTTAAATTGACAAAAGTCTTGGAACGTTCACGAAACAAAACCGAGTGGCACACGCAGACAGGTATAATGGGCCCGAGAAGATACCATTCATTTGAAACTTGTTTTTCTCTCTCGACTGAAGCTCTACCCATTTTTCTGCTTTGTATTAAATGGTACAGATTTTATATCTTATAGAGTTCAATTCAATTATTAATTTTTCCCATTGATTTTTGGATGAAAATAAAAATCCCTTTCAAATACCAGATAAATGGTAAGATGATTACAGTTTTGAATATTCATATCTTTGGCGAAATTTGTTACTTTTAATTAAAATAGTGGAATTTTTAAAAAGAATCTTGTGTGCAATAGGAAGCTATATAAAGATTAGGAA
Organism: Taxus chinensis; assembly: GCA_019776745.2. Classification (NCBI taxonomy): domain Eukaryota; kingdom Viridiplantae; phylum Streptophyta; class Pinopsida; order Cupressales; family Taxaceae; genus Taxus; species Taxus chinensis. Next base: position 277,325,708 of record CM034149.1, on the reverse strand, counting down.
TCTTATTGTTTTTTTTTAACTATTTAGGTTTTGATATTTTACTTAATTTCAAGAAACCCTTCAACATTTCAGGATTGCAAAACAGGGTTTGCATTTCTACTATTCCATACTTCTGTCCTTTTTTTCCCTCCAATTTTTACTTACTACTTGTCTGACTTTTATTTAAATTTTATCTGAATTTCCACTCTAGGCTCTCTATTGAGATACATTCATGATTTTTTTGGTTCGGATATTGAGAACAAACTCTTGTTTTGTTCCCTGTGACAATTTACAGTGAGTAGTATTGTGTCAGTCTTCTCGACTCAATTGAGTACGTAATATTGCGTCCAACATTTTGTGTTTCTCTACTGGACCCATTATCAAGGTAAAGATAGAAGCCAATGAGCCAGTAGGGTGAAATTTTGTATGTAAGTGGTTGTAAATGGCTGCAGCAACAAAATAATTTGTCAAATAAAAAAAATGGAAAAAATTAAATTCATATGATACACAGGGTTTGAGATAGAGGTTTACGGTAATAATAGATTCACTGTAATAGAGATGTACAGAAAATAGCATCCTAAAGTAGTAATGGGGATTCACATGAAAAAAAATTCAGCGGTAGTGTTAATTTCTTTGGACAACAAGAAGGGAGGTTGGGTTAGTGGTGATACTATCCCTAATTGCTCTTAGAATGCCATTCCTTATCTATTTTTATTCTTTACTATTAAGTTGAGCAAGTTTCATCTTTTTTTCTGCAAATGTAATCAAAGCAAGCCAGAAGTAGCAGAAAGAAAAATGTGCTCACAGGTAATCAAAGTTATATAAAAAAACCAATCTACTTATGTGTATATAAGCTAGTCTGATTTCACAATGTCCAAAACCTATTTTAAACCTTTGTTTTTAGCTCTTTTTACATCTATGTTAAAGTTACTTTACCACCAATCTTGACTACTAATCAAACACAACTACAGGTAGTATCCTTCAGCTGAGAAATTATAAGCAGTTGGTATGAAAACTAACCTGCAATTTTTGATTTGTTGGACCTTTCCTTTCAAAACTTGATAGAAGTAATCTCTTGTTATAAAATCCACTATAATCAGGCACCCTACAGAAGTAAATCAGCAGTAAACAAGACTAGCAAAGTGAATATATAATACCAACATAGGGGAGAGAGTATCCAATAAAAATGTAAGACATGGATCAAGGTGGAGGGTCTTTTTAATCAAAGGTTGAAAATGATTTTGAGATGATCTTGTGGATGAAATTATTTTGATTTGATATTCATAGTTATTTTTTACCTTCAAGTGTACAATTTTATTGGTGTTTTTAATGGATGAATTTGAATTTTGAGAAGAAGGTTCCCTCTTTTTTTGCAGGTATGTATTAAAGTCTAGATATGAAAGATCTGGTGATTGAACATACATTCTTGGAATATGGAAAGGGATGCATTGGAAAGAGAAATACTCAACCCATTAAATAGATATGATGGGTTTGTCAATTGATATGTTGTACTTATACTTTGAACAAATGAATCTTTTATTGTAGAAAATGAAAGTACCAATTAATATTTATTGTGTACTAAGTAATACTAAGATGTTGACTCTATTCACATATGGTTTATAAATAAACAATTTTTTGAACTTCAATAATCAAAATTTTGGTTTTTATTCCATCAAGTATTGGATATTTTAAATTCAAAATAGTGTTCAAGTATTGGGCAGTGTTCATATACTAGCTCTTCTCCCCTACATAACTAAAACACATAGTTCTAAGTTCCCGCATGGCTTTAATGTCTCTGTAAAGATCTAAACGTTAATATCTTAACAAAACCATTTTTTTTCCACCTCCTCAGGCACATGTTGTTCAACCGAGCTAATAACAACATCCAACACAAAAAATGAAATTCTATTTTTTTTGCATGTGGGTAGCTTCTTGGAGAAGCTTCACAAACTCCAAGAACATTAACTAAGAATTAAACGCATTATACTTCACTCTCTACCACGTGGTGGCTCCTTATTAATTTATAAATTACTTCCCTCCAATTTTGGTGGTGTTCATGAACAATCAGAGTTTAAACAAACAAAATTTAAACCTTATTCGTGCATGGGTCATTATTCGACCATCAAGCAAAAATTTAGCTCATCATGGTGCTCCTCAATCGGTCGAATACGTAGGTATCAACTTATATCTAATTGCCAATTTCTCATTACAATTTAAACAATAAACTAATCACCTTCAAATATATTCCAAGACGTATAACGTCTTTAAACCTTTGTTTAAATTGTAAACCTTACCAACATGGGTGAAGGACCTTGATATTTTTCAATAATTATTTACCTTTAATAATTTTACAGCCCAAGTCATAAAGTTTGGCTTTATCAACCAAATGCTAATACCATAGTCTTAGGCCTGCCTTGCCATAATAATGGCCTTACAGCAATTAAACAAACACTTAAATGATTTTAAAGTTTGAGACCCACTTATTTGTATGTCAATAACAGAAACAAGTCTTGATATAAATCTAAGCAAATAATCAAGATTGGACCTTTTTGTTGTCATCAACATATTACCTCTTTATTATGCTACGCTCAATGACCGATTAATTAGTGGATAGTTGATAATGACATTTAAGTGTTATCACAACTCATGCTTCATTAATGAAATATATATAAACCAATTTCGTAAAATAAAAGAGTCAATAGGTTATTGACAACATCATAAACAAGAAACAAGATTACCATCAGTTTACCTAGCTTTAAAGGCATAGTAATTTTTTTACATTTTTACAATCACTATTTTACCTGCTCATTGTTAAAGATCGTCATAATACTCTACGGTCTATGACCATCACCATACTAAAGGAATTAGTATCTTTTTATCAATTTACACTATTTCCACATGACGAATAATACATTGTAACTATGTATAACTTCAAACATACTTTGCAAGTCATTACTTTCAGCAAGAAAAGTAAACTAGTAATATTAATGACATGTACAGTAACCATGTAAGTATCCAATTGCCTTAATTATATTCAACAAAGTAAGCATAGCAAGGTATACAATCATAATTATTATCGATACAACAATCAAACATTACATCATGTACCGAAAACATTGCACACGACATAATAAATATATTTGAATTTCAAAGTAAAACAGGAATAATTTATAAATGCTAAGTTCTTTACGAACTTTGGGCAACAAGTGTTGTTGTGGGTTGTCCATGCAACTACCCATAAGTACATATATCCTCTCCAATATATACATAGGCACATGTAGCTGCATACCCAGCTACGCAACATGGCTTATTCCCCAAATCTCGTAAACCACTCCAAATCTTTTGACTTATCCATTTGATGAAATAGACTAAAATTGTAGGATGTGACACCAACCGTGGTAAAAATAAAGTTAGCATTTGACTCTATGTATTTTTTAATCATTTTTTTTTTAATATGAAAAATATTTTAATCACCTTTTTAATATCTTCCCAAATTCTTCACCTCTCAAACACAAATTAAAATTAAAAACATTATAAAGCTAAACCAACCCATCAAAGTTACGATATTAAAATTTATCTCAGCTCTACCTATGGTGAAAATAACTAACCATTTGTAAAGCATGGAAAGACCATCATATCCTTCCTCATATGAATAATTTCATCATTTGGAGAAGTGCTATGAGGCCCTTTGGCTAACGTTAAAAGGTAATGTCCAACATTAATAGATGTATCGCATTGATGTTTTTAATCTTTGCCATCTCATATGCTTAACTTGTGGAATTCTTTTCCTATTCAATGTTAGGTGGATATCTCATAAACCAAGTGTTCCTTCTATATTTTCCAATTTTTTAAATTTCTAATAATTTCCATCTCATATTTATAACTTGTGGAAATTGTTTCCTATTTGGTACTACATAGATATCTCATAAATCACTTCATAGTGGTGACATGGATTCTTCTATTTTCACGTTTTTTTTAATCTTTGTCATCTCATATTCATAACTTGTGGAAATAGTTTCCTATTTGGTGCTACATATATTTCTCATAAACTACTTCATTGTTATGATAGGCCTTCCTTTTATGGAAAGAAGGTGGCCACCACTGAAAACCAGTGACAAATCGAGGGTTGACATTCATTGCACACAACGTTTTGATGTACGAATAGATTTAGAGCATTCATCACAATTTACTATTTTTTCAATGCATGTCAAAGGTTTCAAATTTCTTGGGGATTCAACTTTAATCACACAAACTTAAAAGTTGGGTTTCAAACCTAGAACCTATTGGATTTTTCCCATTTTTTAGTTTGGCCCCTTTAAGAGAAAATTGCACCAATGTCAATAATGCAAGTGAGACCAAGATAATAAAGTAGAGTGCAAATAATAGATATTATTTGGCTAGGAACAATCTAATCCATGGAATAGTTGTGGGACATGCAGTTATTTTATTCATACCTTTTCTTTCAAACTTTCCATTTCAATCTCATTATATTGTTAGCTCTAATTTAATCTATATCCACTCCTTGTGAGCCCTATCCTAGACATCTTTGCATTCTCATTACAAATGATCCCATTATAAATAATATTAAGAGATGGTAAATCAGTTTCAACACCACACTAAATTATCCAAACAATCCTACTTTCAAAGACCAACTTTACCATTCGTTGCAGGTACAATGTCCCTTAGGAGATGCAACCATAATAAGTGTTGTGTAACGAAGAGGATGAAAAATAAAATGCACCCTACCAGTAACAATGACAAGTTAAACACCCACAACCAAGATGTGTTTTCAATGTGGCGAGCCAACGTTGACCACCAACTAGTTCTTTCACATCATGTCATGCTAATATTTATTAGGCAGGTTATATAGGTATCAAAAAATCAATTTCTTTATTTAGTTAAGCCAATCACAAAATTCTATGTAACATTTTGTATGTTTGTTATATAGTTTATCATAGATTTTATTTTATTTTATTTTTTAAAACATTAAACTAATTTTTTCCATTCGCTAAAATATTTTCATAACCATTTTAGATTTTTTACATTTAAAAAACAGAATTTTCAAAATTGTTGTTTTTCTATAGTTTAAACATTAAAAAATATTAATACTATACAATAAATGAATTTTTAAAGTGTTCTTATGAATATCTTAAATATGACATTTATGTGTTGTGTAGAAACGGGATCATGTAAAACAGATGGCAAACTGTCACATTTACATTAGAACCCCTGGACAGACCAGTATCAAGCTCAAATGGAACTCTACACTTGGATTTCCCGGCGCATTTCTGATAAAAAATACTCACGCACGGGAGTTCTTTCTGAAATCACTTACCACCTCCATCCCAGGTCAGGGTAGTGTTCATTTCCACTGCAATTCTTGGATATCCCCATCTAGTATTAACCAAAATGATCGCGTGTTTTCTTTGCCAATAAGGTACTTTTGCTGCTATTAAGCAAACCATATTCCTAATCAATCGGTTTAATTGATGGGTATGGAGTTAATCTATTAATAAGTGTGTTTAACAGAACTTTCTCCCGGAGAAAACACCAGTAGGTCTAAAGAAACGGAGGGAAGTAGATATGAAGTTGTTGCGAGGCGATGGAACAGGAGAAAGGAAGGTGTCTGATCTCATATACAATTATGATGTTTACAATGACATTGCAGATCCAGATAAAAGTCCAGAGCTCCGGAGGGAAGTGCTCGGTTGATTTCAGGACTTTCCATATCCCAGAAGATGCAGAACATGTCGCACACTCACCAAAACAGGTATTTATGTTATGCCGTACAGCTTATACAAATTTGCGCACAGTATCAAACCTCTAATGTTTATATGCAACTATTTCATGTTAATCTTAGTAATTTGTAGCTTGGACAGCTGTTTGTCCTCATCCAATTGTTATTTGGACAGCCTAGAATTTAGAGAAATAGTTGTTTTTGTCAAACAAATATTGTTAGGATAAGAACAATTGTTATCTAATATTGACTCCTTTTAGGTGACACCTCATAACCAAGGTTGTTATGGTTATTGAGTTGTCTTAATCTCAGCCGTTCATTTGTATTAATCTCGGCCGTTGATTTTCAACGAGAGTAGTATATAAGGGGGTCATTGGGGTCATTTGTAACAAGGAAGTTTTGAGAGAAACTTGCAGTGTTAGCAAGTAGTCTTGCAGTGTTAGCAAGGGCGCAGTGATAGCGTTGGAGATAGCAGTGGAGGAATATCAGCAGGAGGATTAGGAGATTGTCGGAGCTCTGCCAGTAAGAGGCAAGCAGTATTTGTATCTCTTGATTTGCTGAAGTTTAATATATTTCTCATCTGTAGTACTGGTTTTCCCTACGGGGTTTTTCCAGGGACAATTGTCCGAAAATATTGTGTTCACCTTGTTGGGTATTTCTTATGTGTTTGTATTTGTGAAGTTACAGTTGTGTTATTTTCCAATATTTGTTGATCAAATAATCTTACAAGATAGGAGGTTAATAATCAGTAACTGTAATAGATTTTTCACATGGTATCAGAGCTTTGTTCGGGTAGAAGAGATTTACCCTAGGTGAAAGAAAGTGAGGGTTTATAAAACCCAGTTTAACCTCTTCAAAATTATTATTATTATTTTCTTTTAAGATGGCCTCAGCAGGTTTAAGAGATCAGGACAGATTGGATGGAGCCTCGAATTTTGGTGTCTGGAAAGCCAGAATTTCTTTATTGCTGGAAGAGAATGGTATCAAGGAATATGTGACCACTGTTGTACCTGTACCTACAGATGCAACACAACTCTTAGCATATAAGAAGGAAGATGCCAAGGCGAGGAGGCTGATTCTTGACGGTGTCAAGGATCATATTGTTCCGCATATTGCAGAGTTAGATACAGCGAAGACGATGTGGGATGCCATTATGAATCTGTACCAGAATGCTACCACTAACCGAAGCTGATTCTCAGAGAAAAGTTGAGGAATACCCGGATGAATAAGGGAGAAGACGTCACAAGTTACCTCACCAGACTTAGACTTGTCAAGGATGAATTGGCAGCTGTTGGAGACAAACCAAGTGATGACGAGCTAGTGAGAATAGCCCTAAATGGGTTTACTAAGCAGTGGGATGTCTTTGTTCAAGTCATCAATGGACGAGACACCTTACCGAGTTGGGATCGACTATGGAGTGATTTCACTCAGGAGGAGCTTAGACTAAGTCTTGTCAATGGAGCCAACAATAAGAGTCAGAAAAGTGAGGTGGAACAGGAAAATGTTGCCCTAGCGGGTAAAGGGAAAGCAAAGAAGGGGTCTAGTAAAGCATCAAATTCACAAGGTGAAAAGAAGAAGAAAGATTCTTCGAAGATCAAGTGCTATGGCTGTCACGAGTTTGGCCACTATGTCAGCGATTGCCCAGAAAGGAAGAAGAATGAAAAGAAAGGCAAGAAGCAAGTTGCGGCTTCAGCAAGTGCAGATGAGCTCTCTAGTAGAATGGAAGATGAGTTTGCACTCATAGCATGTATGGTTAGCTCAACCTCACAGAGTGTTTGGTACATAGATAGTGGGGTGTCATATCATATGACAGGAGTTAGAGAATACTTCTCCAGTTATAAGGAAGAGAGCACCAGAATCCAGATCTCTATGGGGAACATGTCCAAACTCAACTCAGTTGGGAAAGGGACTGTTCAGTTTCAGAGGGAGAGTGGTAAGATTATTCCCCTTCATGATGTGTTGCATGTTCCAGGCTTAGGGATGAATTTGATTTCTGTATCTGTCCTTCAGGACAAAGGGTACAATGTACTCTTTAGAGGGGCACATGTGTTGATCAAGCACAAGGATTGGAAATCACCCACAGCTATTGGAGTTAGGAGCGGTCGGCTTTATAGGCTGCAGTTTGATATTCCTAAGGCACTCATGAGCAACAGTAATCTTAGAGATCAGGGAGAGCTATGGCATAGAAGGATGGGCCATATCCATCATGGAGCCCTTAAATTACTTCATGAGACAGTGACAGGTGTTCCTGAGGTGAGCACAGAGCACGATGATGTATGTAAGGGATGCGTGTTGGGGAAGTTTGCTAAAGCATCTTTTCCAAGGAGTGACACCAGATCCAAGGGCGTTCTTGATCTAGTACATTCAGATGTATGTGGACCAATGTCGACGAAGTCTCTCAGAGGGTATGAGTACTTTGTTACTTTTATTGATGATTTCTCCAGGAAGACATGGATATACTTCTTGAAGACCAAGGATGAGGTTTTCAGTCGCTTCCAAGAGTTCAAAGCTCTTGTGGAGAATTCGACAGGAAGGAAGATAAAAGTTCTTCGGTCAGACAATGGAGGTGAGTACAAAAGCAATGAGTTCCAGGAGTTCTGTACCAGAGAAGGAATCAAGAGAGAGTGGACTGTTCCTTACAATCCGCAACAGAATGGAGTTGCTGAAAGGAAGAATCGGTCTATAACGGAGGCATCAAGGGCTATGTTGCATGACCAGGATTTACCCCGTTATCTGTGGGCAGAGGCATGCAATACAGCAGTATACATACAGAATAGAGTTCCACATAAGGTACTAGGGAAGATGACACCAGAGGAAGCATTCACTGGGAAGAAGCCAGATGTCAGTCACTTTAGGATCTTTGGGAGTTTGGCATATTGTCACATTCCTAAGGATACACGTACCAAGTTAGATCAGACTGCAGAGAGAGGGTACTTTGTGGGGTACAGTGAAATCTCTAAGGCATATCGGATATTCATTCCAGGGACCAGGAGGATTATTGTTCGACGTGATGTCAAGTTCATGGAGGACAAGGCATTTAGAAGGTCTAGAGATTTGCCAGTAGATGATCAGAGTGAGCAGCCAACAGAAGCTCCAAGGATCACTCAATCGAGTCAAGGGCAGCAAAGCTCGAGTACAGTTACTAGTACAAGCATAGACTCAGGAGGAGAGAGTTTTCAAAGTATGGAGCAACAGGTGCAAGAAGAGATGCATCAAGAAGACATGGAGCTTGATATTTCATCCTCTACAGTTGGCAGCAAGAACCGTGAGGTTCAACAGACACAGAAGAATACTCAGGAGTTAGTGGGTACTCCTAGGAGGAGTGATAGACAACGGAAACCACCAGCCAGGTATGATGACTATGTTGCATTAGTTAGTATGTTGGTAGATAGTGAACCTTCTAGCTATCAGGAGGCTGCACAACATCAAGTGTGGCAAGAAGCAATGGTTGAGGAGTATACTTCAATTATGCAGAATGATGTGTGGGAGGTAGTGCCTAGACCAACAGATAGGGCAGTGGTTGGATCACGTTGGATCTATAAGATCAAGCACGGTGCAGATGGTAGCATCGAGAAATATAAGGCAAGGTTCGTGGCAAAGGGGTTCTCTCAGAAAGAGGGAATAGACTACGAGGAGACATTTGCTCCAGTTGCCAGGTATACTTCTATACGAGCTGTAATCTCAATTTCAGCACAGATGGGATGGCAGATCCATCAAATGGATGTCAAGACAACGTTTCTTAATGGTGAGTTGAAAGAGGAGGTATACATAGAACAACCAGAAGGCTTTGTAGCACACAGCAAAGAGACCCACGTGTGTAGATTGAAGAGAGCGTTGTACGGACTCAAGCAGGCTCCCAGAGCGTGGTATGAGTGCATTGATAGTTACTTGCAGGAAATGGGCTTTGTGAAGAGTGAGGCAGATGCTAATCTCTACTACTTGGTAGTTGGAGGTGAGATTCTCATTCTTGTTCTATATGTAGATGACTTGTTTCTTACAGGTTCACTGGGGCTCATAGAAGAATGCAAGAGGGATCTTGCAGCGGAGTTCGAGATGAAGGATTTGGGACTTATGCACTACTTTCTAGGCATGGAGGTATGGCAGAAAGATGGAGAGATTTTCCTTGGGCAAGGGAAATATTGCATGGAAATCTTGAAAAGGTTCAGGATGGAAGATTGCAAAGCCATGTCTACACCCATGATCATGAATTGGAGGAAGGTAGACACATCCAGGGAGAAGGATGTAGACCCCACCTTATACAGGCAGTTGATTGGTTCTCTCATGTATTTGGTCAATACCAGGCCAGATATAGCTTTTGCAGTTAACTCTCTTAGTCAGTTCATGGTTGAGCCAAAGAGAGTGCATTGGACTGCGGCAAAGCATGTGCTGCGTTATTTGCGAGGTACAATCGAGTATGGAATTAGATATGCTCGAGGTGAAGGAATCAGGTTGATGGGCTATACTGACGCAGATTGGGCAGGTAGTACAATGGACAAGAGGAGCACTTCAGGGTGTTGTTTCAGTCTGGGATCAGGAGTTGTATCTTGGTTCAGCAGGAAGCAGAAGTCTGTGGCTCTGAGTTCAGCAGAGTCAGAGTACATAGCAGCTAGCATGGCAACATGTGAAGCTATATGGCTTCGGAAGTTGCTAGTAGCCTTGTTTGGTCAGAAGGTTGAGACTACGGTGATACACTGCGACAATCAGAGTTGCATCAAGTTGACTGAGAATCCGGTGTTTCATGATAGGTCAAAACATATAGACATCAAGTATCACTTCATCAGAGATTGTGTACAGCGCGGGGTTGTTAAGCTACAGTTTGTACCTACAGATCAGCAGGTAGCAGACATTCTGACAAAGGCATTGGGGAAGGCAAAATTTATCTTCTTCAGAGAGATGTTGGGTGTCATGCAGAACAGCTTCCTCGCTAAGAGGGAGTGTTAATCTTAGTAATTTGTAGCTTGGACAGCTGTTTGTCCTCATCCAATTGTTATTTGGACAGCCTAGAATTTAGAGAAATAGTTGTTTTTGTCAAACAAATATTGTTAGGATAAGAACAATTGTTATCTAATATTGACTCCTTTTAGGTGACACCTCATAACCAAGGTTGTTATGGTTATTAAGTTGTCTTAATCTCAGCCGTTCATTTGTATTAATCTCGGCCGTTGATTTTCAACGAGAGTAGTATATAAGGGGGTCATTGGGGTCATTTGTAACAAGGAAGTTTTGAGAGAAACTTGCAGTGTTAGCAAGTAGTCTTGCAGTGTTAGCAAGGGCGCAGTGATAGCGTTGGAGATAGCAGTGGAGGAATATCAGCAGGAGGATTAGGAGATTGTCGGAGCTCTGCCAGTAAGAGGCAAGCAGTATTTGTATCTCTTGATTTGCTGAAGTTTAATATATTTCTCATCTGTAGTACTGGTTTTCCCTACGGGGTTTTTCCAGGGACAATTGTCCGAAAATATTGTGTTCACCTTGTTGGGTATTTCTTATGTGTTTGTATTTGTGAAGTTACAGTTGTGTTATTTTCCAATATTTGTTGATCAAATAATCTTACAAGATAGGAGGTTAATAATCAGTAACTGTAATAGATTTTTCAAATTTCAAACCGTCCCCAAATTGTCGAAAGTAAGATTAATCTATCACTTCCGTATTGAAAATATGAGATTCTAAAAAAAAAAAAGAAATGAATATCCTGTGCAATTGCTTACAGTTGACTGGTTAGCTTAACAGACAAAAAAAAATCTCCGTGGAACATGTCATCAACTTTTCAAGGTAAAAGCAGGATTTTGTATTTTCCCCCCTAAACTCTTCTTTTATCGACATGGAAAAGTGATCTGTTACGAGACCAACGCCTCTTCACCCCGCAGTTGAAGATCTACCTATGTACTACTTGACAACCATTAGCGATTAACTAGTTCTTTCGTTCCCAAAGCGACTCCATTCAAATCTCCCTGCGGTGGCTAAGGAAACGAAGATTTATCCAAACGTAAATCAATGCAAAACAACTTGCGAACCCTAACAAGTAAGAATTGAGTCTTTTACCTTTTACAAGGAATTTTTCGGTTTTTAGATATAAAACTGTATTTGTGTGTTTTTGAGGTTGGAAGTTCGAAACCGCCAACTTCATTTTTATTCAGGTAAATAAAGGACCAATGGCTACGGTGGTGCATGCGGATTATTTGAAAACTTTTGACAAGATGCGCAAAGACCTTAGGGCTCTAATTACAGAGAAGAATTGCGTGCCCATCATATTGTTTTTTGGTCAAAATCTACCTTGGACATTCGCCAGCCATGTTGTTAACTATGCATATCATCTAATCATGATAGTTCATGAAACCACATCTCTTTGACGCATCTTTTTAAAATACTTAAAGCCTTATCAAGAACACAATTTTATGCATATTCTGCAGGTATTGCATACCATGACACCGCTGAGCCATTTTGTCAAACAATTCATGTGCCTTGTCCGTACTTCTGTTAGAAATATCTGATCTTGTTCTAGATAAAGTTTAAAATTTATGGAATTCAATTTTATGTAAAAGATATTCACATTTATTGTGAATATTAACTCCTCCAAAATATCAAAAGATATTGTATATAATATCTAGAAAATATCAAGAGAATATCTAGAAATATCTGGGAATATCTAAAAAATATCCAAAAGACCAATAATATCTAATATAAGATATTATGAGATATTATGAGATATTTTCTAAGGTAGAAGGTTGGAAAACTTCTATAAATAAGAGGTTTCATTTTGTAATTCAAAAAGCAAGAAAAGCAAGAGAAGGCACCGAAGTGTTCTGGAGTATTTTTAATACAAAGCCTTATTTTTATATTTCTCTTGTGAGTTTGTGTGTGTTCATAGTATTGTTTCTATTTGCAGCACACACCCTCTAGGTTAGGAATTAGATATAATTCCTTCAAATTGGTATCAGAGCTAGGTTGAGCTTAAGTTATAAGTTTTTATTTCACTCTATTAGTCTAGTTCAAAATGGCAGGTATAAGCAGCAGCCTCACCCAAGCCCACATCCCCATATTCAATGGGATATGATTATTGGAGCATAAAAATGAGGACCTTATTTTGTTCACTAGATGTGTGGGAGCTAGTTGAGAATGGGTTTCCAAAACCTGCATATTTTCAAGCATTTCAAGCACTAGCACAAGTAGATAAGGATTTGTTGAAGAAGAACAAGCAAAAGGATGCAAAATCCTTGTTTCAAGTTCAACAAGCAATGGATGAGTCCATATTTCCGCGTGTTGTAGCAGCAACTAGATCAAAGCAAGCATGGGAAACTCTTCAAATAAATTATCAAGGTACTAGTAAAGTAAAAGTTACAAAATTACAAAATCTTAGAAGAGATTTTGAGAATATTTGCATGAAAGACTTAGATTCAGTAGATTTTTTTTTCACCCATGTGATGAGTGTAGTAAATCTAATTAGGTCTCATGGTGAGACTTTAGAGGATTAAAGGATTGTAGAGAAAATACTGAGAAGTCCTTCCTAGCAAGTTTGATGTGATTGTTGTTGCAATAGAAGAATCAAAGAATCTAACCCAAATGTCTGTAGACGAATTAATGGGATCTTTAATATCCCATGAACAAAGATTGAATAGATCAAGTAGCTCATCTCTTGAGAAAACCTTCAAATCACAAGTTTCAATTGGCGGTAATAGAGCAAAAGGAAGATCGAGCTTCAACAGAGGCAGAGGAAGAGATTTCCAAAGAGGATCTATAAGAGCAAACACATCTTATGAAGGAGGAAGAAAAAATTTAAATTTCTACACTACAAGTGCTAGAGGCCGAGGAGACAACCAAAATCATACTTATGGTCAAAGGTATGATAAGTCACATGTTCAATGTCATTACTGTAAAAGGTATGGACACTATGCCAATGAATGCAAGAAGAAACATTTTGATATGAGTAGACAGAATGCACATTTTTCTGAAGAAAATCAGTCTGAAAGTTATAACAATGGTTCAATGTTTATTACATGCAATGTTGCTCAAGATAGTACAAAGGATATTTGGTTTCTAGATAGTGGATGCAGTAATCATATGACTGGATGTAAGGAGATGTTTGCAAATATAGATGAATCAGTTACATCTGAAGTTAAGTTAGGAAATGATAATAAAGTTGCAGTAATGGGAAAAGGAACCATAAATATTGAAACAAAGAAAGGTGAGAACAAACACAATCCAGATGTGTATTATGTTCCTGGTTTGAAACATAATCTAATGAGTATTGGGCAGCTAGTGCAGAAGGGATATAAATTCTATTTTGAAGATGATGCATGTGTTATTCTAGATAGAAATCTAAGTAACAAATTGATTGCAAAGGTTGAGATGACAAGAAACAAAATGTTTCCATTCAGAATTCAACATGATTTGTCATCTAAAGAGCTTTCTTCACTAGCATTTAAAGTTTCTTTAAAAGATCAGAATTGGTTGTGGCATTTGAAATTTGGACACTTAATTTTTGGTGGTTTAGATTTATTGCAAAAAAAGCATATGGTGAAGGGTTTGCCTTTGATGGAGCAACCAAAGAATCCTTGTGAAAGTTGTATTCTAGGGAAGCAACACAGGGAAAAATTCCCTGTTGGAAACATATAGAGCTAGATCTCTTCTTAAGATTGTCCATTCATATCTATGTGGACCTATGCAAACACCATCAATTGGAGGGAGCATGTATTTTCTGACTTTTATAGATGATTTGAGTAGAAAAACTTGGGTTTATTTCTTGAAACATAAGTCAGAAGCCTTTAGTGTTTTCAAAGAGTTTAAGACCATGGTTGAAAAGCATAGCGGTTACTCTATAAAGGTGTTAAGATCAGATAGATGAGGAGAGTATGTTTCAAATGAGTTTTTAATTTTTTGTAAATTTCATGGGATTAAGAAGTAATTTACAACAAGGTACACACCTCAACAGAATGGTGTAGCAGAAAGAAAAAATAGAACAATTATGGAAATGGCAAGAAGTATGTGTAAATCTAAAAATTTACCAAATAAGTATTGGGCTGAAGCAGTAGCTTGTGCGGTTTACATCTTGAAGCGATGTCCAACAAAAATTGTGAAGGATAAAGTTCCTCAAGAAGCATGGAGTGGAAAGAAACACAGTGTATCGCATTTAAGAGTTTTTGGATGTGTAGCTTATGCGCATATTCCAAATGAGAGGCGAAATAAATTGGATGATAAAGGAGATAGATGTATTTTTGTAGGTTACAGTGAGCAATCAAAATCCAATAAATTGTATAACCCCATCACAAAGAATTCTATTATTAGTAGAGATGTTCAGTTCATTGAAGAACAAGCATGGGATGGAAGTGTTGATAAGCTAACAAATATCACTGCAGGAATACCTCATCATCAGAATGTGTTTGATGAAAAGATCACACAAAATGTTCATCTAGCACCTCAAGGGATCAGTGCAGTGATGTCTTCTTCAAATAGCACTCCAGTTTCAAGAAGCATCACAAGAGGTATCTCAGGTGGATCATCATCCCCTCTAGCAAATTTACATCCACATGAAGCATCAGGGAATGAAGGTAATTCTTCAAATTCAAAGTCTCATAGTAGTGACATATCAGATCCATCGTTGGCAACACAAACGTCTCACTACAGGGACACCCCAGGGAAGACAAGAAGCTTAAGGGAGATTTATAAACAAACTCAAGGTGATGAGAATGTTGATTTATATTCTGATTTTACATTATTTTCTCATGATGATCCTATATATTTTGAAGATGCATTTGAAAATAAAAAATGGGTAAAAGCTATGGATGAAGAAATTGATTCTATTGAAAAGAATCGTACATGGGATCTTGTGAGCCTTCCAGATGAAAAGAGTGTAATTGGCATGAAATGGGTTTACAAGACAAAATTCAATGCAGATGGAAATGTTGAAAAATATAAATCCAGGTTAGTTGCAAAGGGTTTCTCACAACAACCCGGAATTGATTATAATGAGACTTTTGCTCCAGTAGCTCGACTAGACACTGTCAGAACTATTTTAGCATTGGCAACTCAAAATAATTGGAAAGTCTATCAAATGGATGTCAAGTCTACATTTTTGAATGACATACTAGAAGAAGAAGTTTATGTTTTACAACCTCCTGGATATGAAATTGTAGGTCAAGAACACAAGGTCTGTAGATTGAAAAAAGTCTTGTATGGTCTGAAACAAGCTCCAAGAGCATGGTATAGCAGGATTGATTCATATTTTTTGAAAAATGGATTTAGAAAAAGTGATAGTGAACCAACACTATACATCAAAATGAATGATCAAGAACAAATTCTAATTGTATGCCTATATGTTGATGATCTAATATTCACAGGAGATTTGTCAATTGACTTGTTTAAGACAACAATGAAGAAAGAATTTGAAATGACAGATTTGGGTCTAATGAAGTTTTTTCTTGGCATAGAAGTCAATCAATCAGAAAATGAAATTTTTATGTTAATCAAAATATTCCAATGATATTTTGAAAAGGTTTCGGATGATGAATTGCAATCCAGTATCAACACCAGTTGCCATAGGATTGAAGCTAAGAAAAGATGATAAAGGTTGTGATATTGATCCAACTATATACAAAAGACTTGTTGGTAGTCTGATGTACTTGACTGCTACAAGGCCTGATATCATGTATGGTGTAAGTCTTATTTCCAGGTTTATGGAATCCCCAAAGGATTCTCATTGGCAAGCTGGAAAAAGAATTTTAAGATATGTTAGTAGAACAAAAGCTTTTGGTATTTTATATATAGCTTTTAATAGTTTCAAGTTAGTTGGTTACACAGACAGTGACTGTGCAGGAAGCATAGATGACAGAAAGAGCACATCCGGCTATGTTTTCCATTTTGGTTCAGGAGCAGTTTCATGGGCTTCTAAGAAACAACCTATTGTCACTCTCTCTTTGGCAGAAGTAGAATATGTGGCAGCCACAACAACAACATGTCAAGCAATATGGATGAGAAGAGTATTATCAGATCTAAAGCAAGAACAAGAAGGATCAACAAAGATATTTTGTGATAACAATTCAACTATTGCATTATCAAATAATCATGTTTTTCACAAAAGGAGCAAGCATATTGATACAAGGTATCATTTTATCAGAGAGCTAGTTAACAATGGACAAATATTTTTGGAGTTTTGCAGGTCTGCAGAACAATATGCTGATATCTTCACCAAGCCATTACCAAAGGACACATTTGAGCATATGAGAGATTGCTTAGGCATCATAGGTCCATATTGCTCCGACAATATATGAAGAATCAAGATTAGGAGGGAGTGTTGGAAATATCTAATCTTGTTCTAGATAAATTTTAAACTTTATGGAATTCAACTTTATGTAAAAGATATTCACATTTATTGTGAATATTAACTCCTCCAAAATATCAAAAGATATTGTATATAATATCTAGAAAATATCAAGAGAATATCTAGAAATATCTGGGAATATCTAAAAAATATCCAAAAGATCAATAATATCTAATATAAGATATTATGAGATATTTTCTAAGGTAGAAGGTTGGAAAACTTCTATAAATAAGAGGTTTCATTTTGTAATTCAAAAAGCAAGAAAAACAAGAGAAGGCACCAAAGTGTTCTGGGGTATTTTTAATACAAAGCCTTGTTTTTATATTTCTCTTGTGAGTTTGTGTGTGTTCATAGTATTGTTTCTATTTGCAGTACACACCCTCTAGGTTAGGAGTTAGATATAATTCCTTCAACTTCCACATGTTGCATACAGGTGATCTATGACTATCACAGGGAATTCGCAACAGAATAGGGAAGAGGATACATTTTAATTGCCCTTCAAAGATTTTTTTTGCAGTTACATTCTTGCAAAATTATGTGACATTCATGAAAGCAAGATTATGCAGATTGTTTGATTATGCAGATTGATTAAACAATGAAATCGTCCACATAAACCTAGTAAGTTTCTATAAGAGAGGAAAGTCGCACATGCAACATCAAGCAATCATAATTTTCAAAATGTGAATTACAACATACAAGAAAAGCGATTGGTTATCTAAGCTCTCCCTTATCATTGTTAGTTATACAAGTCTGTGCTTATGTGACATGGCACTCAACAATCAAAGCACTTAACTGGTTTGTTAGAGAACCTCCATATGTCACACAGTCACTCAATCATCGAATCCTCAATTTTCTATGACTACGCCATTTGAGAGGGTCATTTATGCCAGCCAACGAACTGAGCACATAACACTATGTGGCATAATCCAAGACATTATGAGTACAATCTAACTGTCAGAGTTCTTGTCCAGGGTGTCCATACGTCCCTATGACGTCATCATGTTGTCAGTCTGTAATCACAGCAGACTGTCTAAGCTACAAGTTTCCTGTTTGAATTTAAATTCTCCACAAATACAGTAGTCTATAGTAATTTTTCACTTAATTGATGACAGGTTGGCAATGGATGCCTTTTCTCCGAGTTTCTAGACATTTGCAATAGTCGCCATATAGAACTTTTTGACAATTCGAAGACAGTTTCCAGTTCAAGTTGCATGTGCACGTACAATACAGAGCTCAAGGGCTTACAATGGACAAACTAGCATTTAGTCCTCTTGGGATTACAAGTCACAGATTGACTTACACTGCTTTATCTCGTGTAAAGACCATGCAAAACATGTATCTACTACATCCTTTAAAAAACAATAATTTCTTAAAAAAAACGCCATACATGTATTTGAATACATGTATCGCCTTTAATCAGAAGCAAAATGGCAATTGGAAAATGACTTCTTGTATTGTCCTTTGTTCATTGAACACACGCAACATTCAATCGCACATAAATGATGTTATTCATGATCATGGCTTTATGCAATCTGATATATTGTGTTTGCAATGTAAAACTTGGCACCACGCATTCAACGAGCAAAAACACATCCCAGCTACAACAAAGACTTGAAAAAAGGTATGCATAGCAACTGTGTGAAGTCTCTGAAAATTGAAACACGTCTAATAATAATATATATAATATGTGTTTATGATTTATCTTGCAAATCACTATGCTCATTAATCATTACGAAATTCCAGATTTCACATTTAATTTATTTAGCTATTATATAACTCATGTTTTAAATTATTTCTCACGTTTGAGCTCATGTGTTGCATAGGAATTTTTTCTTCCAGCAATCTCTGCATTTTTACCAGCCAAGTTATTGAGACAATAACTACAGATACGAAGATTGTTTGCACAAATCAGAGTAGGCAGCCATATGTTCTACAGTTCTCACAACATATTTTACTGATTATAGAAAATCAAATCTAGAATGGATCTTGGGAGTAAAAACAATTGAGAGAAGATAATCATCATCATACATTGTTAACACTTCATATATAATTTTTGGGATAGCATTTCCCCATCCAAACATTTATAGCACTGGAAATATGTATCTTTCAAAATTGCTACAATGACATTAGATTTGTACAAAGCCTCTTGTATTGACGTCAGTAAATGTTCATGGTTTTTAAAAATTGTTCCATATTATGTCTTCACTAGAATGTTGAATACAAAACAACAATGCAGATTTCTAATTGTTATACTAGTTATTAATATGTATTATAATATACAAAATTACTAGCAATGTCATTGTCTCTATTGGATATTAATCAGGTTGCTTTTTTCAAGTAGTATGTCCTATGGAATTATATGTATGACCATGTCCTGCAAACATTTTCTCAAATAGTATATGCTATGCAATATATATGTCCATTAACAGATTAGATAGTCCATTACTGTTGAATGTAATACATTTTTTTTTTTAGCTATCGTAACTTTACATATGATTCAGAGTTGTTTCACTGTCAATCTACTTGTGTATATATTATATTATTCTTCCGCTTTGCTAAGTAATTTATTAACTCTCTTTAAAAAATGCATATTTAAGATGAAGTTGCTAGTTGCGTGTATACACATGCACCCACAAGAATATCTTATCCTTTTTGGATAGTAATTGGATAGCTAACTCAAAAGAATAGTTACAGTTAAAAAGACAACACTTGGGTAGGCTTCTGATCCGCATTCCATATTTCACAATATTTTTACAAAGTTATGATCTCAGAAATGCAACCAACAAAGACAGGCACTGAGTCATAGGTTGTTGCAGCATTCAGGTCAGAGGAAACATTGTTTAAGCCATCACTGCATGCACACTTATTTATAAAATACAACTCACCATCAATTCAATTCTTTCACTAAAATGCATTTGCTTTAGCAGGATATGTCATTTCATGACCTTGTTACCAAATATGTCTCAAAGTCAAAAAAAATGTTATGAAACATATCATGGATTGTAGACAGTGAAGACTCGCAAATCCCCTCCTCCACTTCCTTCCGAAAGTTGTTGATAAAGAGTATTGTGGAACATGACAGTAGTGCACAATAAACTTGTCATATGTTACAAAAACTTACCCCTTGTTCCTTGCAACCGGCTATTTGTGGCATTGAATGCAGGTAAGAAAATTGTGTGTCGTGTGATGGAAGATGTCAATGCTCCTATTGGGTCATCATCTTTTGATGCATATAGAAACCACCCCTCCATGCTAGAAAACATGTTGTTTATTCAAGAAACCCGCAGTTTGTCTTATGACATGCGTCGTATGGAGTATAAGTGGAGAATGCAAGAAACACAGGCCATTGTAAGCATAATAACCCGTTTATATAATTACGTCCAAGGATTCTTCTTCATTTGAGCTTTTATATCTATGAAACATCCCTCCTCTATACTTGAGAGTAGTCTATTTATAGAACAAGTTGTATTGCATATTATTCTTCAGCATTGTGTGCACGGAGTGTGTCTCTTGCCTTTAAAGCTTATCATTCAAGGGATAATAGGAAAAGGAAAACCTTTCCTCATCAACACAATGACTTCAAAACTTATGCCTTGGCACCCACGCAAATAGGTACGCCTTCTTTGTGTTGGTTCCAACTAGTGTTGCGAATTTTAACATTTTAACTACTGCAATACATACATGCCTCCAAATAACAGTAAAAGAAATGAATCCATTAGAAGGGCATTCATTTGCGGTTTTACATGAATCATATAGATATGCCCACTATGTTCTTATTAATGAAATGAGTTGTTTTGGGCCAAAATTTATTTCCCTTACTGACCTTAGGCTTTGAGAAGCTTCCCCATGACAGAACATACCCTTGCGAGGAGGTCACAAATCCTTGTTGGGGATCTAGGTCAACATCCTCCTATGAAGGATGTCCCCATGCATGTTGGGCAGTCATACAGGAAAACCATGTGGAAATGATTCGATAGATACCAGAAAAGCTTCAATTGCAACCTCCCAAGCATACTTTGACCAAATTACCCTATGCACCTCTCTTCTTATTGCCATAGCCCATCGAAAGCAATCTCATCACTTTTCCTCCACCACTCAATCTTGATCCTTCTCACCCCCATGGCCACAGTTATGATGAAAATGCTAGATGTGACTATCACCGATGCGTTGGGCACTTTATTGATCGTTTCTTTAAGCTCAAACATCTTATTCAAGATCTTATTGACAACAATGAAATCAAAATCCCTAAGCCCTCTAATTCTAATCTAGTTAATGATAACAAGCATACTTTTACATTGCTACATTCTAGCTACAACTCACTATCATTTTTGAAACTTGCAATAGAGAATCCTAGGACATCATTTCTATACACACACATAAAAACTACATAGATTCTGAGATGTAGTGCAACTCTCGGTCATAATTTCTCTCTATCAGGTGACCTTCGAGGTAAGTCTAACTCCCCATTCTACATTTTCCTTTTTAGGTTTGATGTGGTTTGTGGGCTTGTGTAGGTGAATCTCTTTCTTGCAAGAAGTTAAAAATCTTTAATGACCCATTGTCTAAGAATGATAAGCAAACTATTGATTCTTCGGCTAATCATACATATTGCATTATGCGTCTTCCTTCATCGGGGCCTCTTGATTTTCTTTTTTCTACTGCTGATGCATTACCATCAATCATTACATTCTTAAATCATGATTATCATGTGAAATTTACCTTTGATAATTACATATCAATTCCTCTATAGGTACATATACCGTTAATAATACTATGATTTATACATTGACTCCTACCAATGTGTGCTCTATTGCACTCCTTCTCGCTATCAAATGTCCATTGTCTAATATCACATTTCTCATTCTTAATTCTTTTGGCTACATGAGGCTTCCTGTTACATTTGGGATTCTTACCATGCTTGTGTCATTCATTGTGGCATCTTCAATCAAAGGTTGTGACATACTCTTAGGTCTCACTTGGTTCCACGTCGCTCAAGCCATTCCTTCCATGCATTATTTGTGCCTCAAGTCATTCACAATAAACAAGTTGTAACTCTTAAAGACATTCTACGTCTTCTTGATGACATTTATACACCAGTTTCAGCATCTAGGTCTCCTATGCCTATCTTGTCTAAAGCACACTCTGCACATGGCTCTCCTATTCAAACATGACCTACTTCATGACCTTTTTGTCATCATTGGTCTATTATCCCATTTCGTCGGCCTAAGTCCCCTACTCAGGCAGCCCCTTCACATAGGTTTCACCACCTCCTTCACCACATAGGTATCCTTCACATAGGTGTTCACCACATCCTTCACCACATAGATGTCCTTCACCTGCACATCTTGCCTCTCATACACCATTGATCTTAGAGCATCGTTACATGCCTTTTTCTCCTTGGATATCGGGTGGATGTCCCTTTCCATTTACTAGTGTTGGATACCCTTCTATACCTCACACACTTTGGGGGCATCACGCTTTCTCCCCCCCCTAATAATATCAGCATTTGACTATCATTTCTATTTTTATGCTCTGAGCTTCATGTATAATCTCTCTACACACTCCTACAAATTTTGATACACATATTGTATCGTCATTAACCTATGACGCACTTTAGTTCCACAGTTCATATTTGACTACCAAGGGTCTAAATATGAAATGAACCTTACATCTTTAACTCTTCACGCTCTATGCTTCGTGATCTATCTTTCTAAGCATACATTCTCATAACCATTTCCTGATGATGCACTCTCGTTCTATGGTTCATTCTTGACTGTTGAAGGGGATTTTATAAATGAACCTCATATCATAAACAACCGTTGGGGGGCACGTTACTCCTATTATCTTCTATAGTCACAAAATCATGCACTTATTATTACATTCATATCATCAGGTATGTTATTTTATATATGGATCTAGTGTAATAAAAGTATTCACTAATGACCTATCCCCTAGTAATGTCGTCAGTTAGTTGGTTGTCATTGTTATTTGTCGGATACAGTCGTCAGTTTTATATATTGTTTTGGATGTATTTTAGGGAGTCTCATGTGTCCTAATTTTCTTGATTGTCGACTCTTATCCTACACTAGGGCGTATAGGGTTGCACTGGGGCACCTCGGGGTGCCCAGTCTGTGATATTAGGTGCTCTGGTTTCCGTAACTCTTTTTCCTAACTTGTTTCTTCGAGGTTGATCTAAATTTAATTACCTTATTTATTCCCATAGGCAGTAGTCATAGTTTCGGGTAATTAATGTTGAAATTTGAACAAGAGATCCCTATATAAACATAAAATACTCACTACATTATGGGCGGACATATTATCATCAAGGGTGGTTATCTACTAAGGCAAGGAACTGCATTTGGGCATCTCCTACATATGCATCACACAAGCATAGGGGAAATGGTTATATTCATTCTATTCCATCAACCATTTACATCTTTACATCTAGTTATTGCCCCCTATTTCTATGTCATTGGCGCTAGGAAATCCTAGGAAAATATTGCACACAGAACTGTGAGGAGGAAATGATGGAGAGAAAATAGAGATTAGATGTCTCTTATTTATTCACTAAATATTAGAAGCATGATACATATTTATAGGGATGTGTACGAACAATACTCCCTTGGATGGAGTTGTTACTAACAATAAGAGTGAATAATGGAATATATGATAACAACTAGCCTAAAAATAAAATATTATGTAGACTATGCTAACATTCCCCCTTATTACATTTTTCTTGTAAATGTGACCCCTGAAAAATTTCAAATTTCACTTTTCTAAGAGATTTTGTGAGAATATCAGCAACTTGTGCTTCTGTAGAACAGTACTGGAGCTGAATGTGATGGTTCAAGACGTGCTCTCGAATGAAATGACAATAAATCTCAATATGATTTGTTTTTTCATGAAAAACTAGATTCTGCATGAGCTTCAACACACTTTGATTATCGCAATAAAGAATAGGTGACTGTTTTTTAGGAATTCCCAGATTATCCAAAATGTGATGTAACCATATCACTTCGCACACAGCTCCTCGTGTGGCGCAATATTCTGCCTTTGTGGATGAGATAGAAACAATATTTTTCTTCTTTCTTATCCACAAGATAGGTCTAGATCCAAGATGAAAAATGTATCCTGTAGTTGACTTCCTGTCATCAATAGATCTGGCACGGTCCGAGTCGACGTATCCCTGTAAGAAGAATTTATCATTCTTCTTATATTCCAGACCATAATCAGTTGTTCCTCGGATATATCTCAAAACATGCTTTGCTACAATCCAATGACATTTCTTCGGCTCCTGCATGAACCTGGAAAGATAGCTGACAACATAGCATAGATCCGGTTTGGTATATGTCAAATAGATGATCCCTCCAACAAATTTCCTATAGTGAGTAGCATCTACTTGAGGTGAGTCTTGGAATCTTGAAAGTTGCAAGCCTTTCTCCATGGGAGTGGATATATATTTATAGTTTGACATTCTGTACTTTTCAAGGAGTGTCTTGGCGTACTTTATCTGGGAGATAAAAATGTGATGCTCCTCTTGCCATATCTCCAAGCCTAGACAGTAATGTAGTAGCCCCAAATCTTTCATGTCGAAGGTTCTTTTGACATCATTCTTCACAATATCAACTTGATCTTCTGAACTACCAGTGATCACAAGATCATCTACATACACAACAAAAAAGACAATTTCTTTGCCAACCTTCTTTATATACAAATTTGAATCTGAGGGCCTACGTGTGAACCCATGCTACAAAAGGTGATCATTGATCTTGATATACCATGCCCTTGGAGCTTATTTCAGTCCATATAGTGATTTGATGAGATGACAAACCTTCTTAGGAATCTCTTCATCAACAAATCCTTTAGGTTGGGTCATATACACTTCTTCTTTTAGATCACCATTTAGGAAACCACTCTTGACGTCCATCTGCTAAAGTATCCATCCTTTCTGTGTTGCTAGTGCGCAAATAACTCTGATGGTCTTGATATTCACAGTGGATGCAAAGATTTCTTCATAGTCAATGCCCTCTTTCTTAGCACACCCTTTTGCTACAAGCCGTGCTTTATGTTTGTCGATGGATCCATCTGCCTTATATTTTGTCTTGAAAACCCATTTGTAGCCTATGGGTTTCTTTCATGTAGGCAGATTGACAAGTTCCCATGTCTGATTTTTCTTGAGTGAGTCAATTTCTATATCCATGGCTTCCTTCCATTGAGGTTGACTGAGTGCTTCATGAGCATTATTAGGCTTGGAGCTATTAATCATTGAACTCATGAGTGTAAAGTTTACCTCATTTCTTGTTTGACTCCTTGTTTTGAGTCAAAATGATGTATCTGGGAGTTGTTGCAAATGTGAGTCTATGATGGTGCTTTGTACCCACTTTGGATGAGAACTTGGCTACTTTTGAGAAGAACTGTGATGTTTCCATGTGGATTGACGTGGAGTCACATTCTCTAGTTCTCCAAGGTCAACAAATATCTCTCCTTGCAACATTTCTTTTCTTTGAGTAATCTCCTCTTGTTGATCATCTGATTCAGAGACTAGTCAGTGAGAGGTGGTTGGTAATGGTTCTTTAGTTGTCACTACTGAGTCAAAGGATGACTTGTCACAAACCACATCTCGACTCTCATATATTTTCTTTTTCTCATGATCCATGAGATGGTATGCCTTCGAGGTAGTGCTATAGCCAAGTAGGATGCATGGAAACGTCTTTGGCTCAACCTTATTTCTCTTCTGAGTTGGGACATGCATGTATGTTGTGCAACCAAATACCTGTAAATGAGAAATTGATGGCTTTCTACCACTCCATACCTCTTTTGGCATTTTATTTTATAGAATCTTTATCGGTGCCCTATTGATAAGATTTACAGTTGTCTGTACTTCTTCATCCCAATAGCATTCATCTAGCTATGTTGTTATTAGCATGCAGCGATCCATCTCCATCACTTTGCAATTGTGATGCTCAAAAATGTCATTTTGCTGGGGTGTGTAAGGAGCAGTCTAGTTTAGCTTAATGCCATGTTCATTCAGAAAGTCTAAGAACTTCTTTGATGTGAATTCCCCCCCTAAATCTTATCAAAGTAGAAGAAGTGGTTGTCTGGTATCTTTCACAACACGATGATAGAAATTCTGGAAATGTTGAAGAGCCTCACTTTTCTTCTTCAGGAAAAACACCCACATCTTGGGAGAGTGGTCATCCACGAATAGTTGGAAGTACTTCCAGACATTTTGTGTATCCTTAAAATGAAGCAGGCAACGGGCCATTTAGATCGGTATGAACTACCTCCAAACAGTTCTTAGCATGGAAGGTGCTCATCTAATATGGATCACTGTGTTGTTTTCCTGCAAGACAGCCAGGGAAAATAGGAAAGGAACTGGACAATTTGGGTAGTCCATGGACCATTGATTTTGAACTCATCTGATGTAATGAACTAACCGATAAGTGACCATATCTAAAATGTCGGAGGGCTGTAGATTCTACTGTTGATGTAGATAAATCTACTGCAGAAGATGAAAAAATATACAAAGCAAATAACTTATCTTTGAGAAATGCTCTAGCAATAATTGTACCTTGTCTAGAGATCAAGCAGTATTTAATGTCATTTTGGACAAGAAATTCTACCTTTAGGTGATGATTCAAGAGCTGAGTCACTAACAAGAGGTTTCTACTCAAGCCAAGAACATATAGTACCTTTGTAAGTGTACATTTTTTGTGGTCCCTGAGGAATGGTGACTTTTCCTATTCCTTCTGCAACGTACTCTTTTTCATCTATTATCCAAACCCGATCTCCAGTGGGTTGTTCATTCAGTGAATCAAACAGTTTCTTGTCACCTGACATATGCTTACTTGCACTAGAGTCTATCAACCATACTTTCTTCATGGGATGAGAAGTCTGAGAGACTAGTACAAGGTTCTTACCGTAAGTAGCTCCTTCTGATGTCTCCTCATCAGATTCATCATCTTGTTATGTTGTGAGATGTCCCTTCTTCTTTCTTCGGTGAGGATGTCATTTGGATTTTTGAAAATATTCACGCCCAGATGTGGTTGTTTGACTTGAAGACCCTTGTTTCAAACCATTGTACCAGTAGTGATCAGTGTCGTGAGTGTTGGTTCTACAAATGTGACACCACCTCTTTGACTTTTGATCTCTCTTCTGGTTATTTTGTTATGCTTGAGTGGGCTTCTCTGGGGGACCCTTCCGATTCTTATGGCCATGATATGGATTTGAGAACAAGGCTTTATCCTAAGTCTCATCTTGAGCAGAATTGATGGCCTCTTCCTGTTGCAACAAATTCACAAGTTCTTCGAATGTCGCTATTTGTTTAGATATATTTAGTGTTGTAATGAACACTCATAATTGAGAAGGGATTGCTCTCAAGGTGATCATCATGAGAAGTTTTTCATCCACCATTTCACCGAGCGCTAATAACTCTAATCGTAGATCAGGCACACGATGTAAGAACTCCTCAACTTTCTCATCTGACCCCATAGAGAGGGTGTGCAAATTTGACTAAAGATGGAGGACCTTAGTCTTATTTTTGAATTCATAAATGTTTTCCAACTTGTCCCATGCCTCCTTTGGTTTCTCCACATTCCAAACATGCATTTGCACATCGTCATTGATACTGAGCATTATCAACATCAAGGCTTTGGCACTAGCCATCTCATACTTCATTAATTCATCAGCGGTTTTGAAAACAGTCACAGACCCTGTGACAATACCCCATAATCCTTTAAACTAAAGGATTGTCATCATTATTATTTTCCAGGCTCCAAAATTTGGCCCTTTAAGTAACTGAGCATCGGAGAGTAGAATTTTTGGTGCAGACATTGGAATAAAATAAAATAATTTTTTTATTAAATTATTGATTTCCAAGAGATATTACAACTTTGACTCACTGATGAGAAGTACTAGCTCGTAGATGCTCTCGATACTCGCGTGCAAAGAGACGGCGGCGCTTTGGGGGGGGGAAATCTTCTTCTTCATCATCTTCTTCTTCAAAATAGGCATCGTAGCCGGCTTCAAGATCTTCTCGCACTCGCTCCGCCTGACAGCTAACGTCAAATAGGAAATATTTAAGAATTCCTCTCTGAAATAACTCATCAAAGACAAGATTCCCGGTGTTTAGAAGCTCATTAAACAAGGTAAAATAGAACTCGGAGCTCCCCTAAGTGTCTTGACAGTGTTCTTGTGTTTGCGAGTCTTCAATTTGGTTCCCGGAAGTCTCGATATGCTCATGCACATTCGACACTCAGCATAAGTTGTTTTTTATTTAAATAGAGGCACCACAATTGTCTCCTTTTGTCGTTTGAGCATCACACAGCGAATTTTTCTTTTCTCAAGTTACTTTTCTCTCTCCTTTTTACACGCAACAGTAAGGGAAAGAACAAGCACCATGCAGGAGATAATGTTGAATTCCAGGTGCGTACAGACCACATTCCAGACTCGTGCGAGGCTCACACAGCAGGGTATGTTATCTTTTTTTTTTTAGAATTCCACCCAAGCTTACCACGCAGCATTCTGAAAACTCCACCAAGGATCTCAGATCTCACGTAACAGTATCAAAACGCCACGTTTTGGCGGTTGAATGCTTGTGCAGATCAAAGAAAACACCTTCCACGTGGCCAAGAAGTATAAAAAAACATAAAGCTAATGTCTGTCAAACCTCCACACATACCGGTTGTAGCAGAAAATCGGTAATAAGAATTAAAGTCTCCAATTACTACGCAGGCTTTGGGAATGGTTTGCAAGATCTCACAGCTCCACATCCAGCTCTCCATTTTTCACGCATCAAATCAGATCATAACATCAGCACAAGAGACAAACCACAAGCCTCAAAACTCTCCACGCAGGCTTGGGAAGAAGCTACGCAGCAGGAAAAAAAATTAAAAAAATTGTCTAGCTTAAACATACACGCAGCAGTCTAGTTCACCACGCATGAAAAATACCAAATCAACTTCTTGTTGTTCCAACGCCAAACTAACTGGCAGACAAAGTTATATATATATGTCTCCAGTCTCACGCAGATCCCTCACGCAGGCTTTGGAGACTTCTATGCAGCTTCTTCTACACTAATCTCTCTTTCACGCATGCAAGCAGACATGAAAACTCTCTACACAGTTGTCCAGCCTTTTCTCAGTCTTCTCCTTCAAACACACAGTTCATACTATTGGATTGCTCTAATACCAAATTGTGAGGAGGAAATGATGGAGAGAAAATAGAGATTAGATATCTCTTATTTATTCAATGAATATCAGAATCACTATACATACTTATAGGGATGTGTACCAACAATACTTCCCGGAATGGATGGAGTTGTTAATAACAACAAGATTAAATAATGGAATAGATAATAATAACTAGCCTAACAATAAAATATTAAGTAGACTATGCTAACAAGAACTACATTGGGTCTAGAATGTAGTGCAATGTTTACTCGTAAGTCCACCATTGTGGCAACCAAGATCAGGTTGATTCCTTTATTTACATATTTATTTTTTAGGAATTGATGCTTTGTACGGGGTTTTGAAGATAGATCTTCATATAAGATTATCAGCGACATAAACAACGGTACAACAACAATTGTGCGACAGAAACAGAGATATTGCGGAGACCTAATGACACTACCAGAACCAGATCCTGAGCCTTTCTGCAGACCAAAGCAACCAGAACATAGACCAAGGCACCCCAAGGCACCCAGTACCCTTTTAGGTGCCCCAGTACAGATAGATATTCAACTACTGTAATTTCCATGGAAACACCTTCACATTTTGCCATGTCTACACATCATCTAGTTTAGTCCTATACACATCGAGGTAAGTTGAATTCAGATTAGTATCTTACCCCTTTCATTTTCATTGTCTCATTTCATTTAAATATCTAAATTAAATATTTAGCATTCAATAATTTCGTTACATCATTTATTGCATTTTCATATCTATTTAGATTAACTATAGAATAGCATTTAAATTCCCAATTTTAGTTAATCATCTTCACACCTAAAATACCATTTCATTACACTGATACATTGCATTTGCATATCTTGGTTGCGCTTACTCTTTCTTGTTTATACTACTTACATGTTGCACTTTGCTTATTTTGTTAGTCAGATATTCAATATGCCATTACCTTTCTATATATACGCACATGCACGTTCACTTGATCTTTTGTGGTGATTGCAAATCTCTTATAGATTTTTACATGCTATAATGATGATCGGCATTGTTCCTTTTACTAGTCCCTCTGAGGCTCTTGTGGGCATCTACTTTATACTACTATCACATATTACATAGGTTCCATTGCTGTACATTTTTCACTACTTCTCATTACAGTTACTTTACCTTTCATTGATTTATACACACCTTGACATACTTCTTATCTTTCTAACATGCTAATGGGTGCTTCATGTGTAGCATTTTCCTTATAGGACTATATACAACCATGGCTATCTATCACATCTTTCTTTATTGTATGTTATTGTTTACAAGATTTGACCTATATCTTGTATGTTCATTAAATGTTTTTGGTTGTTTTGGCCCTGGTTGTCTTGTGACATTGTGAGCGATTTCCCATGTATGAAACTCGCATTTCGTGGTCCATCTTGTCTTCTTACTACTTGTTTGTTACATTATTTTCTCTTGCATGCTAGATTTTACACCAACCCATGTTACTGCTCCATCTTGTTTGCATGTGCCTTGGTTTCTGCC
The DNA here is from genome assembly GCA_019776745.2 of Taxus chinensis. Taxonomy (NCBI): domain Eukaryota; kingdom Viridiplantae; phylum Streptophyta; class Pinopsida; order Cupressales; family Taxaceae; genus Taxus; species Taxus chinensis. Next base: position 277,294,972 of record CM034149.1, on the reverse strand, counting down.
ATGCACATCCCCTACCCCTACAGGTATACACTTCAGATCAACAGCATGTCCTCTTTTTTGGTCCCCATTCTCCTACTATCTTCGCATGCACCCCAAACAAGGGGGGAATACATTGGGTGAAAAATTCACCCCTACAAAATCTCATAGCTACAACACATATTAGTACATTACAGAATCAACACCATAATACAATCACAAAACGGCCCAGAATTAAACTTGGGCCAGAATCACAAAGCAAAGACTAGTGCCCAGAATCAGACGGTAGCATCTGGGCTCTTGTTTCCTCCCCTAAGAGCTAATGTCCTGGGGGCACATACAGTCAATTTTTCATTACAACACAATCTAAAGTAGTTTACAGTTACAGGCATAGACCTCCAATTACAAAATGCATTATATTATTAGGAAATAAATAGTCCTCACATTATTTAAATATGTGTGTATATATTGTAATATTATTAATATGAGTCGTACTATAACTCATTATTAATCATATAGGTTTGTTATTATTCTAGTTGTGAGTTACAACAATTCACGAATATAGGAGTTGGGCGAGAAATTTGTGGACGGGTTTTCATTAGCTATAGGAGCATCCTCTCCTATATAATTGTAACTCTTCTATGCATAATGATATTGAAGTATTATTGTTTTTTTTAGTTGGTATCAGAGCAGAATCATGTTCAATATACCTTGATTGTTATATTAGGGGCATTTGGACTTCTTCATTGCCCTGTTAATGTGTCATAAAGTGATAAGTGTCCAAAGTATACAATTCTGCACAGGATTAAAGTAATGCTGTGCAGTATTGTTGACAAAGAATTATAAGTCTGCGTGGAAATCACTCGGCTATGTTTTCACTTCTACCGGTATATGTTTTTGTGGATTGAATAGACGTCATCCAAGCTAGGGAGTGTAGTATATGAAGTATTCAATTCATCAGTTCGAGCTACTGTCTCTCACTAATAGGCTGTGTATAAACGATTTCTCTCAAACTGTCATCCATCCAAATGTCTTTTCATGCACTTCTAGCAGAGTTCCATGCTTCCCCCACATGGATTTGGAGGATAGACCATCATCAACTCAAATAGATTATGCATGCTTGAATACGACTCATGATTTCGAATATCACTTCTTTCAATTTCTTCTATTATGAATTAAAATTTCTAGCATTTCATAGAACATCTATTTGATCCTCTACTTTGCATTGATCTTTGTTCTTTGGCCGATTAACATTGGTGGAACATCACACATCTTACAAATTTTGCTGGCATTTTAATCTTCTCTTATCATTGCTCCACCTCGGTTCAAAATTTTCTGTGAGATTTCACCCTTCCAGATTGTGGCATTCTTGCATTGAATTGAGAGGCCTGCATTCAAGCATCACATTGACATGTGGTTTCATCAATTCCAAGATTGATAAATTGGCGTCATTCTTCACACGTAACTACAGTTGCATTGAAGCATTCACATACCAAATCCAGCATTACAAAGTTGATTGTTCTGATCTTTCTTCACCGGTTATCTTCACTGGCAGCAACGAATCCTCCACATGTGGCTCGCCTCCTCAATGAAAATGGTTTCCCTTTTTTAGCTATCAAATGAAGGGGACTGAAATTTTCCTCAACCGAGATGTGTAGTGTGTAATACGCACTGAATGTCTATACCAACTTTGCAATAGTTACTCTGAAACGCATGTACATGTGCATCTTTAGAAGCATCCTCGTGCATGGTAACTACATTCCCAGGTCGATTTGGTTTATGTGGAGTAAAGATTCAAACTAATATAGTCATTTATGTGTCTATGTTTTAGTTAATATTGTTTCCGATATTCAATAAGTTCTCATTTAATTAGTTTGTCAATTTTGTTAAGTTTATTATTTGTGTCAATATTGTAGTGATGTCAAATAGCAAAAAGCTATATTTATTTAAAATGTTTGTTATTAGTTAGATTATTTCGGTCATGTTTAGTAATGGTATGTAATAAGCATCAATATAAGATCAAAAAGAGTCAAAATTTTATTTATAATGTTATTTTTCTTTATTGGTCTAGTCAAAGTCAAAGAGTCATCTTTTATTTATCGCAATATAGTTGTTAACATCATAGTGTCAATATCAAAATCAAAACCAAGTCAAGTATTCTTCTCCCTGCGTTGGTTTGGAGTCTTTTTCCCTTCCTCTTTCTTCAGGGATCCTCAATCAGGTGGGTGAAAATAATTTTGAAATTTGTATACCAGTTCACTCAAATGAAAATGTTAATCCAAATACCAATGACGATTGGTCTACTGTGAATAGAAGGAAGAAATGGAAGGTTAATAACTCCCTTAAGATGTGTCTTCGTTCGCATGGGAATAAGTCTCATGGTTAGTGTTCCTTCTGTGTTTGTTTTTGTTGTTAGTTGGACTTATGGTTATTGTTTCTCTGTGCCGCTGGAAGAGGCAGCCCTTCATGTTCCTCGTTGTTATATTTTTGTCTACAGTTTCTATCATTATAACGGGGTAGGGTCCCCTAAACCCTATTTTTACCCTTAATAAAAAAACCGAGTCAAGTGTCAAAAATTGTAAAAAAAACATTGCCTCACAGACACATTTTTCGTTGCTACCCGACATCCAAAAAATAGGTTATTTCACATTGCAGTAGGGATATTTTATAATAAACAATGTGGAAAGAGTTGAGCATCACAAATTTATCCAACTAAGTTAGCAGTACATTCACTAGAGGATGGGTGCACATGAGGATGGAGGACGCAACGTCCTCTCACCAGCTGCAAGCGATGAGGCCAAAAAATGACGTTGTGGCATTTTGTTTCAGTGTGTTTTTCAGTTGCAATGTGCTTGTTATTATTAAGTTTACAATATATTCCTTTTGTAATAAAGTGAGAAGATTCCTATGTACTTTCCAGATGTGAAATTATAGTGGAAAGATGAAAGCACAAGGAAAAAGCAACATCATGATACTTGAAGAGGATGAACATGGGTTCATACCTGGAAGAGGAGTTCCTTTTTTGTGGATAGGGGTCCATTATTTTCGAATAGGGGTTCATACAATGAACAAGATTTCATTTCATATTAATAGGGGTTCATACTAAGGTTGTTGGTTAGCCTTTGCAAAACCATCGGAGAGCCAAGATCATGAGCACGCACGGGCGGCAAGCTACATAAGAAGTGTGATTATTTTTCTCCCATGTTCACACTAAGGGGAGAATGTTAGGAAATACATAGTGCTCACATTATTTAAATGTGTGTGTATATTGTAATATTATTAATATGAATCATACTATAACTCATTATTAATAATATAGGTTTGTTATTATTCTAGTTGTGAGTTACAACAACTCGCGAATATAGGAGTTGGGTGAGAAATTTGTGGACGAGGTTTTCCTTAGATATAGGAGCCACCTCTCCTATATAATTTTAACTCTTCTATGCATAATGATATTGAAGTATTATTGTTTTTTTCATCTATCTCCTTCAATCAGAACAATCAATACAATTAGAACTAATTCGGAACTAATTAGGGACAATCAAAACTAAATCGGGGCATACCATCTGCAGTGGTGTTTATGAGGGTAGAGTGATGGAAGGAGAGTAAAACTAGACCTCTCCCTGACACTTGTTCTTGGTGTGAGATCCCTTAAAAAACTCACATTTGTCTTGAGATTCTAGACACTAAAATTAGGTCACACTCCCCTTTGGTCCCTCAACAAATAAGCACCCTTCAACACATTCACCTAGTCATGGCCCTGTTCACCCCACTAATATTAATTTAATTAATTTAATTAAATAAATTCATTATCCTCACCATATTTATTGTTTAAATATCTTAATTTAAATAATATCCACACATACACCTCACTTAGACACCTCATCAAACCAACTTAACCTAAGATCTATTCTTAGTAAGTTGCCATAACTAACTAAGACTTACCCAAACCCTAAAAATCAATGCATACATTCTCTTTAACCACATTCCCACACGCTTACAAGAAGCTTCCAATCTAATATATGGGTTAACAACATGATGATCTGAGAAAATCAAGAGGATCTCCCTAGTTTAGTAAACCTAGGAAATCCCACCTTGACCAATGCCGGTTACCCCTAACTATCACTAGTTAAGCTGGAACCACTGTCGGTTACCCTTTTAACCCTCAAAATAACCTTATTCTCCAAGGTGGGCAGAATGTTGCAAAAGATTGGAAAAAGTTGGTGAAACATTGAGCATCATTCTTAGAGTGATATCAGCATCTTCTGAGATCGAGTTCCAGTAAGAGCATCACATGTAAGGAAAGAGATCAAGCATCTTTCCCTTGTATCAGCCATCCCTAGCAATGATCTGATCTAACTAATCAAAGATGAATGCACGTGTAACCAACGCAGAATCTCTCCTCTAATTTGTTATCACCTGCAGCCTTCAAACCTCTCATCAGCACCTCCATCTCTCACTCACAAGCATCTAGGACTAGGATCCAAGTAATTATAACATTATACTTCTCTAGTTTATTTCATTTCGTCCTTATATTATCATCTTTTGTTTAGCCTAGCCACTCATTGACCTCCTTCAACATTCCCCCTCTATATACCCATTAAAACCTTGCCAAATCACTCCCAAATCACCCAATACCTCATCCCGACCAACCAAAATCCTTTTGTGCAATCGTAAAGGAGACCCAAAACCCATTCTGTGGCATTCCTAAAAATCCATAGTAATCTAGCACCGGTTATACTCTAACCGTCGTTGGTCACCCTGAACTAGCATTAGTCTACTGTATTTGGCAATACAGCTTATAAAAGTGACCTCCCCACCTAATTCCACTCTCACCCTCATGCACCTGTGATCCACCTAAGAATTTTGTTCAGACCTACAGAGACCCATAACCAATTTTTTGACCTTTAGATCATATTTTAACCTAGCATGATTAGATTAGATCTATTTCTTATTGTGTTTTAAGTGAGATAGCTGAATCATTTCAAATTACAATAGGATCTAATTTATTTCCCACATTAAATGGTTTAAAACAGTGGACTGACAACCATCTAGGAAGTATCACATTGCTTGGATCTAGCACACGCTAAGCAGTTCACTGCATATATTGTTTAACTTTTTCTGGTGGTCTTGCTTTTCATTATAGGTAGTTCCTCCTAGCCAAAGGGAAGCTCTCATAGCTAGATATGGATTCAGAAGTAATACTCGTGCAATAACCCATCAACCAACATTAAAACAGGTATTCCTCTTACGCCCGTTACCCTACCTGTTTCATCAATACTTCAAAGAAACGTCTAAGAATTAGGTGAAACATTTTGGCACACCCAGTGGGACCCATCCAGGGTTCCTTGCATTTCATTCATTCGCTAGGGAAAAAAAAATGTGTTTTTTTCCCTTTTTAAAAGCATACACACTAATTTTCTTCCTTGGTAACCCACCTTTTCTTTCTATTTGCTCTAAAGGAAACCTTTCTTTTGGTGTAATTAAAAAAAACCATTTCTTCATGTTTTCTACATTTTAGTAAAAGAGCATCCCTCTTCCTCTTCATCTTATTTTGTCATACAACTTCACACTTCCATTTGGGCTTAAAAATAAGTGCATTCCATTCTAATTTATCACATTAGCTCACATTAATTACGGGCAACCTATATGCTAGAAGTCATGACCAAATGATGGTTGACAAACGAACCGTAGAAAGAAATTTCTTTCTATTTCTCTCTCTCTGAGTATTACCAAACCTCACAAAAATTGAAAATACACACATTCTTAAACAACATCTTACCTGGAAGAAGTTATAGGCGATCACACGATCACGACACAGTGGGCACCCAGCTCGCTGCTCTGTCGAGTCATACTTCAGAGCGAGGCCCGCCCCCATAATAACATACATGAAACCTCACCTTGTAGATCTCCTTCTTCGTAGGAAGCCATCCTCACCAAAAAACTCTATTTCACAATTCATGTGTCAGTCCTTAAATAGCATAAGCTAAACAAACATAATAGAAAAGGCACTCCTAGGATCACATTTTTCTTAGTGTTTCTGCTTGGCTTGCATTTTGAGGTGAGAGATCACGTTCTTCATTTTTCTTGTTCATCCTTACATGCTCCTCATCACAACTGGTGTATTCCATCTTCACCTGAGTGTGCTTGGGCCATATCATCATCATTCTTAGAATTTTGGGTCTGATTCTACATCAGATTTTAATTCACAACCACTTTTCTTTCATCACTGTTTCAATTTCACAGTAACCATTGTTGGTTACCCTCTGACCATCGTCGGTTATACCCAACCGACGTCGGTTCTAGGTCCTTTTGTTAACCTACCCAAAAGGAAATTTTATTCATTTTCTTCCACTTTTCACAGTCCTTGTCACTACCATCATTCCCATTGACATTGTAAAACACCATCAGATTTGGCATACCTATCAGATTTGACCTTCTTACCTGGTTGTTCACTCACTAACCATTTTCTATAGTGACCAGTAGCAGTAGTTTACCCCTGACCGGCGTCAGTTTTCCTTAACCAGCATTGGTTAGCTTATTTCACTTTCCCAACCACCATTTGGTACCTAATCCACTTTTTACCATCAAATTCATTTGTTCCCATGTTATTTTCTGTGTCATTTACAGAGAAGCAGCCCTACCTGATCAGTATTGGTTCACATGGTGCTGACCCAAAGACAAGCAAGTGCACTCGTATTTCACGCTAGTTGTCAACCACTCCCACCTAGTCCTTCACCACCTTCCATTTTATCACTAGCCATGGATCCCATCCAACCTATCACTATCACTACTGGAGATGAGGAGTTTACATGACTCCTTGACCAAAACCCTGCCACCTTTCAGTTTTACCTTTCCCACTCATCCACTCGAGATGCCTCAGGTCAGTTGATATATGGCATGCCCGTATCTATCCCCCCAACTCTCACTCCCATTCCTACATTGGCTCCATCTAGCTTTTTGCTACTTGCATCTACCTTCGTTTCACAGCTAGGTCCTATACCCGCTATGACTACTGCATCTGCCACCTTGGTTACCCCCACCACATCCACCATACCCTCGACAACTACCCAAAATGTAACCTCATCTGCCCCTAATGTCTCACACATACCCATAGCTACACTACCACCTCTGGTGTCAGTGACCCCTATCCCTTTTCAGAACATGGTCCTTTCCATTCCACAATCATTAACCCCCATTGCCACTAGGGTTACCATGACCCTTCCACTTCCATATACATACTATCCACCACCTCTTGTTTCATCCATTATTCACTCAGGGTACGTACCTCCTATTTCACTACCTTCTTCACCAATCAACCTACATGGCAGCACCATACACTAGAGTGCCACCCCCATTATATGCCCAAAACCAACCCTCTCATGCTACAGGAGGCACCCAATCATCGCAACCTACCAACGACCTAATCAAATTGATGTTGGACAAGATGCAGACATTAGAGGCATTGGTTTTCGGCTCCCGCAACACTCTCACCTATGACGAGATTTGCAACGAGCCCATCCACCCATCCATTCCTATCCACTCATACCCAGTGCATTGGGAAATTCCTAAATTCAATCATTTCAATAGCAAAGAAGACCCGCAGCAACATTTGCAGTCGTTCAAACATGGGTGTTATCTGATCACTCACGATGATGCCTTGCTCTTGAGAACCTTTCCCATGTCTCTGACTGGACCTGCATTAGATTGGTATAGTGGGTTACCTAGACACTCTATATTCTCATTCAGTCAGATAGCCCAAGCCTTCTTGGATCATTTTTCTATCAATATTGTTAAGAAGGTTACCATGACCGACCTATACTCCACGCATCAATATGAGGATGAATCTATCATAGATTTTGTCACTCGCTAGTGTAGCTTGATCAACCAACTCACCTTCCAACTGCCACAAATAAAACTCATCGAGCTCTTCACACGGGCTTGTGCTAGACATATCTCACCGACCTTGCAGGTCCAAACCTTCTAAACATTCGATGAAGCATTCACTATGGCATGAAAGTTAGAGATTCGTGCCATCGAAGAGAAGAAAATCTAATTACACAATAAGAATTTGGCATTCAAGTCGAATGATACCTCTTCTTCTTCCAAACCACAAAACAATTATTCAAAGGCTAAGGGCACCACTAACGCAGTGGTACTCAAGGCCGGCCTAGCTCATCCATTAAATCAGGCTACCCCCTCATCTAATCTCTCACCCATCCAAACTTTTCAATTCAGACGAGAGCAGTGGAAATACACCCCAATTGGGGAACCTTACTCTTCTGTCTTAGAAAAGCTTATCAAAGCTAGAGCCATCACTCTTCCACCCATAAAACCACACACTAGTTTTGACCATGCTGGCCCCATGCCCGCATGGTATAAAGAACATGACTTCTGTAACTATCATCGAAGTAAAGGGTCATAGTGATGGCAACTACATCACTTTCAAAAATATTGTCCAAGAAATGCTCGAGAAAGGTGAGTTAACTGTGATAATCCTAATGCACCTGCTAACCAAAACGTACACATCTTCAAGACACCATTTCGTAACCATGCCCATTCGTTTGATCAAAATGGTGAGACCTCAACTCATGATTCCCATACCCGAGAGGTCTACACTATCTTTAATGACATACCTATCACCTCCAAATTACCTCACATTCCTTCCATAGAGGAAATCCTAGCCTGAAATCCTCCTTCCACATCAGAACCAACCTCCCCTATTCCTTCACCCATAGAGGAACATCTTTCATCTCCTTCATCACCTACGGAGGATTCTTCCACTAACATCGAGACCATCTCACCCCTGGCTTCTCCACTTAGAGAAATTTTACCCACAGTACCTCCTCCACCCATAGAGTAGCACCCATCATCTCCTCTAGCTATAGAGGAGCTCCCATCATCTCCTCCACCTATCATAGACCCAGTTGAGATACCTTTTCCTCTTGGCGAGCATTCTCCATCCGCTACCCAAAATCCTGCAGACCTACTTTCGACTATCTTACCCGCGGAAGCTGAAGCTAGTCAATTTCCTATCTATAAGACATGTTTTATGGGAATTTCCATTAGGTCCTCATCAACTCCACCTATAGACGTTTCATTCTCACATTTGGCTAATCACTTAGATTATGTGGATAGAGCCTTATTATGGGGACACCTATTGCTTCATGTCTCAACGCAGATGCAGAGGTCACTTGTTGATACTTCCACTATCTACCCAAAAGTATTCCGACCAATCGAACCAAACACAACCACCTATATCACAAATCCTTCCATGACACCCATCATAACTTCACATACACCCTTACCCATAACCCAAACTACATCTAAACCCAAACCCACACCTATGACATTATCCTCTACTAAACCTATTACTACTTTAGGGGTCACCCCGACTACCAGCCTTACTCATCCACCTATCAAACTAGATTTAGCTACATCCTCCAAAGTCAACACCACACCTACTCCAACACCCAAGAAAAAGCACCAAACCCATAGAAATCATACCCCGGATGCACCAATCACACCTACACCTATCCCGTCTATCTTAGGATCTCAGCTTCCCCACATGGTCAAGAAACCTCCACCCATCAATAAACCAAAAACACAACAACCCATTCCTTCCTCACAAACCTCTAACTCACCCAGATTCCCAACATGACTTACACCCACACCTGCAGCATCTTTACCACCCATACCTCCAATACCCTCAGTTATTACTTCACTACCCACTACACTTCAGTCATTGCCTCTCACACCCCAAGCATGACCTGTATCATCTACCATCACAGCACCTTTGTTATCCCTGTGGGTAACTCACCCTCTTCCCCCATTTTCCTTTCCTTCTAGACCTCGTACACCTACATCACCTTTACCCAAGAGGGTCCAACCCAAAAATAAAACTCCACTACCCCGCAATAAGGTAGTCAAAACAACCACACATCTTCCTACCCGTCAATCTACTATACCCCTACCTAAAAAAGCACGACCGACACCCAAAACCATGCCAACACCCAAACCCATAGCTCGACCCGCTCCTCCTCTTCTAAAGACCATTCCTCAACAATCAACCACACCTACACCCAAACCCACGTTCACTTCCCATTGCAATCTACTAGCGGGGTCCTATGCCAAAATTTTAACCAACCTCCTTGAGACTTCTGTCATCACATTACCACCACTCAGGCCTTATGACCCCCTCAAACCCAAGCCAAAAGGGTTTGATGATACTAAAATTTGCACTTACCATTGTGTGTCAGGGCATGATGTGGAAAACTGCAAGGCCTTGAAAACCGTCCTCATCCAATTGTGTCCTCCAGAAGCCAACTTTGACGACGATGACCTTCTCGATGAGGATTCAGCTTCACCAACACCCATTCCCACACTACCCACTCAATAACCACAAACTCCACCCTCAAAAATCCTAGAGCCACCCCCAAGATTTGAAATTAACATGGTTCACATCAGAGAACTTTCCACACCACCACCCAAATGTCATTACGCCCAACTCACCTCACAGGGTTTTTCTCCTCCGGTAGGTTTTTTCCCGTCGTGTCATTATACCACTCACCCTACACCTTCTCCATTTGCTAAATCCCCTCAGATCAACATGATACACATCACTACATGTGCTTAGAAGGATAAGGGTAAAGAAAAGGCAACTAACCCACCAACCAATCCTATACCCAACATACCATCTACACCCATACCTAAAATCACTATCCGCGGCCCCATGTACCCCATTTCTAACAGCATCACACATCGCACCATGCTCAAACAATTACACCAATCTCCCCTCAAAATGTTCCTATATGACATCATCCAAACCTCAGAATCCCATCATCAAGCTCTCATGGAGGTTCTTCAATCTATTGAGGTTTTACCCAATGACCCTACACCTGTAGCCTCCATTATCACACCCCATCATGTAGCCTCTCTCACCAAATTAACACCTTCATCTTCACCCCACCCTATTCACCAAGTGGCCTCCCTTAGCTTCTCAGAGGAAGAGATCGCGCCACACCAAAACAATGACCCAGACCCTGCCCTCTTCACATTTGTCCACATCGATAACATATGGGTACGCCATGTGATGATGAATGGGTGCGCTAGAATTAACATCATTTCATCCCATGCATTCACTCAAATGCACATACCTGACAATTATATGCATAAACATCCTATCATGTTGCATGCATTCAATGACGCTATCACCTCTACACTAGGCACCTTCATCCTCCACATTCGTGTGGGCCCCCGCACTATTCCAGAATTGTTTTATGTTTTGGAAGGGGAATTATAATGTAACTTGTTGCTTGGCAGACCTTGGATTCATGTCATGGGTTGCATTCCTTCCACTTTGCATCGTTTTGTAAAGTTTGAACATGAAGGACACACCTATACCATTCCATCTTACCCATCACCTTTTAAAACATTCAACATGCTTTACTGACCTAATGATGTTCTCATACCTATTAAGCTGACTACCTCCGCAACCGTTACTTCTTCACCTACACCTCCACTTACCAGTATAGCCGTTGTTTCTACCACATATACCTCCTCCATTCCTATTACTGCCATAACCTCCATGGCTGACCCGTCATCTTCCCAATCCATTAACTCCACCTCCGCATTAACCTCTGACACATCATCCATTCCAGATACCTACATACCAACCACTGATCCCTTGGAAGGTGTTTTTCAATGCCTCACTCTGGGGGAGTACCACCTATATAGTGTCAACACATTCCTTACTCCACAAGAGTATGGAAGCCTTCACCAACACCCTCTCTACAATCACCGCATAGGAGAATGCCTCCTTTATGGTCCTCCTCATCTTCATACCAATCTCACCTATGGGGGACTTCATACTACCACTTACACACCCGAACCACTGCCACAAACTTGCCCCTTTTCCGCTGACTTCCAATCACTTACCAATCAGCGTTTCGCCCACACCTTCCTGCACCAATGTGAGTGGAAGGGTTTTGGTTTTAGCTTTTATGAGTAAGGCCACCATACCGTTATTCCATGTACCACTAGTAAACATAATGACCATAGTTTCCTGAACCACCTACCAAATAGGCCCACATTGAACTCATTAAGGACACTAACCCTTCTCCATTTTCTTCACCCGCTCCACCTTCATCACCACCCTCACCGACAGAGTTGATGGATCCTGAATCTATCCCTCCTAATTTATTTTTTCATAAACACCATTTCCTTGGGGCCTCTAACTTATCAATGTGAGGGCGAGGCCCCTTCCACTCTTCCCTTCCTGTATCCTGAAATGATCGATGACGATACACCTTCAATTAACATCGTTCAATGTCAAGATGATGAATCTATACTCACCTACCTTGGTGTAGAAGACTCATATATTCATCAGTCATTTACTTTTGAGATGCAAACCATGTTGAATGAATCGACTATCGAGATCAACATTCATACTCAAGATGACCCGCACATCCTAAAGATCAGACAATCTTTAGATGTTTTTGAACAGGAAGCCATCACTTCTTTTCTCAAAGATCATAACCACACTTTCGCTTGTTCTTATGCAGACATACCCAGTATTGATCCCACCATAGTGGTCCACAATATCGTAACCATTTCTGATGCCAAACCCATTAAACAAAAGCTGAGGAAAATGCACCCTCGCATTGCCCTTCTCGTCAAAGAGGAAATTCAGTGCCTTCTTTCTGTTTCCTTCATCTTACCCATTGATTATCCTCATTGGATTTCTAACATTGTCCCTGTCACTAAGGTGACAAGGGGACTCCACATTTGCATGGACTTCCATGACCTCAACCTAGCATGTCCAAAAGATGATTTTCCTTTACCTAGTATTGACTAGCTGGTTGACCTTACCGCTGGCCATGAGATGCTATCACTCATGGATGGCTTCTCGGGTTATAACCAAATCCTGCTTGCCCCAGAGGATCAACACAAAACCTTGTTCATCACCCCTTGGGGGACCTTCTGCTATCGGGTCATGCCTTTTGGCCTTAAAAATGTTGGTGCCACATATCAGCGGGCTATGACTTACATCTTCCATGACATCATGCATCACATTTTGGAAGATTACGTGGATGATCTCTTGGCCAAATCTAAACACCACTTCGCGCACCTAACCATCCTCAAAACCATCTTTGACCATCTCATTAAATATTACATCTGCCTTCAGCCTAAGAAGTGCGTCTTCGCGGTTCTCTCAAGAAAGCTCCTGGGATTTATCATTTCCCTCCGTGGTATAGAGGTTGAACCTACTAAATTCAAGGCCATTCTGGAAATGCCTCTGCCCATCAACCTTATACAACTATATAGCCCGTAAGGTAAGGTGTAGTCTATTCATTGTTTCATTTCATAATTGTCTAATCGATGTCAACCATTTCATCATCTGCTCAAGAAGGATGTCTCCTTTAAATGGGATGATGACTGCCACAAAGCTTTTGAGGCCCTAAAACAATACCTTCTCCAACCACCCATACTCATCCCACCTAAAGACGATCAACCTTTTTACCTATACATCTCAGCTACCGATCATTCCTTAGGAGCCATGCTCGCTCATTGCGATGAACAACATAAGGAGTACATGGTTTATTACATAATCCGTACTCTTTTGGACTATGAAACCCAATACACCCATCCAAAAAAACTTTTCTTAGCCTTAGTTTTCATTTCCACCAAACTCCATCATTACCTACTCAACCACAAAACCTATGTTGTGACCAACACCGACCCCTTACACTTCATGTACGCTAAACCTTATCAAAATCAGCGTGCCACACGATGGATTATGCTTTTAGCTGATCTTGACCTCAAATTCATTCATCAAAAGTACATCAAGGGCCAAGCTATCACTGACCAATTGGCCGATGCACCTATTTCCGGGGATCAACCCTCTAATTTTGACTTTCCAAATGAGTCGATTGTTACCCTTTCCATAGACGAACCCCCTTACCAAAGTACACTCTTATTCAACGGTTCCAAGTTTCAAAGTGGGGGTGGGGCTGGTATTATCCTCATTCATCTTGAGGGTGAACCCATGATTTTGTCTTTCAAATTAGATTTTGAATGTACCAATAATATTTCCGAATACGAAGTGCTCATACTAGGTCTCCAAGCCTCCTACACCCTAGATGTCAAATCAATTAACATCTTTGGTGATTATCGATAGGTCGTAAACCAAGTCAATGGTATTTACCAATTTTGTAACGAGATACTTCAAAAGTATAAACATCATGTAGACATACTTTTGACCACTTTTGATCGTTACACCCTTCAAACCATCCCACGTTCAACCAATAAGTTTTAAATACCATGGCCTGTTTAGATTCCCAAATACCCGCTTCGCCCGCCGATTCTAAAATCTTTGTCACCGTATAATGACTCCAATCACCTTCTTATTTACCTCATGATGTTTATTCAATCAGAACTGCTACCCCTGACCTAAGTGACCTTTGGTATAAACAATACTCCAACTACCTTTCTCTCTCCATCTTACCTCCTGATCTCACCCGTAATGGACAACGTGTCTTCCTTAAAAAGGTCTCTCATTGCTTCATTCTAGGTGGCCTCCTCTATAAGCGCATCTTTGACGGTATTCTCTTATGATGCCTCACAAGTTCTAAAATTCCTTATACCATTAAGGAAGTTCATGATGGCATCTGTGGCGGTCACTTCAATGGCCTTGCTATTGCTAAGCACATTCTTCGCCTGGGCTATTACTAGCCGACCCTTAACCATGATTTTTGTGACTATTTCAAACATTGTGTAAAATGCCAACAACATTCCAATCTTCATCATACACCCAGTCATGCCTTACAGGTCACTCGAGACCTTTGGCCCTTCTCTCAATGGGGTTTGGATCTTTTCGGAGAAATCAATCCTCATTCTTCCCAACGTCATCAATGGATCATCACTGCTACCGAATACTATACAAAATGAGTGGAATCCATACAACTCATTTCCATGAAAGCAGAGAAAATATGTGAGTTCATTAACCACCACATCATTTGTCGTTTTGGTGTTCCTCATCACCTCATTACTGACAATGGAAAACAATTCAAAAACAAAACATTGCAAAAACTTTGCGACACTTTCGGGATTCAGCTAAGTTTCTCATCACCTTATAACCCACAAACCAATGGCCAAGCTGAATCCACTAACAAAACCTTAAACAAAATTCTTATGAAAGTGGTTGATGATACTGGGAAGGATTGGCATACGAACATTCCTGTTTCCCTGTAGGCATACCGCACTAGTATTCATACTTCCACTACGGCCACACCATTTTCTTTGGTTTACAGTACAGAGGTGATTCTACCTCTCGAAGCTCAGATCCCCTCACTCCACATTTTTGTCCATGACATGCTCAATGATGATGACTTTTGTCAGGACCGTTTAGCACAACTAGAATTATTAGACGAATGTCATCTTAATACTCTAGATCACATTCAAGTTTACCAAAAGCGTATCAAACGTGCCCATGAATGGACCTTCCAAGTCAGTGACCTTGTCTTGAAAGAAAATCAACATGTAACCAAATCAGAAAAAAGTAAACGGGGAAAATTTTCTCCTAATTGGCTTGGACCATACATCGTGACTCATACCTATGGATCAGGTGCTTATTGTTTATCTTCATGCAATGGTAAACCTAAACCTAAACCCCTTAACGCCTTACATCTTCGACCATTCTATTGTTGACTTGTAGTCCTACCTCACTTTTGTCTCTTTCCATGCTCATCCCTTGAGTTCTATTCACTCCATACACCTCATTAATGATTAAACAAGAATCATGTGAGTACCTATCACTTGTTATCTTCTCTTGAATATGTGTACCACGTCACTACACATAGCATGATTCTCATGGTTACATTTCGTCTACCTTTAGATGAGATCCCATGCTCGTTTCACCTTGCCTTTTGAACAAGAGTCTTATTCTCCACCTTGTTCTTGTCCATGACTTCAAAGACCTCACATGGGATCAAATTCCTTGAGTCAAACTTCTAATAAAAATATGACTTCCTCAAAAGGACATCTTCCTCTTGATAACTGTTGTTATAAATAGAATGCTCCCTCGAAGGATAGCTATGCAAATCTCTTTTAAAAAAACGAACGAGAGCAACCAAAGCTTCCTGCATCGATCAACTTCATGAAGACCTCAAGGATTTTAATTTTATTCATCCCATATAGACTTCCCGCATCGATCAATCTATCTCAACTATAAGTCAAAACACTCAACCTTTTTGTCATGGACTTGCCCATTGTGATCTAGGTTCTCTTGTTTAAAATGCATGCTACCTATACCATATAAAAATTACCCACTTTTCACCCTTCAAACCATGCCCACTCTCATTTCCTACTACCTCAAGGGACTTCTTGGAACTTAGACATTTGGTGATCATGTGACTACTTTTCACCATAGAACAGTCCATCATGCAATGTCTTTAGGGTCTTACGTTCATCACCTCCACCAAGTTATGATCTACTCGAAATGATCCAACCCAATCAGGTGGCATTATTGCCCCCTCTTATCTTTTAACCATCTTTTTTTACATTTTGATTACCTTATACAGGACTTGGTCCTCGACACTTACTTTTGGAGTAGTCTTCTTCTTTCACCACAATCGCCCTCACCTACATCATTTTACCTATAATCTACCCACACCTAACAAACCTAAACCCACAACATGCCCAAAAACCTACCAACTCATTTTCATACCTCCTCATATTCTTCCCTAGCTTATGGGAGAACTACATCGGCCTGAGGTCCCTTTTCACCGGGACTATGTAGGCAGCACTCTGAGGGCATGGGGCCCTTGGAGGTTAGCTCAGCCATCCTCTACCCTAAATAATTCATCTTCCATGTGCCTCACATTACATCACACCTAACTTCGTTTCCCTTTTATACCTGAAATTAGAAATTAAACCACATACATAACAAGTTGTTTCATATTTTAAACATTATCACAGCATACATTTATTACGCCTACCATTTCTCTATCATCACTATGCATAGATTATACCACATCTCACATATGACCCATATTATCATTCATTGCATAAAATAATGACTCACAACTTCACCTACTTTCAACTCCATCATGCTTAAACAAACCTGACTCAACCATGCCTATAACCTGACTCAATCCATGCCTATAACTTGACTCAACCGTGCGTAAACGGACCTGGCTCGATCCATGCCTATAACCTGACTCAATACATACCTATAACCTGACTCAACCATGCCTATACCGACCTAACTCCATCATGCCTAACTCACCTAATTTCCATCCATATCAACACAACAAATTCATATCTCATAACACATCAACAAATCAAAAAAAAAATACCGGGTATCACATCATATAAATAAATCAACGTGTATCTCAAATATACATGGCTATCTCATCATGTCCATCATCTCAAAACCGTCAGCACTCAAGTCGATATACAATACAAAATGTCATCAGCACAGAGGCCAGTCTCATATATACAACAAAATAATGAACCAATACAAAATCTCTTCGGCATGTAGGCCGGTATATGATCAAAATATACAAAATCACTCATACATCCTCACTGTCTTCGGCACACAGGTCGGTATGTGCTCAACAATAGAACTATCTCTTGGAACGCATGCTAGAATATAATCACACAATCACTATCATACATCAAAAAATCAAGTGACCGCATATCAGGTCTCCCAGCGGATGTCCTCCATCTCTATGTCACCTATACCCTAAGCCTCCTAGGTCCCTGCTGGTGCCTCAACTAGAGCTGGTCTCCGTGCACTGGTAGCCTCTTCCTGATCAAGCCTCAGAGCTCGCTGACCCCCTGTGCTCTCCACACTGTGAGTGTGGGATCTCATCCTCTCACTGGACACCTGTTGTGCCTTGTGCACGACATAGGATATAAAGTCTATCCCAACTACGATTAGCTGGTCCTGATAGTACTTAACCTCACCTAGGGAATCTCGTATCCTGGACACAGGCACAGTCTGTGGTGGTCCCATAGGTCTCGACCCCTGTACCTACCCTGAGGGACCCTGTCCTGCTCTTACCTGTGAACTAGGACCCGATCCCGGTGCCTGTGAAGGTGGTGCCTGTGGTGGTGCCCCCTACCCCTGTGCCTATATCTGGGCTTGTAAGACCCCAATCTATGCCTAGGTTATGGCCAACTAGCCCTGTAAACCTACCACCTAAGCCTGTAAGGCTGCCACCTGACCATCCCCCTCCTCTCCATCTCCATCTCCTCCACCAACCATGTGAGCCTAAAGATTGGCCACCTGTACATGTAGCTCTGCTACCTCTGCCTCCTAGCCCTCCAGCTGTGTCTGTAGTATACCCAACTGGGTAATGAGCGTAGCTACCTGCCCCTGTAGGGTGTCTCTCTGTACTGTAATGGTAGCTAGATCCTGACTACCTCGGTCTGGGTGGTATGGCTCATAACTGAGCCACCCACCACTGCCTGTACCTGTATGTGCATCTGGACATCATCTATCTACTGGTCCACTGGCTGACTCCTCCTACCTTGTGGGCACTGTAGGATATGGTAGAGGTAAGGGCCTCTCCACGTCATTTCTCTGATATTGTGGGAAGGGCAGAGGAATGTCCTTTACTAGCCTGAACTTTTGTCAGACTCTTTCTACCAGGATCATCTCGTCCTCCCCATGCACATGGCGACCCTGTATCCATCTCTCTAGCTAGAGCTCAGCTAGCTCCTCATGCATATGCCTATATGAGGGGAATCCCACATATGGCCTCCATATAATATCCACTCTGGACAACCCCTCCAGTAACTACCAAAAATGGGCCACATCATGTGTTGGCCTATCAGATCTCTGCTCTCCTATCATCGGCACCCATCTCCTATATCCCACCCACACAAATCGCATTGGGAATGCATCTGCTAGGGGCATCCCTATAGGATGCATACAAAATATGTGCTTATAGGCCCAACAATGGAGTATAAATGTAAAACATAGGCTGAACCTGCACAGCCTTCCATATGCCCACAACTCCCTGTACAACTGCACCAAGAATGTTGGTGCCCAAGCAAAGTGGGTCTCATGCACCATCATGTCGTGGAGTACCCCCATCAGTGATCGGGGAAAGTGTCCACCCTCTACATCTGGCAGTGCATAGTAGCACACTGCCTCCATCAACAGAACCACTAGCCTCGTCTCCTCTAGACATGCTAGGTACATCTCTCCATAGCTCAAACTGGCACTATGGAATCTCAGATCGGCCATTCCCTCTTAAAAAATAGACACAATCAGCTCCTCTGAGGCCTCAGAAGAGATAGAATAAACCTGTGCACCTAATATGGGTAACCTAAGAATCTGGAACATGTCCTCCAGGGTGATAGTCATCTCACCCATCGGCAGGTGGAACGTGTTGGTCGCGGAGTCCCATCTATCGATGAGCGCGACCATCAAATTGGGCTGTCGGACTACATGTCCATAGTGACTTTGAACCCACTCAAGCCCACTACCTCCACATGCTATCAGCTCCTCCGGGGTTGTTGTGCCACGCACTATCACCAGTAGAGGTGGAACCCTGTCTCGCATATGTAGCTGTGACTCTCCCCTGCATCCAATATAAGCACGACCATTAATTTACATATATCAATCCATATTCAACCATTATCATTTCTCTATACCTTATTTTCACCCTAACCATCTCAACTACCTAACCCACACCACTTTTAGACCCTTGTGCCCACTAATCCGACCAGTACTGGTTCATCCTAACCGACCCTAGTCACCCTTTAACCGGCATCAGTCACCTGTTTGGTGACCAATACTGGTTCACCCTTACCGACCCTGGGTTACCCCTTAACTAACATCAGTCACCTATTTGGTGACCGATACCCGGTTCCACCTAACCGATGCCAGCCAAACTTGATTGATGCTGGTCACTGTCACAGAAAAACCCACGATTTTCCAAAACCCCCCTTTCTAAAAAACCTTCCCCCTACCCCTTTTACCCTCCTACAATGACCTAAACTACCCTTAGACCTCCACCCACTACCCCTATCCCATTTATTCCCCTCCCCATCCCTCCTTTTACCCAATATACCCCCATTCCCCAATTTAATTTTTGCTAACCCACAAAAATGAAAAATCAACACAACCTACAAATAAAACTAAAAACTCCTCTAATTTATCAAATCCACAACATAGAGTAGACCTATTTGGTGACCAATACTGGTTCACCATTACAAACCTTGGTTACCCCTTAACTAACATTGGTCACCTGTTTCGTGACCAAAACTGGTTCCACTCCTATTACCAACATTCATGCCAATACTGTGAACATGACGCAAGTCACTGGTTTGCGGAAATTTGGATACCCGTAGAGTTTTCCAAAACCCCCCTTGTCTAAAATTACCTCCCCCTACCCCTGTGTAATAATCCCTCCTACATATTGACCTAAGTACTACCGTTGGACCTCCAGTTTATCTCACCCCTAGTCCCATTTAGGTCCCCTCCCGTTGACCTCCTTTTACCGAGGTATACCCCCATATCCCCAATTTAATTTGTGCTAGACCCACAAAAATGATAATGAGATCAGGAGTTGACAAACCTACCTTATAAAAGCTAAAAAATCCCATATATCTATCAACCTCCTTATACAACATAATAGTATCCCGAGTGCTTTGAATCTCATCACGCTATGCACCATCTCGGTGGCATGTTCTTTGTGCACTGTACTAGTGGCCCACCCAATCCCTCTCTGGCCTCCTCCATCACTGAATACCTACTCACAACCTCTCACCAATTGAATCCCTCGCAATGATTCTATGGACCTGCTACTCACCAAACAATCACTTGTCAATCACACTAGGTAGCTCAATGTTCCATGGTTATCACAATAATAGAGTTTTCCTCTCTCAAGAGTGGTGATTTTGAGAGGACGTGTTTTCTCACTTCGAACAATAACAAATGAATAACAAAAAATGTGGATTTTTTTTATAACAAACCCGACCTAACTGATGTCGGTTACCCTTGACCAACATCAGTCGCTTGCCCTACCTAACCGTCATCAATTTCCCTCTACCGACATCAGTTATCCATGACTAACATTGGTCACCCTTAACTACACATTGCCCTACATTTTAACCTTTACCCTACCCCTACTTCAAGGAGGTTCTTAACCTCACCCGACCTTATACCCTAGAAGCATCATTGTTACCCCATGGTCTGCCTGTTGACCCTACTCCATTTACCTCTACGTTTCCTAAACCTCATCATTTACTACCTCCCTTCGTCCTCCTCTTGGGACTGGGTATTTTACCCCTACCTTGCGCTTACCCATGCCGTGACCTAGATATTTTGACCTTGACCATCACTAGTGACCTTTGACCTCATGTGTTTTTTATAGCTTACGGCCATATCTTACCTGTGCAATGTTGACCAGAAATGACCTGTACCTAGCCTATTACCATGATCTGGGCCTAACAAACTGGCCACATGTACATGATGATGGCATCTGACTACCTCTACCTCTGAGCATACATCTCCAAGCTGTCGTCTGATTTAGATATACCCAAAAAAGGCAATGGGTAATGAGTAGTAAATGCTACCATATTTCCTGTAGGGCGTCTGTCATGCAGCCTCCCTACATGGTAGCTAGATCCATGTCTACCTCCGGTCTGGGCTGGTATGGCTTCCTAACTGAGCTACTTGCCACCACTTCGACTGTACCATAAATGAATCTTACACTGAGCAACAGGTGCATGTAGATCTCTCATTGACCAGTTGTAATGAAACTGTTACCCTGACTCGGGTATGTGTTTACCAGATACAATACCTAAACGTTCCTACGCAGGTAACCTATAGTTTTAAGTGTTAGTCTTGACCATATCCTATACCTGTGGATATCCAGAATCACTTCTTACCTCATTTGGATAAACCTATCAACCTTCATGTTACGATGTAAATACAATGTCCTGCTCTTCAACTTGGTAGGGTCATTGCTGCATTTGTATATATGTG
This sequence comes from Taxus chinensis, assembly GCA_019776745.2. NCBI lineage: Eukaryota > Viridiplantae > Streptophyta > Pinopsida > Cupressales > Taxaceae > Taxus > Taxus chinensis. The sequence continues at coordinate 277,272,990 of CM034149.1, read as the reverse complement.
TGTGTGTTTGAAAAGTTACTACCTCTGACCCTAACCCATTACCTAGTCGTTACTTGAGTAGACCTTGCTTTATTCTTTAAGTGTCTTTTTTTCCCTTGTTATCTACCTAATTCTTGTTCCTCAAACATTCACCTTTTTGAGTGAAACCACTCACTGATTACTACCTTCGGCATCATCAGTTCCTGGTTTCGATGGGGATCTGACACTTCAATCCATGCATGGGAAAATGCAAACCACATCTTATTTTTGGCTTAGTGGGCTCACTTACCAATAAAAGATATGCAACAAAAATGGCGAAAAATGTAGACACGTAAAATTAGGTCACACTCCCCTTTGGTCCTAAGTTATCACCAACATCACATGCACCCCTGTGTTTATACAAAGTGCAGGAGGAGGTTGATCAGCATCACGGTGTGATTGGTCACCAACATGGAGTACTGCTCTCCAATGTATGTGGTGACTTGCTACTTGAGATAGACCTCCAGAGTTTAGCTGGTTCTTGCTCCTAAAATACCTGCCACAATGGATTACTCTAATGTTCAGGTTTGAAACTAAATATTCCTATATCTAAATTTCCTAAGGGACCATGGGAATATGATGAGTGCTATAAAATAAAATCCTACACTAAAGTGGTGATACTTTCAGAAAAGGAGGGTGTGAGGGTAGTCTCCAAATGTGTGAAATACCAGAAGCAAAGTACACACTAGAACCAGGTTGATGAACCACCCTTCTCCATAATCTATGGAAAATGCACTTTGACAAACAATATTCCATTGCATACAAAATGATAATGGATCCCTTTGCAAGAATCATCTAGGTAATAGACTCAATATTCTTGTAGACAAGATTAAAGGGGCAAGATAAGAATGCCCCATGAAAACACAGCTAAGGGAAGATGACATGTTACGGAACTACTATGTTTATTGCTGTGAACATGATAGTGTTACAGGTTTGGGTCTATTATAGGATATTAGGGCCTGGATCACCATGCAAGGAGTCCACTACAAGGTGCCTGTAAGCACACTTGGCTTCAAATTGAGAAGTATTAGTTGTACGTAGAGCTTTGCGATCTGAAAACTTCTCTTTTTACATAGGTGAGCCCAACACTCCAATTTAGGAGAAAAAATGAAAAGATCCTAGAGAAGTGTGAGAGATATGAGTGATAATCCCGATAGGATCTGACTCCTTCAACCACTTGTAAGAGGAATTGAATGGAGTAAAATGATTATATACCTACTTGCAAAAGGCTCCCTATACTATCCCGAATGATGCTGCAGCAGAGAATAGAATGATGACCATGCCTATTAATTGCTCTGTCCCAACCACCAAATGGTTACACTGATTGTGAACTCCAACCACTGTTTTCACTAAAAAATCTAGACACAATTTCTCATCAAATCTGGAATTTCTCGCATTGATCTTGTGGACCCGCTACTCACCAACCACTCACTCGTCAATCACACTGCCATCTCACTGTTCTGTTTCATCCAGACACTTTTCTCTCTTTTTTTTCATTTTCTCACTTCGTAAAATAACAAATTAAGCACCAAAAACGTGGATTTTTTATTTTTATAACAAACCCGACCTAACCGACGTCGGTTACCCTTGACTAGCATCAGTCGCATGCCCTACCTAACCGTTGTCGGTTTACCTCTACCAACGTCGATTATCCATGATTGGCATCGGTCACTATCACTTGCACATCACCCTAAATTTTATCCTTTTACCCTACCTGTACTTCCTTTTTTTTACCTCACCCAACCTTCACCCCACCTTTACCCTACCCATTTACCTCACCTTTCCTGCCCTCATCATTTACTATCTCCCTTTTTCCTCCTTTGGGGACTCGTTATTTTACCCCTACCTTGACCTTACCTATGTCGTGACCTTGATATTTGGACATGGACCATCGCTAGTGACCTTTGACCTCATGTTTTCACTGTAACTTGTAGCACTATTACCTGTGTTGTTGACCTAATGACCTTACCTAGCCTATTGCCGTAACCATTTATCCTGACCCTACCTTTGGTGTACTGGAACATACCTAAATGTTCCTACACTTAACCTATGTTGTGTTTCCTAACCATATCATATGCCTTGGATACCGGAATCACTTCAACCTTGTTTGGATAAACCTATCAACCTTAGACAATGTAGAGTTTTCTTGCTCTTCAACTTGGTAGTTTTTTGTAGTTTATACGTGTGTGTTACTTTGATTGTTACTACCTTTGACCCTGACCCATTACCTAGATTACTTGAGTATACCTTGCTCCTTTTTTCTCCTGTTATCAACCTTCCTTTTCATCACATTTACTTTTTATCAAACCACTCACAGATTCTGCCTTCTACCTCGTCAGTTCCGTGTTTGAGGTGCATCACCTTCACCCACACATGGGGCAACCACATCTTATTTTTGTTAGCGTCGCTTACTAACACAAGCTATGCAACAAAAAGGGGCAAAATGTAGACACTAAAATTAGGTCACACTCCCCTTTGGTCCCTCAACAAATAAGCACCTTCATCACATTCACCTAGCCATGGCCCCCTTCACCCCACTAATATTAATTTAATTAATTTAATTAAATTAATTCATTATCCTCACCATATTTATTATCTAAATATCTTAATTTAAATAATATCCACACATACACTTCACCTAAACACCTCACCAAGCCAACTCAACCTAAGACCTATTCTTAGTAAGTTGCCATAACTAACTAAGACTTTCCCAAACCCTAAAAATCAATGCCTACATTCCCTCTAACCACATTCCTGCATGCTTACAAGAAGCTCCCGGTCTAATCTATGGGTTAACAGCACGAGATATGAGAAAATCAAGAGGATCTCCCTAGTCTAGTAAACCTAGGAAATCTCTCCTTGACCGACGCCGGTTACCCCTAACCATCACTGGTTAATCCAGAACCACCGCCGGTTACCCTTTTAACCCCAAAACAACCTAATTCTCAACGTTGAAAAAAGGTTGGAAAAGATTGAAAATTTTGGCGAACATTAGCACATTCCAGAAAGATATTACATCTTCTGAGAGTGAATTCTAGTGAGAGCACGCATGTAAAGAAGGAGATCAAGAATCTTTTCCTGCACAGCCATCCTAGCAATGATCTAATCTAACCAAAAAAAGAGGAATGTATATGCAGCCCATGCAGAAGCTTTCCATTAATTGGTGACCACCTGCAGCCTTCAAACCTCTCATCAGCACCTTCATCCCTCACTCACTGGCATCCAGGACTATAATCCAATTAAGTAAACGTTATACTTCTCTGGTTCATTCCATTTCATCATTATATTATCATCTTTTGTTTACTTAGCCACCCATTGACCTCCTTCAACATTCCCCCTCCATATACCCATTAAAACCTCACCAAATCCCTCCTAAATCACCCAATACCTCATCCCGACCAACCAAATTCCTTTTGTGCAATCACAAAGGAGACCTAAATCTCATTCTATGGCATTCCTAGAACTCCACAATAACCGGCACTGATTATACCCAACCACCGTCGGTCACCCTTAACCGAAATTAGTCTCTATATTTTCCCATACAACCTGGAATAGTGACCTACCCACCTAATTCCCTCTTACCCTCATTTCTACCTGAGACCTACAACCTGGAACAGTGACCTACCCACCTAATTCCCTCTTACCCAAAACATCAAATTTAGTCTTTCGCGGACTTGAACCATGCCGAAAAGTAAAAACTATGTCATAAAAATGGTCATTGTGTAGGGGAGACTATTAGCTTTGTATAAATACTGAGACCTCTGTCAAATCTACAGAGACCCAGAACCAGTTATTTGACCTTTGGACCCTATTCTAACCTACCCTGTTAGATTAGATCTATATCTTATCGGCGTTTTAAAAAAAAAATACCAAGTCATTGAATTTTGAGTGTTTATTGTGTTTTAAGTGAGATACCTAAATCATTTTGAATTACAATGGGTTTTACCTTATTTACGACATTGAATTGTTCAAAACAATGTACTGAAAGCCATCTAGGAAGTATCACACTTCCTGGATCTAGCATACGCTAGGCAGTTCACTACATATATTGGTTAACTTTTTCTGGTGGTCTTGCTTTGCATTGCAGGTAGTTCCTCCTAGCCAAAAGGAAGCTCTCACAATTAGCTGTGGATTCAGAATTCATACGTGCACAACAACCCATCAACCAGCATTAAAACAGGTATTCCTCCTATGCCCGTTACCCTATCTGTTTCGTCAATACTTCAAGCAAATGATCTAGAATCAGGTGAAATAGAGATCACCCAAAAATCTCACTTTTGGCATGAGATCTCCCAAAAAACTTGCTCTTGGCGTGATATCACCTAAAAAATCACTCGTCACATTATTTCAAGACATTTTTCTATCCTTTATAGACTTATACATTAGGTGCACACTTTCCTTTATCTCTACTTTTACACACTTTTACATACTTTACTTAAATTTTTCATATACAAAACTTTGACTACTCTTTCACTCTTCTTTTGCAGGTTCATCGTTAATACTCAACAAGAAGTAGCCTACATCAACAAATACAAACACAAAAATAGGTACAAGCAACACATACGCTTCAACCCTAAGGTCACTTTCCTTTCCTAGTCTCCAAATTTTTTCTTTAGAATCAATTCACGCTTCACTTGTCCACTCGGCATGCTAGGCGTCAATCTCTATACAAGATCATAAGATACACATATAGTTATCTACTTTATGTTATCGAGTATTCACTCAACAACATAAAGTGGGGGAAAATGTAGACACAAAATCAGGCCCTTAGGTAGATTTCTAGGTCCTAAAAGATTGCTAGCATTTATATGATTCCTAAGTAAGGAAATTAGTGGTTGGCAACTATCTTTGGCCTCTTTTCTTTGTATTTTGCTTTCTCTTTGGTCTTCAAAAAATAGTGGTTGAAAACTAGTGGTTTATACCAGCGGCCAGCCAGGACAGCAGTGCCTAGGCACTCTTGTCCCCTCTTGGAACCCCTAACCCTTTCTTATCTTACTCACTTATTTTGGGTCTCTTTCATATTTTCGACGTATTTTTTATTAAGAAAATATTGAAATAAATTGATGCCTGGTACTAATTATGTAACAACGCTAAATATATACAATGAAGTACATGTTTTACCTAAGACAAATAAGATAGAAAGTATAAAACTCTAGTTACAAAGAAGGGATATGAAGACTTAGATGATTCACAATTAAATTTGGATTTTTCCAAAGTGACAGAATGATGAGGAGAGAGGGGAAAGTGTCACACCGAAGCTCAGAAAATTGTGCGATCACAAGATCTACCTGGGCTAGGGCACCCAGATTTGGTTAGGGGCACCTGCGAACACTACAGACCTACTCTGGACACCTATGACTACTCAGAACTTCATAAGACCAAATTTGGAGGGTCACAAGGTATTCATTGTCCTTTACTACATGTCGTTAGTATGTCACATCAAGTTCATGGATGTCGCTTATAACCTATAATGAATAAATCACCTATAAAACCCCAAAAACACATCAAATCCAAAAAATAAAATAATGCAAATGAGGGGTCAGACTATCTTCGGTTGTCAAACAAGTGAACTTATGACCAAGTGTTGCACTACGTCTCAGACCTAGTGTAGTTATATGTGCGTGTGTCTCAAAATCATGCCCTAATTGGCTTTTGTGTGTATCTCAATTGATAGCAAGCAAGTATTTAGATGTAAAATATGTAAATAGATAAGCACAAAAAATAATGAATTTCCCTCTTGAGAAGTGTATGCAGAAAAATTCAGTCCCTTGCCCTTGTGTGGATGTTAGATGAATGGTTGAATGCTCTTGATAATGCCTTTGGATACAACCTTAGGTTGTGATAGCTAATGTTTAGTGCTTGGTCCTTTATTATGGTCAGATAAATTTATATTTATATGATTCGCTTGCTTGAATTTCATAATTAACACCGAAAAGGCCGAATACCAAAAAGATAAGATGGCCAAATGGGTAGAAAGGACCAAAAAAATGTAAATAAAGTACAAAGAGGTCGGGGGCGCCCATAAGGGACAAGAGCGCCTAGCGCAGACATCTTGATTGTGCGTTGGTGTTCAGAATGAAAAATGCCAAAGTATGAAAAGACAGACTAGGAAAGTAGGAGTGTAAGACCAAAAGAGGAAACATAAATAAAGCAAAGAGGCCAAAGACATGGGTTAATTAGTACTTTTATTACTTAGGAATCATATGAATAGTAGTATGTGATCAAGACTAGATAAATACCCAAAGTGTGTGATTTAGTGTCTACATTTTTCTCCACTTTATGTTGTTGAGTGAATTCTCAATAACATAAATTAGATAAGATATGTGTACCTAATAACCATGTAGATTGATGGCAAAGAGTGTGCCGAGAAACAAGGAAATACGTGGAGTGATAAAAAGTGAAGCGTGGAAGCTAGAGAAGAGGAAGTGAAAAAATGTGATGATGATGATGACGACCGTAGGGCGAGAGTGTATGTGTATATATCATGATTGTACCTATTTTTTATGTCACTCGATGTTGTGATGATGTGTGATTGTTGTGACTACCGCTTCCCATAAGGGCAGACCTAGAAAAGAGAAGAACGAACAAGTAGTCAAATACACGTATATATGATCAAAACATGTAAAAGTTGTGTAAAAGAATGTTAAAAAAATGAAAAAGGAACATGTGCAATTGGTGTGTGATGATTGAAAGAGATGGAAAGGATCCTGAAGATGACAGAAGAATGAGTTTTTCTGGAGATCTCACACCAATTACGCTGAGTCTGAGTTTTTTGGGTGATCCCATGCAAGAACAAAATAAATGTAGGGAGAAAATTTTGGTGTCATCCTCCAAAATTTAACTACTTCCCTAAGTGTGAACACCACTGCAAATGGTGTGTAAAAGTCCAATCCATTATGAACAATTTTGATCCAATGAAAAATTAGAGAAAGGTGTAGTTCATGTATGTCAAGCACTGAAGGACTGTCTATCATATAAACTTTATTGTGTACACTAACAAAAATTGTGTTGAACTGAAAAAAAAAACGTAACTTCCCCTTAGTAATAGGCATCCAAGAAGGGTCAGGGGCACCTAGGTGCTACTATTTGGGTCTAGGTGGTGGTGACTGTGTTGTGCCGATAGTCAAGATCTAGGTCATTGTTGATACTAAATACTATGATGATTATGTTCTATAATGTAGTGAATTTTGATTGTAGACTATTGAATGGGGTGACTAATTCACCCAATAGATTCCCTCCTCGTTTGGGGTGCATGTGACATTACGAAGGAGTATGCGGCCCAAAGGAGGACTGACCACTAAACTTAAATTGATGCCTTACAGGTGGAGGAGGGAATACACTTATTAGAAACCAAGGAACATGTAAAAAAATTGGCTAGAAAATAAGTGTTAGTGCAAACGAGGTAAACATGCATGTAAGAAGACAAGATGTAAGATAGAAAGCAAGAAGATAATATGCAAACAAAAAAATAATGCAGATAAAGTAGACCATGAAAAGTGGTTTTCAAACATGGGACATCACTCACGATGTTGCAAGACATGCAAGGTTTATATAGCAAAATTTAGATAGTATGCACACAAAACAAAGGGAAAATCCTGCAAACAATGACATACAATAACAAGTAATGGCAAAAAATAACAAGAAATGTAACAAACACCCATAGAATAAAATAGACCTATAAGACAAATGTTGCACATGAAGCACCCGTTAGCATGTTAGAAAGATAAAATGTATGTCAAAGCGTGAATAATCCGATATAGTAGTGTGCTATAAAAAATGAAACAATAACACTTGTGTTGTACAAAGGTGGATGCCCCCAAGAGCCGATGTGGGACTGGTAATAGGTATTGTACCAAGCATATGTGTTACGTGTATCTATCTATATGAAATTTTAATCCAAAACTAGAAAGCAATGAACGCACATGTGTATATGGAGAGATAAATGGCATACAAGATATTTGTCTAGCATGTGTAATAAAGTGTATATGTAAGCATGAGTAAGCAAGAGTAAATGCAACCAATATATGCAATATGTTGTGGATGAGACGGAATGGAATGTAGAGTGAGTGATAGGATCATCATGCAGATGAGTATTATGTGATGAGGTTCATTTATAAATTCCCCCTCAGCAGTCGAGAATGAACCATGCAACAAGATTGCGTCATAGGGAAATGGTTTTGACTGTGCACTGGAAAGATGTGATCATGAAAGCATATAGTGTAGAGAGTGTGTGAGTGAGTGAGTGAGTGAGTATGGTGAGGTTAATTTTAGATTGAAACCCTCAACAGTCAAGTATGAACCATGGAACTAGAGTGCATCATAGAGAAATGAGCGCAACGTGTAAAAGTATATGTAAGAGTGATATATCATGAATGCATAGAATGAATAATGCACTTAGTGTGTGGTAGAAGTTATGAGAAAAAGGTGTCAAGCATGTGTGAATTATGCAGTGTAGTGTGTGAGTTTCATGTGTAAAGTATGCCATCAATAGTCAAGTGTGAACCATAGCACAAGAGTATGTCATCGAGTAATGATTATACCAAGAGTGTCTCAAGATGTGTAAAAAAACGTGTGAAAGAGCATATGTGTGCATGAAAGAATGAACCTCCCCTCCTATGAGATGTATGTAGAAAAATACAGTCCCTTTCCCTTGTGTGGATGTTAGATGGATGCTTGAATGCTCTTGATAATGCCTTTGGATACAACCTTAGGTGGTGATAGCTAATGCTTAATGTTTAGTCCTTTACTATGGTCACATAACTTTATATTTATATGATTCCCTTACTTCAATTTTGTAATTAACTCCAAAAATTCTAACTACCAAAAAGATAAGATGAAAAAACAGATAAAAATGACCCAAAAGATGCGATAAAAGTACAAAGAGGTCAGGGGTACCTAGAGGGGATGGGAGTGCATGGCGCTAGTGTCCAGAATGAAAAATGTTGAAGTATGAAAAGACAGATTGGGCAAGCAAGAGTAAGACCAAAAGAGGAAACAAAAATCAAGCAAAGAGACCAAATACACAGGTTAATTAGTATTTTTCTTACTTTGGAATGATATCAATAGTAGTATGTGATCAAGACTAGATAGATACCTAAAGTGCATGATTTCGTGTCTACACATTTTTACCTATGGGTCGGCCTTCTAGATGTCAATTACAAAACTCAAACAAGGGGATCATATAATATATACTTATGTGTTCAAAATCAAGGACCAAGTACTAAGCATTACTATCATCACCTAAGCTTGCATTCTAAATCACTAAGAATCATTTTCATTATGTCTATTAATTTGGCATCCATTCAAGTGCAAAATGGGAGACCTTGTATATTATGCACTACACCGCATAAGGAGGGTAAGTCAAATGAGTAGTTCGATCCACTGATCATATTGATGACATAAGGAGATTCTAGCTAAGAATCCGCTATCATGTGTGCTTAACATTGCACTAGGGCATCAATTTCATGAGAGGCTCACGGTAATGGAAAGACTTGGAGGCTCACTAATATGTATTACAACACTCCATCATAAGTTCACTCTGAATGAGGATGAGAATTGAAGAACTAGTCGTGACTCCCCATTCTAGAAGCTTCCTTTTAGATGTTGATGTAGTTTGTGGGATTTTAAAGTTGTAATCATGGATTCTTGCATAGCCTGAAATTTATCTTGAAATAAATAAGAGTAACTAGCATGTGAATCAGACTTGGAACAATAGTGATTGACCTTGTGACACATAAGACTAATCAGAGTCATCAAGAGATTTTATGCAAAGATAAGCACTAACTTGTGAAGGAAACATGTTTATCAGGGCCCAGACGACCATAGTTACTAGGGTCATTCCTGATAGAGCATAATTTACAAGACAGGTAGCATTATGACAGAGTTTATTGTTTGTAAAGAGTACTTGACCCTGAGACCTTATGAGCTTCATGATAGATTCAAAAATAAAGATCCAAGGGTCATTCAAATGTGGGTCTCACTCAAAATGATTAATGCTAAATATGGTTTCAATATATGCCTAATCTTATGTGTTTTTGTCATACTATATAAATGAAATTGTACATCATTAAGTTCAAGAAGTTAACCCAAACAACTAGATTCAATAAATTTTTTATGAAACCACTAACAAGTACAAAATAGGAGAAATAGGTACTTATCTGAGTTTAAATTAAAATTGATAGAGTCAATCACCAAAGTGATGACCCAGTGAAGCAGATAGTACAACTTTTTTTGAAAATGTTTTTACAGAGACCCATACAAATGTAGGATATGTGAAGAGAATAGACTAGAATTAGGGGCGCCTGGATGTAGGGACATGGGTGCCCTAATGATCTGTTTCTAGGCATCTGGGGTCTATGAATAAATCTTGATTAATACCTTATATTTTCAAGTGGTCAGTAAGTTGTTCAATTATTGTTCACCTTTAGCCACTTATGAGGTCTACACCAAGATTAAATCGATTTTTATCTCAGAATACTTGTAATTGAAGATATGATTACATGCAAAATTTCCTTTATCGAAGAGTAGCACCAGTCAGAAATCCTAAAAAATGAAAGATGCAAAATGAGGCAATGCGAAGCACTATCCTCGCGTTATCATAATGCGTGCACACTTACACACTACAGCGATGCACTACATCTCAGACACACACACACACACACACACCAATTTGTAAGTTACTATGTGTGTAATGTGATGGAAATACAAAAGTGCCCTAGAATGGCTCTTACTGCATGTCACTACTTGATAGTGAGCAAGTAAACTCAGATGTAACAGAAATATACATAGATGTGTGCAAGGAAGTAGAACATTACTTCACCTATGTCAATGATTAGATAACTCACACTAACTGATACTGGGTAATTATCTAGTCTTGATTGCATACTACTATTAATGCTGATTCCTACAGTAATAAAAGTACTGACTAACTCCATCAACTTTGGCCACCTAAACTTTGAAAACTCTATTACCACTTTATGGTATTACACCCTTACTTTCTTAGTAATGCCTTTTTATACAAATCGAAGGATAAATAATAACCTACACTAACACCCCCTCTATAGGCTCAACTTAGGATGGTGGGAAATAAAGTGGGTCCTGACAACAAGGCCTACTAAGGTGGCCCAAATGACCTTAGTGTAACTTTTTTTCACATCTTTTGGGTAAAATGTTGTCAAAATTCCCCCCCCCGGGGGTAAATTTCGATAACATGCATCCAAAAGTTGCAGAAAAAGCAATATAAGGTTGGATCCAGGAAAACCCCAGTGTAAAGCTACAATTGGCTATAGCCATCATGTATCCTCCAAAGTAACCTCACGAGGTGATTGTGTCTTAGAAGTAGATGTAGTGAAGAGTGGATCACCATGGAAAAGTGAAAGAATCTACTAAGTGTCTTATAGATCGAAAAGCAAGGTGTGGTTCATCTGGGATCAAATGGAAGCGATACTCTTCACGGTGAAGGTAGCCAAAGTGAGCCGAAGACCACATCAAGAAACTGCCACGTGTCCAATGCAGAAGTGAAGAAGGAATGTGAAAGGTCTTGAAATTGAGTATAATCCTACCTAATAACTAATGAGTCTTGTATTAAGATGCTTGCTTTCTAGAAATTCTGTGGTGGACTAGAAGTTGGCGGATCAAGAAATAACTCCTCTAAAAATGGAAAGCCTGCCAAGGATATGGTAGAGGAGAGAGAACTCATTCAGCGAATGTAGTCAGCTATTATGCCACGATAAGTTCTCATTGGAAGTGTTCTCAGAGCGCGGGAAGAATTTCAAAAAGTCTAGGTGAATTTCGTAAAGAATATAAAAGTGCCCTAAATCTGAGAGATCGCCATATACTTCTGAGTTCAGATGCTCGGATTTACACGCTCTTTATATCATACGTGTCATTAGCTGGTAAAATCTCTAACATACACGTCAATCCAGAGTGAACTCAATCCGTATGCATTTACTAAGGTTCAGTTATGGAGGATGAAAATCAAGAAACACCTCCAGCGCGAATAACCAAACAGAAGTGATGCGTCAACAAACAATAGATTGATTCAGAAAAAAGTGAAAAAATTGGCTAAGTCCTGCTAAAGGGAGCAACTGGGACATTTGGGACGTCAAGGCGCGGATCGGCCGAAAAGCCTCCAGGCGGCCCAAATTACATTTGGGACAAATTTCGAATTCCTCTCTCTTTTCTCTCTCATTCTTCCTATAAATTGTAAGGAGGGGCTTCTTTCTAATGTTGGACATTCTTGTTTTGCAACCCCTCCCTTCTCTCTTGCTTGTAGGAGAATTCGTGGAGTTTTCAAACCTCCCATATAGACTGTAACACCGTTTTTTGCCTTTTGGCCATTGCAATGTATTGAATCGATCCTTGAGCAATATATATATGTCTGTGATTGAACTTAAATCCTCTCATGTATTCATTGTTGTCATTCTGATCTCTCATTACACTTCGGTTACCTATGCATGGTGTGGTATTGCATCTATATGATCTGTGTTTATGTTGCAAAGCTTATGTTCTTCATTCCTCGGTGCATCACCTCCTTAGCTTAGGTTTATTTATATGCATTTCTCTCTCCCTGTCTCCTTGGTAGTTAGTTTAGTTTTTCTTGGGTAAACCTCTGCGTTTCATTTGTGCATCTGAACAGAGGAATAGGAACCAGCCTTTCTCTGGAGAATTCTTTCTCATTTTTTCAAGTCCCACACTTGGAGAAAGGATTCAATGTTATGCAATCACACTGGATATTAGTTTGATCAACCTAGAAATCTGATCAACATCCAGGGGTGCTGTGATTTTGCATCAACAGTTTTGGCACGCCCGGTGGGACCTAGAGGTCTCATTTTTATTGCAGCAAAGTTGATATACATCTGTTGCAATTTTCTTGCTTAAAAAGAGCTATTATTTGCATATCTGGCGACTCCAAAGGGAAGCATCAACTGGTTTCAGCAGTACAGGCCTAAAATCTTATGAGAAGAATCACAAGGTCAAGAGCTGGAGAAGAGGAAGTGTTGTTTGAGTACCTGCAACTGTCTCCAAGAAGAAGGCAAAGAGGAAGAAGGATTCAAAGGTCTCCATCTCCACCAAACAGAACTCTCTCAACTCCTCCACCTGAGCGGCCTTTCTTTCAGTATACAAGGGTTTTAAGACCAATCAGAATGGCGCAACCAGTAAACCCCTATGTCAACTTCACAGGCAGCAGCCCACTTGCTCTCAATGCACAAAATCCAATCCCAGTAGTAGCATTGAAGAACATTCGATATTTTACTGGAGAAAATCAGACCACTCCTGGTGATCATGTCAAGGACATTGCTAACATTTGTGCAATCCATGAGATTAATGAGATGCAAGTAGCTGTCAAATTGCTGGCATCTTCATTCAAGGGAAAAGCATTGCAATGGTTTAGGAGCCTTGAAGCTGGTTCTATCACGAATTGGAATCAGTTATGCATAGTTCTCCATGAGCAGTTTGGAGAAAAGGGAGACAACTTGTCTCTTCTGGAACAATTGACAACCATCAAGAGAGCCCCCAACGAGCAGCTGACTGACTTCAATTTCAGATTTCAAAGATCTTGGGATAGAATTCCGGTGGCAGTCAGGCCAACAGTAGAAGGTGCTTTTCTGTACTACCTTAAAGCTTTAAATTCTGATATTTCTATGTTAGTTCAATCTATGTGAGGCACAACTATCCCTGTTGCTTATAGTATTGCCATTAGAGCTGAAAATTGTCTGATTCAAGCCGGCAAGCTAGCTCCTAGGCCTCCAATGCCATTATATCCAAGTTTAGAGAGCCCAAGTACTAGTCAAGCACCTATCTTAGCTCCTATTCCCACTCCTAGGAATCAGAGTTCAAATGAAGCTTCCACTTCATCTCCAAGTACCCCAAATGAGCTTCAAGAAGTCATGAAGCAGCTGCAAAATTTAGGTAATGAGCTGGTCACTCTAAAAAGACATCAAGCTCACGGTTTTAGACCTTCGTATCAGCCTCAAGCTCAACCTAATAGGCAGCCATATCAGCCTCAAAGGCCACCTAATCCAGCTGTAAATATGAATCAAACAAGGCCTCCTGCCAATAGACCATTCCAGCCCTATAATCCAAATGCCATATCTGCCTCTAAGGCATTAGTACCAACACAAAACAACATTTCCCATGAGTATGAATGGTGTTTTCCATGTAATGAACCCCATAATCAATCCATGTGCTTCAATGGTGCTTTGACCCAAGCTTTAATGGTAACAACTACTGGTGTGGAGGGTGAAAGCAATCAAGAAAACAACCAACAACAAGAAACATTCCAACAGCAATCTGCCCCAAATGACACCACATTGGTAAATTGGTAAGCAGAGGATTTCTGTGGCATGAATCAGGCAGTTTCTCAAGGTGTTGCTGCCAACACAAGGTCAAAAAGGAGAAATTTGGGTGAAGAACAGCCATTAGCCCCAGCCAATCCACAACCTTCCACAGCTCCACAAATGATTGGCAAGCAAAACCCAGTTTCAAATGCACAAGGGCAGCCAAGAACAGCCCCTAGGCCAACTCAAATGCCAGCTGTTGATGCCCACATTCAAGGAGAAAATGTGCAAATCAAGGGACAGCAGAGAGATCCTTCATCACCATTCAGTATCATTGATCAGATGAAGAAAACAAACGTCAATATATCTATGTGGGAATCCCCATCCATCCCAGGCCAAAGAGATCTGCTGCAAGCTGCTATGAAGGACTGGCCAACTTCGAATCAGCGGGTTCAGAGGCAAGACAAAGTGCTTACAAATGCTGCCCAGCCTGAAGGAAATCATGGAGCACAACAAGGTAGAATGCTGAAACCTCCCCCTTTCTATGTTTCGTCAATCATTGGAAATCAGCTGGTACATAATTGCATGATAGATTCCGGGGAAAGTAGCTCAATAATGCCTAAACAGATAGCTGATCAGTTAGGGCTCCAGTATGAAATAACATCTAAGGGAGTAGTGTAGCTGGATGGGACAGCAATAGCAATTGTTGGAGTGATTAGAAATTTGAGTCTTACCTTGCATGCATGTCCAAATGTTACAGTTTTGCAAGATGTATCTGTGATTGACCTTCCACCACTCTTTGCGTTGTGTCTATCAAGAGACTTCACTGCGAAAATCGGTGGATACTTATCTGCAAATTGGTCGCACATGATTTTTAGGACAAGGTATGGAGCCAAAGCAACAATCAGGTCAGAACCAATTGCCAATTTCCATATTGAGCCTTATGTACCAGGCCCTATCAATGCAAATTGCTCAGCTTTTGATCAGGAGGATCACGTTGGCAAGTGATCTAGAAACAGGTACTAAGGTCGAGGAAGTATCCCAGATTTAACTCTTGGATGAATGGGGCAAACAAAAGTGCATGAATTTGACCCATATCAAAGAAATTGAAGAATCTGAATTAGGCGTGTATTGTATACACGAGGAAAATTCACCCTATTTCCTAGACATCATCCAAGCCTGAAGCCACAAGAGATGAAAACAAAATCTGGCAGACTGTATTCTTCGATGGTTCGAGAAGCAGACAAGGGTGCTGGAGGCGGCGCAGTGCTTATTTCACCACAAGGACATCAAAGTATTTTTCTCTAGCTTTCCGATTTCCAGTTTTCCTGTTCGAACAACACAGCTGAATATGAAGCATTGATTCATGGGACTTCATTGGGCCAGAAAGAGAAGGACATAAAGAACTTACAGGTGTTTGGCTGGATAGCGAGCTAATTGTCAACCAAGTTAGGGGGCAACATGCCGCCATAAGAACGATCTTGCTGAGAAGCTACAAGAATAGGGTATGGGATCTCATTGAGGATTTCGAAGCTTTCGGCAACATTGTGTCCATACCCAGGAAAGAGAAATGAAGCCGCAGATAGGCTCGCAGCAGTTGGAGCAACGTTTGATGTGGTATAGACAACATTCAGACAGAGGAAAAGGTACGCAGCCACACATCCATGTGGTTGTAAGGCCAGCAGTTCTAGATAATAATGTCAAGCTGGTAAGTGTTTGAGAACGATCAACAGATCATCAATTTCTTGCAAGAAGAAGCCAAATTTTCGGCTAGGAATCAAGAGACAGATTAGAGCAGCAATATGGGGACTCAAGTGAGTACAGCTGACGGACAAACAAGCTTCCTAAGGGACTTGGTAACATTGGAGGTCTATCTTCAACCCTAACGACCAGTTTAGATAAGGAGAAAGGCAAACATACAGGTCAAGAGAGAAGGATTCGGCAGCCAATCTTCGGTTGGGGAAGAGTAACAAGCCACTTCAAATTGGCAAAGATGGCCACCGAACAGGAGAAGGTCATGATTTCATACAACTTTGCCAAGAGTTTCCAGATGTCTTCGCTTGGAGCTATGAAGACTTGAAGAGGATTCGATCCAAATTTGGCACAACATACCATAGAATTGGATCCAGATGCTAAGCCCATCATGGCAGAAGCAGAGACCAGTCAACCCTCACATTGAGCCTCTAATGAAGAAAGAGCTTAACAAGCTAATTGAGGCAAGCAATTATATTCCCTATCAAGCACTCAAGATGGGTTGCGAACTTGGTTCTGGTCAGGAAGAAGAGCGGAGAAATCAGGCTATGTGTTTGGACTTCCGAGACCTCAATAGGGCATCTCTCAAAGACCATTACCCGCTTTCCTTCAATGGAACAAATATTGCAAGTAGTATCCGGTTCAGAGAGATTCTCCCTACTTAGACGGCTACTCAGGGTACAATCAGGTGATGGTGAAAGGAAGATGACCAATTCAAGACGGCTTTCACAATCAAATGGGGAACCTATGCCTACAAGAAAATGCCATTTGGGCTATCAAATGCTGGAGCCGACCTTCCAAAGCGAGCAATGGATATGGCATATCAAGGGGTTGATCAATAAAATAGTTTTGATATATCTTGATGACATCACTGTATTCTCAAAGAATGTTGCAGCGGATCACCTCTGTCATTTGAGGCAAGTATTTCAGAGATGTAGAAGGTTTTGGGTATCGTTGAATCCCAAGAAATGCATATTTCTTGGCTCACGAGGGAAAGCTTCTAGGCCATATTGTTTCAAAGGAGGGGTTAGACAGATTGACCCAGAAAGAGTTGAAGCAATTCAGAGCATCTGCCATTGCCAAGTCACAAGAAGGCTCTTCTAAAGCTTCTTGGGAAGGATCAATTTTGTCCGTAGATTTGTTCCAAATTTTGCTGCTCCTTGTGAAGCCAATAACGCTGAATGTTAAAGAAGAGCATGGCATTTCAAGTGGACATCAGAAGGCAAGGCAGAGTTTTGAGGCAATAAAAGAGGCTATATCCTCAAGCTCCAACTCTCGTCAATCCAGACTTCTCCAAGGACTTCGTGCTATACGCCTTTAGAGTGTTGGGGAAACTGATTTCTGCAATCCTAGCACAACAAAACAAAGAGGGTTAGGAGCAACCGAGTTGCTTTCTTCAGTCAAGGTTTGGAGGAATGACTGAAAGGTGAGGTACTCTTTCATTGAAAAGCATGTCCTCGCGGTAATCAGAAGTTTGAAGGAAATTCAAACACCTAGTCTTAAACAACAAGATCCAATTGTTAGTCTCTCATGCTGGGAGTTAAGGACTTCCTTCTAAACAAGGATCTGAATGAGAAACGTGCAGGATGGATAACCCGCGTCATGGAATATGACATCGAGATCAAGGTTACCAAACTAGTACGTGGGAAGGGACTATGCGAGCAGCTAGCCTTCCAGTCAACCAGGTTGAAAGCCCAGTAGATGAAGAAGGACGCTGTCCTGCTGTTACAAGATGATCAAAAATAGGAAAACGATGATGTGTCTACTGCCTGTTGGACTCAGAATATGATACATTTCCTACAGACGGGCATGTGCCCTCTAGAGATGAGCAAAGCAAAAAGAAGGTACTTCAGATTACAAGCAGTTCCTTATGTGCTTGTTGATGGTATTTTGTTTAAAAAGGACATTCAACGGTGTTCTATTGAGATGCATCGGGACAGGTCAGATTGAGAGGATATTACAAGAGTTCCATGACGGGGAGGCAGGAGGCCATTTCACCCCACGAGTAACAGCTCTCAAAATCATGAAAGCTGGTTACTATTGGCCCGCTATATTCAATGATTGCTACTCATGGGTTAAGAAATGTAGGAAATGTGCATTCTTCACAGGGAAAGGAAGGTTAGCAACACTGCCTCTTCGTCCCATTTCAGTAGATCATCCATTCATGCAGTGGGGATTGGACTTCATTGGAGTCATCAATCCCAATTCGAGTCAAGGTCACAAGTGGATTCTTACAGCGACAGACTATTTCACCAAGTGGACCGAAGCAATAGCGCTCAAAGAAGCAAGTGAGTCTAGCATACTAGACTTTTATGAAGGAATAGTAACTAGGTTTGGTGTGCCGACCACCATCATATCAGATAATGCATTAGCATTCATAGGTTCAAAAATTACAGCATGGGCTGTCAAGAATGGAATATATTTGAGCACCTCTTCAAATTATTACCCGCAGGGGTAATGGACAGGTAGAGTCCACAAACAAGAATTTGCTAAAAATCATTAGAAGGACTCTAGATGAAAATCAAAGAACATGGCATACAAGGCTAAAATCAGCGTTATGGGCTGACAGAATAACACCAAAGAGGTCTACAGGTAATTCTCCCTACAAGTTAGTCTATGGGAAAGAGGCGGTGTTGCCTATATCATTAGAATTGCCAGCCTTGGAGCTCATGAAGCAGCTTCGAGTTATCTGAGTTTGAACCAATGGAGGTCAGGTATGTAGAATTGATAGAAATAGAAGAAATCAGAGAACATGCAGTTCAGATGATTGAGAAGGATCAGGCCGTAGTAAAAAGATGGTTTGATAAGAGAGCTGGAGCAAGGACCTTCCAGGAAGGGGGACCTAGTTCTGAAATGGGATGCAGATCGGGGCAAAACCAGGAAGGCATTCCAAGTTTGATGCCATCTGGAGTGGTCCCTGCATGGTCACAGGGATGCAAAAAAAGTAATGCCTTCCAATTGTCTGCATTGGATGGAGAGGAACTTCAGATTCCGGGTTAACGGAGTCTATCTTAAAAATTGCTACTAAGAGAAAGGTTTTTCCCTTGTAAATATTAGTTTAGAGTTCCCTTAATTCCTCTAAGTGCGTATGCACATTGTCCTGTTGTAGTTAGGTTTCTATTTCCCTAAGTGCTTTGGCACAGGTTTCACTGCTCTCGGGTCGTTTTCTACAGTTCGGAGTGTTGCTGGAGAAGAAGTTGCAGTATCATGCTTGTTTCAGGTTATTGCTTATAACTCCATGCCCAATGGATTGCTAAAAGGCCACTGATCTTCTTACCTAGCAGGCAGGGGTAACCCCACTGAATCGTCAAAACTGTTGTCAAAATTTCCCCCCCGGGGTAAATTTCGATAACATGCATCAAAAGTTGCAGAAAGGCAAAAAGGTTGATCCAGGAAAAAGTGAAAAAATTGGCTAAGTCCTGCTAAAGGGAGCAACTGGGACATTTGGGACGTCAAGGCGCGGATCGGCCGAAAAGCCTCCAGGCGGCCCAAATTGCATTTGGGACAGATTTCGAATTCCTCTCTCTTTTCTCTCTCATTCTTCCTATAAATTGTAAGGAGGGGCTTCTTTCTAATGTTGGACATTCGTGTTTTGCAACCCCTCCCTTCTCTCCTGCTTGTAGGAGAATTCGTGGAGTTTTCAAACCTCCCATATAGACTGTAACACCGTTTTTTACCTTTTGGCCATTGCAATGTATTGAATCGATCCTTGAGCAATATATATATATGTCTGTGATTGAACTTAAATCCTCTCATGTATTCATTGTTGTCATTCTGATCTCTCATTGCACTTCGGTTACCTATGCATGGTGTGGTATTGCATCTATATGATCTGTGTTTATGTTGCAAAGCTTATGTTCTTCATTCCTCGGTGCATCGCCTCCTTAGCTTAGGTTTATTTATATGCATTTCTCTCTCCCTGTCTCCTTGGTAGTTAGTTTAGTTTTTCTTGGGTAAACCTCTGCGTTTCATTTGTGCATCTGAACAGAGGAATAGGAACCAGCCTTTCTCTGGAGAATTCTTTCTCATTTTTTCAAGTCCCACACTTGGAGAAAGGATTCAATGTTATGCAATCACACTGGATATTAGTTTGATCAACCTAGAAATCTGATCAACATCCAGGGGTGCTGTGATTTTGCATCAACAGTAAACTAATAAGAGATTTGTTGATAGAAAGGGAATACTTAAAACATTATTGAATGTTCCTCCATTTACTTCAACAGACCCTCTCCTAAAAAATTGTGCACGATTGTTGTCACCCAATCATATAATAGACATGTCACAAGACTCTAATGAATTGAAAATCACATGTGAATAATATGTATTATGTGATGTACCAAAATCAATAACCCATGAAGGAGAAGGAAGTAAAAATAAAACTAGGGATCTCCCCCTTTTCTCCTTTCTCGATTCTCTCTTTCCCTTTTCCATTTTTGTTTTCCCTAGAGGATTCATGGGCTGATGAAGATGGTTTTATAGACTCAGTGAAACTATGTTCTTCTTGTCAAGAAGACTTTTGAGGTGGCCAATATGTTTCTTTAAACATTTTCTTTCATCATGATTGCCTTTGGAATACACACATTTTATCCTCTCTTTGTTAGACTTAATATTAGAAGAGGAACTTCTAGAATTTGATATAGAGGTGGGAGAATTATGTAACATTCCCATTTTAAGACATTAGAACCGAGGGAAAAAAATTGAATAATGTTCTCAGTTCTAAATAATCATAATTTAGAACACACATTCCATGCCAATCAATCTCATAATAGATAACCATATGCAACTGTAATGACTCGGTGGAACACCGATCTCTCATTTCATGACTCAGTACCATACCAATCCCTCACGTTAACTTAATGATTTTTATACTAATTATACTTGGTTCTCTTACCCTTTTCGGGGTATTTAAGTGTTTTGTTTAAGAGGCCTATATGAATATTTGTTACCAATATTCACCTGAAATCCTACCTCTTAAACTAAGTGACACATGACAACGCAAACAGCAGTTTGTGATACTTTGGCCAAATATTTTCAACATATTATTCATGCTTATATCCCTAGCTGACATACTCATCAAAAATAATAGGGTCCTTCACCCCACTTCATCTATTATCTGGAACAAGTTGATGGACAAATATAGGGTCATCCGTGGACGTCATATTGCAAAAAACAGTGAAATCTCAACTTGTAGGGATTATTAGCTATACATGCACTCTAAATTAGAAAAAGTTATATAAATATGAATCGTAGCATTCGGAATCTAGTTTCTAAAATACTAATTTTTGTAAAAAACGGACAAGTTTAGCTATATTAAACACTTAAAATTATATGACTTACTTTTTTTTTTCGAAAAAACTTATAAGATTGTAGTCCGTTTGCCCGCATTTTGGATGACCAAATCTTGTTATTTTTTTTTTTCCTTTGGTGAAAAGTTAGATGTAGTTGTCTATCTTGGGATGGATTTTATTTTGTATTTTTTTTAGCAATATTTTTTTTTTTATGATTTTTTCCGTGAAAGTGGTCTGAAAATATTTAGAAAATGGAGCGCTTTCCGTTTGCCCGCCATAACTATATCAAAAAATATCGAAATCAATTTTTTTTTTTTTTTAAGGTGCATAGAATTTGTCCACGCTTGGGATGGTATAATTTTTATCATATTTTGATAAGCGAAACAAAAGTTACAGTCTTAAACGTAGACATGAACATTCACGGGAAAAAATGTCTTAAGGACCTATTGTTAGTAATAAATTATAAAATGATATTTATCTTATTCTATTCACTTTAAAAACAATATTTTTACAAAGCTAAGAGTCTACCCTACGTGATGGCACCATTTTTGTGAAATGTTTTCAGTTTTTTAGCATGGTTCAAGTCTTTGGAAGAGCAGATTTGAGGTTTTTTGATCTTTTGCACTTCATAATGACCTTCCATAGCTTTGGTTGGGGAAAAACAAAGATTTTCCGAGGCTAAGGTTCGGCAAATAGCTCCGCGATCGCGGTTTTTTTGTAAAAATACTGCGAACGCGGTTTATAAAGCGCGTTCGCGGTTTATAAAGAGCGCTCGCGGTTTATAAAGCGCGCTCGCGGTTTATAAACCATATTTACACACATCCCAACGTCCGAATTACCATGTGATTTTTACTCTCTGACCTTACCGTACGAATTACTGCGAAATTCTGTCTTTTTCCAGGCACGTTTTTTTATCACCGAAAGCAAAACATCATGGGAGACAAAAAACGAAGTCAAAAAAGGAAGTCATTAAGTAAAAAAACACCAGACGAATTAGAGGCCAACAAAATTGAAAATGCTGAGCGGATGCGGAAACTTCGTGAATCTAGAAGAGGTTCATCTTCAATCCCAACTACTGTAAGCAATGAAGAACTAGGTAATGTTTCTACTGTCAATGTTGAAGTTGAATTGAATACTCGTGATGAAGAAGTTTTTACTGTCAATGTTGAAGAAGAATTAAATACTCATGATGTAGCAAATGTTGAAATTGAAGGAGACAATGAAAATGTGAATAAGGAAATTCATGTTGAAACTGTAGACAAACAAAATTTGACAAAAACACCTCCTAGGATTTTACATAAGAAACCTAATTTTTTGATTGAAATTGATGAAAACATTTTGAAACCAATGTCTGACAAACTTTCTGAACGACAAATCAGAAGAAAAGCTAGTGAAATTTGGGATAATCATTTTGAAATTTTAAATGATTCCCAAAGATGTCAGTTGTTGGTTAGTTTGATGAAATTGATTAAAATGAGACCTACATTAAACACCTTAGGATTGACAACATCTAACATACGTGGTCAAACCTCTACAATTGTTGAAAACCTTCATGATGCATATCACACTGTTGGTGTAAAGAGACGCACTAGGGATAGTAATATTGTGCGTCGTGTACTTGCTACTAGTGTTGTAAGTGAATCAATAAAAAAACAACGTTTGATTACGCAAACAAGTCGAATGTTGCAAGTTAATCGAAAAACTCTAATGAAAGCAATTGAAAGACGTAATATCCTTCAGTCACTCAATAATGTCGATTTTTGGGCATTTTCTGCTAGAGCACCGCGTAAGGACAAAAATAATTCTGATGCTATAAGAGAAGTTGTTATTAAATTTTGGCATGATAACACTAGAGTTTCACCTAATACAAGAGATGTTATAAAACGGAGAGTTGGTTCTACTAATCGTGAACCACATCCAAAGCATTTCTTAGATATGACTCAAACTCAATTTTTTCGTAAGTTTGAACAAGAGAATCTGGAAATTAAAATTAGTCAACGTTTTTTTGAAATGTTGAAACCATTCTATGTGAAAATCAACCATGCTCGCACCACTTGTTGTTGTAGGCAACATGTTGAATTTGCAATGCATTATGCTAAATTTTTACGTATTCGTTCCATTTTTCATTCTGAAACTATGTTATCTGAATGTGGTGTTCAAGTTCCACCAATATCTTCTAGGGATTTCATTCCTACTATATTTTGTGAAAAAGAAGTTGGACAATTTTTTTATAGTCAGGATTGTTTAGATGAAAGTTGTAGTACATGCGGCGGATTACCTAAATTGGAAAGTTGCATCCATGAGCAAATGGAAGGTACAATAGGACATAATTTAGTTGAATTTGATAAATATAAATCAGTTGCATACCAGTTGAAAGATGGAAAAGAATCGAAACGGTGTGAGCTAGTTACAGAACAAATGCCCATTTTTCAATTTATGAGAAAATTTAAGGATGAACTTGTTTATGAGTATGCGAGGCATACACATAGAGCTCGATGGTTGGATGAACAATTCAAGCTATGCAAAGACACATTTCCTATTGGTACTATTGTTTCAGTGGTCGATTTTGCAGAGAATTACACATTGCAACCACAAATGGAGGTTCAATCGCAATATTACAACTCAGTACAAGTTGCCATTTTTGTGCATATAGCATTTCTACATTCTCCTGACAGTACAGAGAATGATCGAAAAATTTTAAGAGAGTACCACTTTTATATCAGTGATGATCGTACTCATTCTACTGAATTTGTGCAAGGGTGTTTCCAGTTATTTTATGGAAACTTGTCTGATAGGGACATCCACTTCAAACAACATTATATATGGTCAGATAATTGCACGTCTCAGTTTAAGAATGCACGAATGTTTTATTGGATGAGCAGAATGCATGTCAAGATGGGTGTGCAACATATTTGGAGTTTCACTGAGGCTGGACATGGAAAAGGAGAGCATGACGGTGCAGGGGCATGTGTGAAAAGAGCTCTTGCAAGAGAAGAGTTGAAGTACAAAGATGGTGCTAAATTAAAAGATGCAAAGAGCATAGTGGAATGGTGTACTGACAACATGACCCGAGGTTCTCAAGAAAATTCCACAGTTTGCAGATATTTTTGGTTGATAGAGGAAAAACATATTGCTAACTACGAGGATTGTATGACACTCACTGGGTCCAGTGATATGCACTCATTTTGTAGCTCAGACGCTACTTCGTGGGCCGTATGGACAAGAAAGTTGACATGTTTTTGTGCATCTTGTATCGAATTTGTCACTGCTGAGTGTGATTCACAAGAATGGGTGGAAGGATGGATTTGTAGGCCTCTAACTCCGCTTCCTAGTTATCAACCTCCACAAGCACTACAACTTGTTTCTGCAGATGAAGTTACAACATCCAAGGACTTTGACGAAATTTCAATTTTGGTGCGACAAGGTATTTATCCAGTTATTTATTTAATTTTTGTATTGAGTTATGTCCATTGAAATTTTAATATGTAATTTAAATTTGAGTTTTTCAACCTTGGTTATTTTTTTGTAGGACATGTGTTTGCAGTAATTGCGACAGAAGACAATGAAGAAGGAACAGACTATTTCTTATGTCGTTGCATCGAGGAAAGAAAGAAGTTGACTTCTCCTATTATAGATGGCGAAGAGATTGAGTATCCTACAGGGTCAGTGGTAGTTACTGGAACTTGGCTTCGACGGTATCCATTAAAAAACTCCTCTGTTTGGGTGTTTGAAGACTTTGAGACACACAGGAAAATACTCTTATATTCACATCTAGTTCTAGCGACAAATATTCAGTTGTATAGATATCGAGGAAGACCTAATAACAAGATTCTTTGGAAGGTTCGAGAGTCAGATCATGAAGCAATCTTGTCTGCTATTCAGAGTAGATCCGATCCTGATGGTTCATTGGAATGAATTTACAATGCTCACATGTCTGGTATATATTTAATTTCAAGTTTCAATTTATATAGCGTATATATATATATATATTATTTTTAGTTTAAAGATCTAGATTTAAGTTTGAATATATTCTATTTTAAATTTGTGTATTTTGTGTGTCATGTATATAGATCTAGTATATGGTTTTGATTTGAAACTTAAATTTCTTTGACTAACAATTTTATGTTTAGGTTAGTGGTGCCAGAAAAGCTTCCACCTTCACGTGGTTGGTATCGTTAGTAGAGAATTTTAAATTCTCGAAGCTAAGAGAAGCTTGAACATTGTTTGAAAAATTTGTAAATTTTGAAAATATTGTCAAGAAAATTTGTAAATTTTTGAAATTTTGATTGTTGAAAATGTTGTAAATTTTGAAAAAGTTGTAAATTTTGAAAAAGTTGTAAATTTTGAAAACGACTCCTCTAGTTCCGAGTAGTCACCCGTCGAATTTGAACGATATTTTGGTCTCAGGGCTCTTAAGGGACGTGCCGGCGCAGTTCGGTGCCACGGCCCACCATTTGCAAAATACAGCGTTTGAAACCTTAAACTGGCTCCAACT
Organism: Taxus chinensis; assembly: GCA_019776745.2. Taxonomy (NCBI): domain Eukaryota; kingdom Viridiplantae; phylum Streptophyta; class Pinopsida; order Cupressales; family Taxaceae; genus Taxus; species Taxus chinensis. The sequence continues at coordinate 277,247,158 of CM034149.1, read as the reverse complement.
GCACTAGTTTGCAAACATTAGGACAGCGAGAGCACCGTTGAGAGAGGCTATTGTAAGGGTTTCGTATGAATCAACGAGTCTCTAGGTGCCACGAGAGTCCGAGTTTTTGAACGATATTTTGGTCTCAGGGCTCTTAAGGGACTAAGCCCGAACGAAGTAAGGAAGCAACGACCCTTTCGCGCACCGAAACACCACCTCCTCTAGACCTGGCCACCCGGACGTGCCGGCGCAGGCGGTTCGGTGCCACGGCCCACCGTTTGCAAAATACAGCGTTTGGCAACCTTACACTGGCTCCAACTGCACTATTTCGCGCGTTTGCAAACATTAGGACAGCGAGAGCACCGAAATGAGAAGGAAAAAAATGAGAGAGGCTATTGTAGAGGGTTCGTATGCCGAGGTGTCGGATCAGACGAGGCCTCTCTAGGTGCCACGGAGTCTGAGTAGTCACGAATTTGAACGATATTTTGGTCTCAGGGCTTTGGGACTAAGCCCGAACGAAGTAGCCCGGAAACCTAGCCACCCGGACGTGCCGGCGCAGGCGGTTCGGTGCCACGGCCCACCGTTTGCAAAATACAGCGTTTGGCAACCTTACACTGGCTCCAACTGCACTATTTCGCGCGTTTGCAAACATTAGGACAGCGAGAGCACCGAAATGAGAAGGAAAAAAATGAGAGAGGCTATTGTAGAGGGTTCGTATGCCGAGGTGTCGGATCAGACGAGGCCTCTCTAGGTGCCACGGAGTCCGAGTAGTCACCCGACGAATTTGAACGATATTTTGGTCTCAGGGCTCTTAAGGGACTAAGCCCGAACGAAGTAGCCCGGAATCAACGACCCTTTCGCGCACCGAAACACCACCTCCTCTAGCGTTCACCTGGCCACCCGGACGTGCCGGCGTAGGCGGTTCGGTGCCACGGCCCACCGTTTGCAAAATACAGCGTTTGGCAACCTTGGCTCCAACTGCACTATTTCGCGCGTTTGCAAACATTAGGACAGCGAGACACCGAAATGAGAAGGAAAAAAATGAGAGAGGCTGTATGCCGAGGTGTCAGATCAAACGAGGCCTCTCTAGGTGCCACGGAGTCCGAGTAGTCACCCGACGAATTTGAACGATATTTTGGTCTCAGGGCTCTTAAGGGACTAAGCCCGAACGAAGTAGCCCGGAATCAACGACCCTTTCGCGCACCGAAACACCACCTCCTCTAGCGTTCACCTGGCCACCCGGATGTGCCGGCGCAGGCGGTTCGGTGCCACGGCCCACCGTTTGCAAAATACAGCGTTTGGCAACCTTACACTGGCTCCAACTGCACTATTTCGCGCGTTTGCAAACATTAGGACAGCGAGAGCACCGAAATGAGAAGGAAAAAAATGAGAGAGGCTATTGTAGAGGGTTTCATATGCCGAGGTGTCGGATCAGACGAGGCCTCTCTAGGTGCCACGGAGTCCGAGTAGTCACCCGACGAATTTGAACGATATTTTGGTCTCAGGGCTCTTAAGGGACTAAGCCCGAACGAAGTAGCCCGGAAGCAACGACCCTTTCGCGCACCGAAACACCACCTCCTCTAGCGTTCACCTGGCCACCCGGACGTGTCGGCGCAGGCGGTTCGGTGCCACGGCCCACCGTTTGCAAAATACAGCGTTTGGCAACCTTACACTGGCTCCAACTGCACTATTTCGCGCGTTTGCAAACATTAGGACAGCGAGAGCACCGAAATGAGAAGGAAAAAAATGAGAGAGGCTATTGTAGAGGGTTTGTATGCCGAGGTGTCGGATCAGACGAGGCCTCTCTAGGTGCCACGGAGTCCGAGTAGTCGCCCGACGAATTTGAACGATATTTTGGTCTCAGGGCTCTTAAGGGACTAAGCCCGAACGAAGTAGCCCGGAATCAACGACCCTTTCGCGCACCGAAACACCACCTCCTCTAGCGTTCACCTGGCCACCCGGACGTGTCGGCGCAGGCGGTTCGGTGCCACGGCCCACCGTTTGCAAAATACAGCGTTTGGCAACCTTACACTGGCTCCAACTGCACTATTTCGCGCGTTTGCAAACATTAGGACAGCGAGAGCACCGAAATGAGAAGGAAAAAAATGAGAGAGGCTATTGTAGAGGGTCCGTATGCCGAGGTGTCGGATCAGACGAGGCCTCTCTAGGTGCCACGGAGTCCGAGTAGTCACCCGACGAATTTGAACGATATTTTGGTCTCCCGACGAATACTTCCTATGTTGATCAACTAAAGTTATATCATATTGATAACAATACAATTTACAAGCTCAAAGGATGATCTAATGTCATATTTTATCGAATGAGATAGTTTCAGGAATCAAAAGTAAGAAATCAAGAAAACTAGGATGAGCTACAGGTACTACTTCTTTAAGATACAATTTACAAATGACTCATATAAATTGTCACATTTAAGGAAATAATTACGTAAGAATAAAAATAGAGTACAATAAGGTCCATCATCCATTACAGATTGCAAAGGAAGTAGATTGTATTAAAAGGGGCGACATTCCAACTTATAATCAAAGCTAAATGATCAAAGTACAAACTAAGATATCTGTCAAGACTAATGAAATAAAATTGAAAGCATATGTTTAAAATTTTAGCTCTAAGAACTTGTCAAGCTTCAAAGATTAAAAAATTTATAAGAAAAGTTTTCCAGTGATATTTCAATATGATTAAGTCTAAAAATTTGCAAAATATTGCAAGAAGGAGATAGAATAAGCTTTGAAAAAGTAGAAAGAACATTACAAACTTCAATAGAATAAAATACATTGCATCCATAAGGTTATAATTTATTAAATGTAAGGAAAATTTCTATACAAAGAGTGTATCATATGCAGCACTTGTATGATAATCATGGTTAAATGAGTAAGATGCAAAGCAAGTTAGAAAAACACTAAAGAGGAGAACCAATTTCCATGATTTTTTGAAGTCATGAAGAATAAGTACACAATATATGAGAAGAAATTTGTGAAGAGGCCTTTAAAGGTCTGATTTAAAAATTAAATACAACAAGGAATGAATCTCAGAAAATATAGATTACAAGTGTACAATAGGTACAAAAATTATCTAAATACCATAGCTCTTACAAGGAAATCACAGATTGAGAGAAAGATGAAATAGTTATGCATGTACAAAAAGAGTTCATGTTGCTAGAGATATAGTTTCTTAAATGAAATAAAATCATTAAGAAAAACCTCTTATTCATAATAGTCAAGAAACTCAAAACTACTTAGAAGATGACAAAGTGCATATAGAATCATAATCTACATGTATTCAAGAAGACAGTTCACAGATCCACATCATCATTGAAGGTAGAAGATACATAATTTAAGAATACAACTTATTCCAGATTAGTTTAAAGTTTTAAATGGCTAAGTATAGTTTTGAGTTTTCCAAAAAATTAACTTATTTAAACAAAATAAAAAACTAGAGAAAAATAATGAGAAAAATAAAAAGTAATCAACCTACAAAAAATATCCATCTTTCTCACTCCCAAATTCTAAGTCCGCCATTTCATTACTTTTTCTTCATGTAAATTGGTACCTCAAGAATCAATGTACGTTATACATAGCACATCTCTAGTTACTAATACTTAAGTTGGCTTGATATAGAGCTAACAATATTGTTTTAGTTTGAAAAATAAAAATTCAAAATGCCCATGGCACGAAATATACCACAAATAATAATCAGAAAGATACTAGAAAATATATAACTAGAAGTAATACACTAAATCCACCGAACAAAGATCAAAACCCACTTTCTCAGAGTTAGCAATAATACCAAAATAACCAAATTTATAGCCTTATTTAACCAACACACATGGATATATATATATATATATATATATATATATAAGAATCAAATAAAGTGTGCTCCAGACGCGCACGTCTCTGAAAATATATATGTACATGTATAAGTTCATAATGTATGTATACAGATCTCGAACTAAGCACGTGCCATAATGTACATATGGGACCACATGCGGTCGCAAAAGGCTAGATATATATACAATGGACTGTGAATAGATGTACTCATGACCACATATATGTGGCATCCAAGTGGACTATAAATCTACTCATGAAACATCTTCCCTCTCTTCGCCCTGCTAGAAGTAGCACGTCCACGACCTGGGGATGTAGTGGAGGGAGATGCCACTACGGATTTCATCCGTGTGGTCCTAGGTGTCTCCAAGCATGCCTGCAACCTAACCTGCACATTCATAAACAACAAGTTTTTAACACCCAAAATTTTAAAATACCTTCAAAATTTAGAAACTTGTACAATTTAGTTAAAATGCATGTGCAATCTTACCGCAATGTCATGATCCCTATCGATTTGTTGTTGACGCTTCGCAGGGACAACAATAGACTCACGAGGGGTAAGCTACATACAAATAATTAATTTTCAAATTAAATATTTCACACTCATATATATACCTACAAAATTTGATATTGTAGATTTAAGTTTAATAAGAAATAATGAACCTCCAAAATTTAACAAATTTAAAAAATTGTGTACCTCGGTTAGTGGATTTGCAGATGCTATGGCGGTATCTACAGCAGCCTCCACAGTCTGCATATGTGGAGGAGTCTCTGTAGCAGTCATAAGCTATACAAAAAACATGTACAAATCAATTTATTAAAATCTACTTAAGAGCTATACAAAAAACATGTACAAATCAATATTTAGTTACTCAAGAAAGAATAAAAATACATTATTAAATTTTATCTTCTATTTAGGCTAAATACATAGGATCTATAAATGTTAGCACGGAGGCCATCTATCTTCATATGTATTTGTGTCCAAAGGTTGGGATGGAGAATACTCGTTATCTAGTAGAAGCGAAGTGGATATAGAGTGAGACATTGGTCACATTGGGAGCTTTTTGTACAGGAATAACAACTTCAAAATCTGTGATCGACTGATATGTGTTGCTTGAACAAGGAGAATGAGGAGGAACATTCTCCTTTGCCGCTACATGCGGTTTTGATTTAGTGTTTCCGGTCCTCTATGTTTCACCCACGGATAACCCCTTGTTTACATGATCTGTGATCTCTCTCAAAGGGGTTGCTAGGAAAGATTTGACCATGTCTTCCTCCTTAGTGTTTGAATTAGGGATTTACTTAGATTTAAATACGATATGTTTAGGGAGGGCATTTATCCACCAATTATTATTCTCTTTTTTAATGTTTTACCATCTCACAATCAGGAGCAGAATGCCCCAAAAAAATACATCTCCTACATCTGAAAGGTAGGCCCTTATAGTCCAGAGGATGAGTGCAAGTTTGATTTTGCACTTTAAGATTAAGGTGGGTTGGAAGATTCTTTGAAGTATCAATCTCAACTAGGATTCTTGCATATACATTGTATGTGTGAAATCATAGGTTTGGGATTCGACGTTAATGATGTTTCCCAAGGTATTTCCTATGGATATCAGACAACTATGGTCCTAAAATTATAGGGGTAAGTGGGGTAATTTGATCTAGATTGGTTTGTGTGATAAAGATTCAGTGAGAGGGTTGAATGATGTGAACCATGGTTTTAAGATAAGGTACCTTTGTTGGAAAACCCAAAGTTGTTTAGAAATTTTGTCCTTGTCAGCTATAGAGGGGAAAAAATAATAAAAATTCCCTTAGCATAGGGGTAGAGGTCTAACCTACCCGCTAGAAGCGGGAACCAATTCTTGGAGATCTAATCATGGAGGATAGGGAGGCTAGGCTAAAGATGAGTGAATCTACAGATCAAGGCATGATCTTGGTAAAATGAATATATTTCGAGGACTTCATCGCCAAAGGTTACACTTGGGTTTCTCTTAGTAGGCCTCATGGTTTTGATCTATGTCTTCTTTTACAAAACCTCATTAAATGAGTGATTGACTAAAGCTTTAGTTGTAGCAGGAGTTTCCAAGCTATCAACAAGGGAGAAAACCCTAGTGTTTGCACCCCTAACAAAGATGTTAGGATTCACTCAACCTCCCAATGGGTTATTAGTGTCCCCAACAAAGATAACAGGATTTTCCATTCCTCCTTGCAAGTTCTTGGCAACATTGGTGCCAGTAGTGTCAGATCCAACCCCAACAATGGCTCCATTGCCACCTGCAGTTTGAGCAACTGAAGCCCCACACCCAGTGCCCAAGAATATTTCTAGAAACAAACCCTTAGGGGTCTACATGTTCTGCAGAGGGGGATGTAGTTTCTAAAATGAAAGGACACCTCCATCACGTAATTTCACACAACCCTACGTGTGCACATATATATGTCCGCCGCCTCCAAATCTATTAGGGTTCATATGAGTGGTGGAGTTAGGGTTCGCAGGAGTTGTCATAAATTGGAGGAGCTGTCTATTAAGGGTACAATGATGTTGTAAATTCTTAAATCTCAGTACACCAATCCATATAAAACTTATAATCATATGGAAAGGACGCATAGATTTTTTTAGATAAAGGGTACGAGAGGATTTAACCTTTTTTACATTTCTTCATCACTCTTATCATTCATTAAAGAGATTTGTAACTAACCTGCGTAAAACTCACGCGAGGCATGCCAGTAGCTTCAGTTCCCTGAGCAGATGATGACCCGCCAGGCTCCTGTGTATAAAAGAGAAAAATATTAATACATGTGCAACATACACGTGAAACAAATTATAATAATAATCTAGTGCAATTAAATGATTTATTAAAAATGTAAGTTTGTACAACTTGAAACTTACGTTTGAAACACGCCCAACCGCAGTAGCTAGCATGTCAACACCGGATGTTTCCTTCACCGGCTCTTGCTATTTAAAATAAAATAAAAAATTAGTTTTTTACATGTATGTACATGAAGTACAATCATATATATATTAATATCTCAAACATGTGAATTAAACTATTGTACATATATATATTATTTAAATTTATTTAAAATTTACCTGTGAAAGACCAATATCAGTGGCTCCAGTTCCAAAAACATTCCCCAGCATCTCATCTATAGAAAAAAAATCCTGTGAACCAGCAAATGATGTCTCACCTGCAGTGCATACGGCACCACATGATCCACAGTGGTGTGGTGCACTAGAACTGGCACCTCCACCAACATCACCGGATGCAATCTGGGTGCTATGCTGGGTGAGAGTGTCAGTGAGCTCCCTCAATGCATGCAATGTATCAATCTCCACAACCTCCTTCACTGTAGGAGGGATAACTGAAGGCAATGGGGGTTTTGGGGCATGGGGGATCCTAGGCTGACCTACGCGTGCACCAGGTCTGCTCTGTGCAGAGCCACCTCCTCGACCAAAAAAGTCTGAAAAGTCAAAATAATTCGGGACCTCATTGAGCACAAACTCACAATATAATTTCTTCAAAAAATAAAGAGGAACCTCATTGTTGTTGCATGGTGGATAATCAAAAACCATCCACCATCGGTCCCAAAAATTGTTTTTGATTCTATCATCATGGCACCAATGGATTGGGAACCGTTTGCAAGTAACTGCAGGGGGGGCATTGGTTCTAGGGTCGGTAAATAATGCACAAATTAGGTCTTTTCCAATTTTTTTGTCTTTGACGGCCGCATGAGATAGTTTATCCGCATACCACCGCCTACAGTCACTTCTAAAGGTGTTCCATCTATGTATTTGGTTGGTTGCAGACTCGACTTCGCCAATCAATGTTTGCAATGTATTGGCTAAAGTCATGCGGGATGGATTTGTAGCATGGTTTTGTCTTATAGTTTGAATTAGGTTCTCAATGACAATTTTATTTTCTTGGATTCTTCCAATGATATTATCTTGCGTTCCTGTTGGCTCAGTGGGGACAGAAGGAGCCACAGGGGGCGGATCTATGTTTGGAGGAGGGTTTTGAGGAATGTTCGGAGGGTTTTGAGGAATGTTCGGTGGGTTTTGAGGAATGTTTTGACGGTTTGCACGAGCCCGAGCTTGCCGACCAACTGATAAAACAATAAAATTGTATACATAAACAAACAATTCACAAAACCCATGAAAATGCCAAAAAAAACCTAAAATGCAAAAAAAACAACCTAAAATGCAAAAAAATGATTACAATCGGGGACTTACCTCCTCGTCTTGGCGGCATGGTTGAATCTATCGCTATCCAGAAGTCCGATGAGCAATTTTGAGATAGTATTGAAAGTGCGAGTGAAAAACGTTTAGGAAAAGTCGCGGTTTGAATTGAAAATTAGGAAAATAACGAGTCGCGGGACTGTTAAATTTTGTCTCAGAGTTCCGCGATCGCGGTTTATAACCGCGCTCGCGGTTATAAACCGCGATCGCGGAACTAGGTTCGGTAATTACCGAACCTAGAATTCAATAACCGTGATCGTGGTTTTAGGACCGCGCTCGCGGTTTTAAAACCGCGATCGCGGTACCTTTATTTCGGGTTTTTATGTCCACGGAATTGTCCACCAACTTCGTGCACTTACCCTGTTGCAACATGTCAACTGTAACATAGTATCCTCATGAAGACCCAAGTCTTCACGAAGGTACAATACTGCAGATGGCGTGCACCAACATCTGACTAAGTTCATCACATTTGGATGTACATACCCAAGAAAGAAGTTAATGACTTAATTATTTTCCTTATTTAAAGTTTAATTATAGTAACCCTACTAAACCACTATTTTCATTAACCATTAGAGTTAAAAGTAATAACTGTAATTGGATTTATTATGCGGATATATCTTCCTCCAAACCCCTTCCTAAAGATTTTTTTTAATTCATTAACATTCTAATTTTTTATTCATTTTCACAAACAGATTCAAGATACTAACAGAGATGTTAAATTAATTAACTTATCCAAGTCTTATCTTGTTTATGTTCTGAATAATATATTTTTATGATAGAAATCATTGGGATGAAGTCTACTATATATATATATATATAGTAGACTTCATTTTTTTATTCAGATTAAGGAATTAATCAAGAGGAAGTTTATCTTCCTCTTTCCAAGATAACATTATGATTTAATTCCAAAAGATCTTAAAACAGACTACATAGCATTGTAGAATAGTTTCCTTCTCTTTACTAAATAAGAATTAAGGTTCATTTGTAATCCCTTAACATTTTACAAGTTATCATGATGATTTCATTTATCCACTAACATTGTTTTAGTAAACCATAGTGATTTAATTGAATTACCAATCATGAATGCCAACTTTAATAAGTTCATATTGAATAAGAGGGTAGTATATTTAGTACCCTTATCCTCTAGTTTATGTTAAATCAACCCAAGAGGGTTCATTACAAATATATAAAATAAAATAATAGAGCTAAACTTATCATTGCCATTCACAGAATATACCAAAAAGATGACACATCAAGTACAAATAAACCCACAACTTTTCCATTCATCAAAGTGGAATTCATACATTATAAGTCCAAACACTTAAGACATCTTTAGTGTCAAACAAAATCAATAAGATCAATTAAAAATACAACTTTCCTTTCCAACAAATACATTTCAATAATGATTCATATTTCATCATAAAAGATTTAGTCTATTTGGTAAACAAAAGTAACATCATAAAAGATATTTTCTCCTTTTACCATTTACAAATTCCATTTACAAAATTGCTAGCACGGGTCAGTTCATTGAACTGAGCATGATAAGCACTAAGCATTAAAATGATGTTCTTTTAACTAATTGTTTCATAAATAGAACTTTGCTTTTATGAAATAGTTAAAGCATTACATAAAGACATATAATAAAGAAATACCAGTCATAAAAGAGAGAGAGAGAGAGAGAGAGAATAAAGTGATAACCCATATCACTGTTAAGAAAATATTATCATATAATCAGAATTCAACTTTCAACTAATGATTTCATAATTAAATAATTAAAACATTAATCCAAATAAATAATATTTCTCCAAAATCACAAAGTACTTTTCATTTAGTGATTTTTATGATTCACATCTAAATTAATTCCATCTAACCTTAGAAGATACTAACACTAACATTTCTTAAGAATAGTTCTACATTCGATGGAATAATAAAACATTTATCTCAGCATCATCTCACTTAACTTATTTTTAAAATATAAAATGCCAAGCTCAATCAAACATTAGGATAAATTTAGGATGAACCCATAACACCTTTAGGAAAGATTTTCTTATTTAAGAATCTATATCCTAAATTCAGAGTCAAAAACCATCCTAAGTTTAGGATCATCATCAAACATATTTGACAAAAGATGAATTCAATCTGACATGTTCATGGAACTAATCGCACATCACAAATGAGTACATCATTACAAATGTAAAAGTCAAAGAGAAGAATTTCCAGGGATTTAGATCAATCAGCTACAAATCCTATTCAATCCAAGTCAATATATTACAAACCAAACAAGTCAGCTCCCTCCTCAGAAGTGATACATGTGAAAGATGAAAGGAAAGAGAGAAAGAGATTGTTCACTCTAAATCCAAGCAAGGATATAATAGACAAGTCCAGCCTCTATTGTTTTCAATTTTAAAGTCTAACAAAGGTTAGATCAGGCTCGAGTTAGATGATAGTTGTCCCGAGATAGAGAGAAAAAAGAACAACATACATCTACCTTTAAAAGTTCATAGATGGTATTATAAATACCTTAACTCTCAAGACTGAAAATAACCATCTCCTAACAGATACATCAAGAAATGGAAATGAATAGCCAAGGAGTAAGTCTTCCTAGTTTTCCTTAACTCAGAACAGAAAGAGGAGATAAAATTGAATAATGGTAAAGAGGAGGTCTCAATACTCATTCTTTAAATAGAGGTACTCCTACCAATAACAAAAAAGAACCAAGATAGATTTGATGGCCCAATCCCAAGAAAATAATCAACCCAAACAACCATTGAAGTCCAATGAACTATTCAAACTTACAATCGATAACAACAACTGTAGCACAAAAACTACCAACTGAAAGTCATATTCCTTCTAAACAATAATTGCACCAATTCAAGAAGTTATCCCAGTTTCCCAAATAAATAAGATAGAGTAACATTTAAACAATTTACCCTTTTTCGAGCAACCATTTCATTTTCAAGGAGATAACACAATAAGCTTACCCATCCATTGATGGTGAATGAAAAGTTGAGATCAAGACTTACAGTAAAACTTCCATTCAAGCCAACTCAGAACCATGTATCTTCACAATAATCACTGAAACAAATAACTGGAATAGGAAGAAGAGAGCCCAACCAGATTCATAACTCAAGAGGGAGAGAAATGAAGCATCGGCACAACCATAAGTTTTATGTATGAAGTTGAGCTCAAAAGAAATGCTAAACCTGAAAATTCCATAGTCTATCTTCCTTCAAGTGCTCATTCAGGTTTAGACAAGAGTCGAGTTACTCTACAGTTTAACCTCAATTACGAGGAGATCCTCCATTAACAACTGCATTTCTAATTAAATTAATAAGAGAGCAAGACATACACAACAAGTCGGATTGAGAAAATGAAACCTAGACCACTCTTTCCTCATACCAGAGAAGATGCAAATGAATTCAATAAACCATTCCACAGATCACACAAGCAGGGTTAAACTAGCAACCATGCCAAACAGACAGATTGCATTTGAGGTGATTCCTTCAAGTTCAACCTTGGACGAGTTACTAATAATTTTTATCACAACTCAAATAGGTGCATACAAAATTTCAACTTCATTTTAAGTTCAAACAAAAGTTAAGCATGATTCAATCATTTTTCCAATAAAGGAAACAAAACCCATAATGTATTTTCATCATAACAGTGAATCCATACAAAAAAATTATAGTGAAAATACAAGCATAGAAAGCAAGATCAAACATCGTATAAAAACTCATTTGTTACCCAAGAGCAGAGTTCTTTTTATGAAGACATTTAAGAAAAATTAGAACAACTTAATGGGTAGAGGATATCATGCTTGATAGATATTCTTCCTAATTTGCAGAAGATTTCCCAGCCAAGCCTCAACAACTTCTTCTTCTCCACGCAACGTCAACCACCTCAACTTTTCCACTTCTTCTTATACTTCCACAAAGTCCAAAATAGCTCAAGAATGCAAAAATAACAGTAATATCCAAAATCGAATTGCTGGTTTGAAGAATCGAAAAACCCCATGCTGAGCCAAAACTTGAAATGAACTAAAGATCAAAACTAAAATACCAAAACCCACCATGCATTTTTCCTAGGTGTTTTCTTCGCCAAAAATGAAATCAATAAATGTAAAGGAAAGCAGTTCCCTCTTATTTCTCCATGCCACCGCCATCCATAGTTTGGCAATACCTTTAATTTCAAATTTGCATGCTATTTCCATTTAGTGGTGATGTCAACTAGGCATCCACTAAACTTCCTATGCCTCTGCCAAAATTGGCAGTCTGTAGCAATAAAACCAAAATAAATTTCATTTAATGCCTTGAAAATCGATGCCACTGACCATGCCAATTGTCCAAGTAGTCCATAGGTACCCTTTAGGTTAGCAATAGTTTAGGTTAGATTATTATTAGGTTAGAAAATCAACCTTAGTTCCTAGGTAAGTCTATAGTTACCTTAGGTTGTATTTCATTTAAATAAACATAGCACTCCCCAACTTAGGTTAGATATACCCTTAGACTAGGGTCAACCTTAGTGTTTCAGTAATAGGTTCAAGGTCCCTATACGATACTCAAAATTTTAACATCAACAAGAAGACCCAGACTTATCACTTAAAGCCTGTTGCTAAACAGGGATCCCTGAAGAAGGGTCCATCCCAATTGTAAACAAAACAAGGCTCAGTCTAGATTCATCTTTCATTTCTGAATGCTAAGACAATGAGACGAACAGGTAAGAAGAACTGAAGCATACCTTAGATCAATGGAAGTGATCCAAGGTTTTGTTGTTAAAACTAGATAAGGTAAGACAAAAACAACACAATTTTATCATCTTTTAAAAGTGAATTTAAGCTGTCTGAAGGGATGAATGACCTCATTTTCAAGTAAGTAGAAATCACAAAAAAGTGAACCTTTTTAACAAATAATGAATTATCCATTACAAACATGATTTCCAAAAGTCGTAAGAGTACACCTTCCTAAGAGAAATCACATGTCAACATTTGCAATGTCAAGAGTGGAATTCATCACAATAACTACCATATCAGAGATGTCACATACCTCCCTCCTAAAAATAATCATCGTCATGATGATTAAATTAGTTAAATAATTTAAGTATGGGATAAAATTAAATTATCATCCTTCCATTCATATGTTCACAACAGAACTAGATTTGAGAAATTAAAATTCCATAATCAACATTAAAATAGTTGTCCCATTATTAAATAGTTTAGTATCTGCCCAATACTGGCAGGTTTATTGACATAACATGAATAAAATCTTAATGTTTTATCAATCCATACAGAATCAATTTTGTTCAAATAAATATGGAAAAGTAGTTTTCATATCTTCAAGATTTTCCTAGGTTGTACTTTCTTCGTTAAACTGATCCCACTGGACCTTACATTGACTTATTTCATGATTTCTTAAGTGCAACTGGTGAGTTTCTAGCACTCGTATGGGTTTAACCACAATTATTCTTGGGTCTTGGACCTGCAAGGAATTCCAATTTAACACATGTGATAAATCTAAAACATATTTCTTAAGCAAAGAAATATGAAAAACATCATGCATTCATGATAAAACAGGAGTTAAAGATAAACGATAGTCTATAGGGTTGTTTACTTCAACAATTTTAAAGGGTCCCACATAACGAGGTGATAACTTAGTAGCCTTGCCAAAAGTTATAGAACTCTTTTTCGGTTTAACCTGCAGAAAGACATTCTCACCAAGTTCAAATTTCTTATCAACCCATTTTAAGTCTACATAACTCTTTTTCCTATTTGTTTCTTCCTTCAAGCATTCACAAATCATTTTAACTACTTGTTCCATTTTGTAAGGATTTTAGGTCCAATTTCCACTCTATCCTCTATGTTATCCTAACTAACTGGAGTTTTGCATTTCCTTCCATATAATGCTTCGAAAGGTGTCATTTTCAGAGAGGTGTGATACATTTTTTATAAGAAAACTCAACTAATGGAAGGTACTCTTCCCATTTATACTGTTGATCCATGCAATACATTCGTAACATATCCTCTAAAACTTGATTAACTCTTTTAGTCTGTCCATCTATTTCCGGATGGTATGCAGAATTGAAATTCAGCTTAGTCCCTAGGGTTGCATTAAGTGTTTTCCAAAATATAGATGTCATTCTTGGGTCTTTATCAGATATGATCAATTTAGGTACTCCGTGTAATCTGAAAATTTCATGCACAAATCTTTTTTATAAAACAAGTGAATCATCCTTAAGATTACCAGCGGTAAAATGTACTACCTTTGTTAGTTTATCAACAACAACTAGAATAACATCATGTTTATTTCTTGACATAGGCAACCCTTGTACAAAATCCATGCTTATTACTTGCCATTTATATTGCGGTATGTTGTGAGGATATAGTAAACCAGCTAGATGCATATGTTCAACTTTAACACATTGTCATTCTAAGCAGTGTGTCACAAAATCAATCATGTCCTTTTTCATCCCTTTCCAGAAATATTGTTGTTTTATATCAACAAGCATTTTCGTAATGCCGGGGTGTCCAGAAAAAGGTGAATTATAAAATTCAACTAACAATTTCTTTCTTAATTCATTTAACAAAGGTATGTATACTCTATTTTCAAACCTCAAGATTCCTTCATTGTCAAAGTGAAAACCTTTATATCTCACATCATTTGGATCTGCAGCAAGTGTTGTTTTTACTTGCTAAAAATAAGAATCAGATTCCATGATACTTTTTACTTCATATTTAAACTAAGTTCTCAACATTATAAGAGCATAAATGTGCTTCCTACGACTTAGTGCATCTGCCACTCTATTCTCCTTTCCTTTAATATAACTTATGTCAAAATCGTACTGAGATAAAAATTCTAACCATCTTCGATGTCTTGCATTTAGACTTGGGTGAGTGAAAATATACTTCAACCCAAGGTTATCATTTTTTAATTCAAAAGGTCTACCAAGAATGTAATTCCTCCATATCTGAAGTGCGTGAACAATGACATCAAGTTCTAGGTCATCTCGAGCATAATTCAGTTCATGTAAATTGATTTTTCTACTTTCATAAGCTATAACATGATCATTTTGTAACAAAATACCTCCGAGACCTTCCCCAAATGCATCTGTTACAACAGTAAAGTCTCCATTAGGGTCAAGTATAGCCAAAATAGGTGTTGATGTTAACTGATCCTTCAGAGTCTTAAATGTAGATTCATATTTTTCATTCCACACAAATTTCTTATCTTTCTTCTGCAACAAAGTTATTGGTGCAACGACCTTAGAAAAGTCTTTAACAAACTTCCTATAGTACCTAGCAAGACCCATGAAGCTTCTAACTTCATGTACATTCTTAGGTGCAAGCCACTCAGTTATTGCAACAATTTTTGAGGGATCTACTACTATTCCATCTTTGCTTATGACATGACCCAAATAGTGCACTTCCATATCATAGAAAGAACATTTGGACAACTTACCATACAACCTTCTCTTTCTTAAGATTTCCATAACTATTTTCAAATGCTCATGATGTTCTTCAATGCTTTTAGAGTATATGAGAATATCATCCAAGAATACAAGCACAAATTTTTCCAAGTATTCTTGAAAAATATTATTCATTAAATTCATAAAAGCTACAGGTGCATTCGTTAATCCAAATGGTAAAACTGTGAATTCATAATGTTTGTACCTTGTTCTAAAAGTTGTTTTATGAATATCTTCATCCTTTATTCTTAACTGATGATATCCAGATCAAAGATCTATTTTAGAATACACTGATGCACCATGCATCTAATCAAACAGATCATCAATTCTAGGAAGTGGATATCTGTTTTTAATTGTTGCTTTGTTTAACATCCTATAATCAATGCACAATCTAAGTGTTCCATCCTTCTTTTTCACAAAAATTACCGATGCTCCCCAAGGTGAGACACTCAGTCTTATCAAACCTTTAGAAAAAAGTTCTTGCAACTGTGCCTTAAGTTCTACCAATTCAATGGTAGTCATTCTATATGGTGCCTTGGAAATAGGTTCGGTTCCCGGCTTGATCTCAATCATGAATTCAAACTCCCGTTTGGGCGGAAGACCGAGTAACTCTTCTGAAAACACATCACTGAAATTTCATAACAATGGGTATCTTTCCATGAAGTCACCACTTTCATCAGTTGTTTCAAAAAAAATTACTGCATACAAGGTGCAGCTTTTGTTTTTTTCCTTTTTAAGTTGCATAGCTAAAAATTTCCTAACTAAAATCTCACGTTTTATCCCCTAACTGTCTATTGTTTTCTGCAGGTCATCCAAATAACTAATATGTTTTTCAAAACAATCAACCTTTACCTTATGTTCAGCTAGCCAGTTAACACCTATGATTACATCATAAGACCCCAAAGGAGCAACATAAAGGTCAACTTCAGTGGAAAAACTAGGCAAGTCAAGGACTGCTCCAAAAAGACACATACTAAATGTGTGAACAACATTATTTCCATAATGTACAACCCATGATTTATCCATTTTTCAAGCTTTTATTTTTAATTTCAAAGATAATTTAGTAGAAATAAAACATTTATTAGCTCCCGTATCAAAAAGTATAGTTACAGGTATACCAAATAACATATTGGGAACTTCTATGGGTGTGACTTGATTTTCAGCCTATTTGTCAGCTACTACAGCATGTATCTTATGTTGTTGATTGTAGTCATCCTTCTTCAAAGGACATTGATTTGCGTAATGATCCTTGCCACAATTGTAACAGCCTCCTACAGGTCCCTTCTTAGGCTCAAATTTATTTCCAGCCTTAAAGTTATCATTCTGACCCCCATAGGACTTTTGTCTGTTATTATTGTTCTTGAAAAAGTTATTTCACACATTAGCAGCAGGTTTATTTGCTGCTGTTTTCTTGTTGTTATCAGTAACAAAAAAAAATTTCATACCAAACTTTTTCCATGGTCCCTTTTTGGGTGCAAGAGACGAAGAAGAGTTTGGAACTTTCTTTCTGATTTCCTCCTTATGGGCAGAGATCACTTTCAATTTCTACTCCTGCCTTATGGATTTTTCTACAACCCCTTCCATAGTGGTTGGGCTGTGAACATCCACCTCACCACCTATAATGGGATTTAATCCCATGATAAATTTTTGTATCCTAAACTTCTCGTCAGTTTGATACTGAGGTACATACTTAAGGAGTTTAGTAAACCTCTCCCAGTACTCTGTTACAGTTAATTTTCCCTAAGCTAAGTTCTGAAATTCAGTCATTTTCTGATCATAGTAAAGTTGTGGCAGCCATCGTTTCCTAAAATAATTTTTAAATTGATCCCAAATAATGTTTGTTTCATCAATGTTTAACTCAACCTTACGGATGTCCCACCATGAAGATGCTTCATGGGAAAGTTGATAAGCTCCCCATATTGCTTTTGTTTCCTCAGAGAAGTTCCTTATTGCAAATTACTTCTCCATTTCATTGAGCCAATTCTCAGCTCCATCTCCTAGTGTAGTGCCATCAAACTTGGGTGGACTTATCCTTTTTATGTCATTAGTGAGTTCAGCTGCCAATCTTGCCTTTTTATTCTCAGGCTGATTAGGTGCATTTGCATTAGCATTAGCATTGGGTGCATTATTGTTATCAACGCCTAAATTTCCAACATTGGCGTTGTCCACAGGAGGTGGCTAATTGTTATTACTAGCATCTTCTTCCTCCTCCTCATTGCCCATTACTTGATGTTCAAGTACAGCTAAACGATCTCTCATGTCCGAAAGGGCAGTAAGGATCTCATCGATTTTTTGGGTTGTAGCTTCTTCTCCACCAGGTGGTGGGTTGTCTGCAGCACTTCCTCTTATTCTAACCATTTTATATTAGCAAGAAAATTTAATTTTTATCAGATTATGGACACAATAGGTCCAAGAGCTACAACCTTTCAGCTCTGATACCAAGATGTAACATTCCCATTTTAAGACTTTAGAAACAAGGGAATTTTTTTTTTAATAATGTTCTCTATTCTAAATAATCATAATTTAGAACACACATTCCATGCCAATCAATCTCATAATAGATAACCATATGCAGTTGTAATGACTCGGTGGAACATTGATCTCTCATTTCATGACTCGGTATCATACCGATCTCTCATGTTAACTTAATGATTTGTATACTAAGTATACTTGGTTCTCTTACCCTTTTCAGGGTATTTAAGTGTTCTATTTAATAGGCCTATCTGAATATCTGTTACCAATATTCATCTGAAATCTCATTTCTTAAACTAGGTGACATAGACCAACGCAACCAGTAGCTTGCAATACTTTGGCCAAATATTTTCAACATATTGTTCATGTTTATATTCCTAGATGGCATACTCATCAAACGGAATACTTCCTTCACCCCACTTCATCTATTATCTAGAATGGTCTTCACTGACTCTTGTCAGTCCACTTTTTCAAGGTTTAACCCTAACCAAGGTTAGCAACATAGTTTAGTGTAGAGGACTACTCATGGTGACTAAGGGTACATAGACATACTCAATCGACCTAAGTTGATTGTGTGTGTCTAGTTATCCTCATTCGTCGTGAGTTTCCCGCGACACTAGATTATGCTTCTAACTTAACCTAGGGTATAACTATGATCAAGTCCGTGTTTATGTAGATCTAGATGATTAAACTCTGAAGGGTGTTACAACATGTCAACTGCAACACAATATCCTCATGAAGACCCAAGTCTTCATGAAGGTACGGTACTACAGTTGGCGTGTGCCAACATCTGACTGAGTTCATCCCATCTGGATGTACATACCCAAGAAAGAAGTTAATGACTTAATTATTTTCCTTATTTAAAGTTTAATTACAGCAGCCCTACTGAACCACTAGTTTCATTAACCATTAGGGTTATAAGAAATAACCGTAATTGGATTTATTATGCAAATATATTTTCCTCCAAACCCCTTCCCAAAGATTTTTTTTTAATTCATTAACATTCTAATTTATGATTCATTTTCACAAACAGATTCAACATACTAACAGAGATGTTAACTTAATTAACTTATCCAAGTCTTAGCTTGTTTAAGTTCTGAATCAGATCTTTTTATGATAGACTTCATTGGGATGAAGTCTACTACTATAAATATATTATTTTCATTTTTTTTATTCAGATTAAGGAATTAATCAAGAGGAATTTCATCTTCCTCTTTCCAAGATAACATTAGGATTTAATTCCAAAAGGTCTTAAAATAGACTGCATAGCATTGCAGAATAGTTTCCTTCCCTTTACTAAATAAGAATTAAGGTTCATTTGTAACCCCTTAACATTTTACAAGTTATCATGATGGTTTCATTTATCCACTAACATCATTTTAGTAAACCATAGTGATTTAATTGAATGACCAATCATGAATGCAAACTTTAATAAGTTATATTGAATAAGAGGGTAGTATATTTAGTACCCTTATCCTCTAGTTTATTTTAAATCAACCCAAGAGGGTTCATTACAAATATATAAATAAAATAATAGAGATAAGCTTATCATTTCCATTCACAGAATATACAAAAAGATGACACATCAAGTATAAATAAACCCACAACTTTTCCATTCATCAAAGTGAAATTCATACATTATAAGTCCAAACACTTCAGACATCTTTAGTGTCATACAACATCAATAAGATCAATTAAAAATACAACTTTCCTTTCCAACAAATACATTTCAATAATGATTCATATTTCATCATAAAAGATCCAATCTCTTTGGTAAACAAAAGTAACATCATAAAATATCTTTTCTCCTTTTACCACTTACGAAGTCCATCTACAAAAATTGCTAGCACGGGTCAGTTCATTGAACTGAGCATGATAAGCACTAAGCATTAAAATGATGTGCTTTTAACTAACTGTTTCATAAAGAGAACTCTTCTTTTATGAAACAGTTAAATCATTACAGAAAGACATATCATAAAGAAATGTCAGTCACAAAAGAGAGAGAAATAAAGTGATAATTCATATCATCGTTAAGAAAAGATCATGATATAATCAGATTCAACTTTCAAATAATGATTTCATATAAAGAATTAAAATATTAATCCAGAAAAATAATAGTTCTCCAAAATCACAAACTTTTCATTTACTGAATTTTTATGATTCATATCTTAATTAATCCATCTAACCTTAGAAGATACTAACACTTTGACCATCACTTAGGAATAGGTCTACATTAGATGGAACAATTATACATTAACTCACTTAACTTCATCCTAAAATATAAAATTCCAAGGTCAATCAAAATTAGAATAAATTTAGGATGAACCAACAACACCTTTAGCAAAGAGTTTCTTATTTAAGACTCTATATCCTAAATTTAGAGTCAAAAACCAACCTAATTTTAGGATCAGCATCAAACATATTTGACAAAGGATGAATTCAATTTGACAATGCTCATGGAGCTAATCACACTTTTTGCAAATGAGTACATCATTACTTAAATGTAAAAACAAAGATAAGAATGGAGGGTATTTATTAATCATTCAAGATCCTACAATCCAAGAAATTCCAATGGATATATGATACAAACCAAACAGGTCACCTCCCTCCTCAGGAGTGATACAGGTGAAAGATGAAAGGAAAGAGAGAAAGAGATTGTTCACTCTAAATCCAAGCAAGGATATAATAGACAAGTCCAGCCTCTATTGTCCTCCATCATAAAACCCAACAGAGGTTAGATCAAAATCGGGTTAGATAATAGTTTTCCAAGACAGAAGAAAACAAATAACGACATACATTTACCTTTCAGAATTTGAGGAGGATGGTATTATAAATACCTTAACCCTCTAGACTGAAATAACCATCTCCTAACAAGTACATAAGAAAATGGAAATAATAGCCAAGTAGTAAGTCTTCCTAGTCTTTCATAACTCATAACAGAAAGAGGAGATAACATAAAATAATGGTAAATATTAGGTCTCAATACTCACTTCCTTAAACGAGAGGTACTCTTACCAATATTGAAAAAGAACCATGACATAATTTGATGGCCCAAGGCCAAGAAAAAAATCAACCCCAAACAACCATTTAAGCCCAATGAACTATTCAAAATTATAGTCAATAACAGCAACTATAGCACAAAAAATACAAACTGAAAAGTGATATTCCTTCTAAACAATAATTGCACCAATTCAAGAAGCTATCCCAGTTTCCAAATATAAGAAGACAGAGTAACATTTAAACAATTTACCCTTTTTTCAGCAACAATTTCCTTTTCAAGGAGATAACACAATAAGTGTAGCCATCCATTGATGGTGAATGAAAAGTCGAGATCAAGACTTACAGTAAAACTTCCATTCAAGACAACTCAGAACCATGTATCTTCACAATAATCACTAAAATAGACAACTAGAACAAGAGGAATAAAACCCAACCCAGATTCATAACCATAAACAAAACATCGGCACTACCACAAGTCTTGTTCATGAAGTCAAACTCAGAAGATATGCTAAACCCAAAAATGTTGAAGTCTATTTCCTTCAAGTATTCATTCAATCTTAGACAAGAGTTGAGTTATTCTACAGTTCAACATTATTTACTATGAGATCATACAGTAACAACTACATCTCTGATTTAAGTAAAAAGAACAAGACATACACAACAAGTCAAACCAGAAAGACAAACCTAGACAACTCTTTCCTCACACTAGATAAGATGCAACTGAATTCAATAAACCATTCCATATATCACACAAGCAGGTTTAAACTAAACACCATGCCAAAAAGACAGATTGCACTCGAGGTGTTTGATTCAAGTTCAACATCAGACAAGTTACTATCAAGTTTTAACATAACTCAAACAGGTGTACAAAAATATTCAACATCATCTCAAGTTCAAACAAAATTTAAGCATGATTCAATCAATTTTCCAACAAAGGAAACAAAACCTAGAACGTATTTCCATCATAACAATGAATGCATAAATAAAAATACAATGAAAATACAAGCATCGAAGGCATATCATAACCTCATATAAAAATTATGTTGTTCCCCAAGAGCAGAGTTATTTTTATGAAGAAATTTAAGAAAAAGTAGAACAACTTAATGGGTAGATCCTACCATGCCTGATAGAGTTTCTTCCTGATTTGCAGAAGATTTCCAAGTCAAGCCTCAACCGCTTCTTCTTCTCCACACAAAATCAACCACCTCAACTCTTCCACTTCTTCTTATACTTCCACAGAGTCCAAAATAGCTCAAGAATGTAAAAATAACAGTAATATCCAAAATAGAACTGTTGGTTCGAAGAACTGAAAAACCCCATGCAGAGCCAAAACTCGAAATGAACTGAAGATCAAAACAACAATACCAAAACCTACCATGCATTTTTCCTAGGTGGTTTCTTCGCCAAAAATGAAATCAATAAATGAAAAGGACAGTAGTTCCCTCCTATTTCTCCATGCCACCACCATCCATGTTTGGCAATACCTTTAATTTCAAATTTGCATGCAATTTCCATTTAGTGGTGATGCCAACTAGGCATCCACTAAACTTCCTATGCCTCTGCCAAAATTGGCAGTCCGTAGCAATAAAACCAAAATCAATTCCATTTAATCCTTGAAAATTGATGCCACCGACCATGCCAATTGCCAAGTAGTCCATAGGTACCCTTTAGGTTAGCAATAGTTTAGGATTATTATTAGGTTAGAAAATCAACCTTAGTTCCTAGGTAAGTCTATAGTTACCTTAGGTTGTATTTAATTTAAATAAACATAGCACTCCCCAACTTAGGTTAGATATACCCTTAGACTAGGGTCAACCTTAGTGTTTTAGTAATAGGTTCAAGGTCCCTATACGCTACTCAGTGTTTTAACATCAGCAAGAAGACCCAGGCCTATCACTTAAAGTTTGTTGCTAAACAAGGATCCCTAAAGAAGGGTCCTTCATAATTGTAAACAAAACAAGGCCCAGTCCTGGTTCATCTTTCCTTTCCGAATGCCAAGACAAAAAGATGAACATGTAAGAAAAATTGAAGCATACCTTGGATCAATGGAATCGATCCAATGTGTTTTTGTTAACACTAGATAAGTTAAGAAAACAACAATACAAGTTCCTCATCTTTTAAAAGTGAATTTAAGTTGTATAAGAGATGAATGGCCTCATTTTCAAGTAAGTAGAAATCACAACAAAGTGAACCTTTTCAACAAATAATGAATTATCCATTGCAAACATGATTTCCAAAAGTCATAAGAGTACACCTTCCTAAGACAAATCACATGTCAACGTTTGCAATGTCAAGAGTGGAAGTAATCAGCATTAAAATAGTTGTCCCATTATTAAATAGTTTAGTATTTACCCAAGACGGACAGGTTTATTGGCATAACATGAATAAAATATTAAAATTTTATCAGTCAACAAAATCAATTCTATTCAAATAAATATGGAAATGCAGTTTTCATATCTTCAAGATTTTCCCACGTTGCACTTTATTCGTTAAATTGATCCCACTGGACCTTACATTGACTTATTTCATGATTTCTTAAGTGCAACTAGCGAGTTTCCAGCAATTGAATGGGTTTAACAACGATTATTCTTGGGTCTTGGACCTGCGAGGAATTTCAATTTAACACATGCGATAAATCTCAAATGTATTTATTAAGTATAGAAATATGAAAAACATAATGCATTCATGATAAAGCAAGAGGAAAAGCTAAATGATAGGTTACATGGTTGATTACTTAACAATTTCAAAGGGTCTTACATAACGAGGTGATAACTTGGCAGCCTTGCCAAAATTTATAGAACTCTTTTTCAGTTTAACCAACAGAAAGACTTTCTCACCAAGTTCAAATTTCTTATCAACCCATTTTAAGTCTGCATAACTCTTTTTCCTATCTGATACTTCTTTCAAGTGTTCACGAATCATTTTAACTTTTTGTTCCATTTCCGTAAGGATTTCAGGTCCAATTACCTCTCTATCCTCTATGTTATCCCAGCTAACTAGAGTTTTGCATTTCCTTTCTGTAAAATGCTTCAAAAGGTGTCATTTTCAGAGATGCATGACACGTGTTGTTATAAGAAAACTCAACTAATGGAAGGTACTCATCCCATTTAAATTGTTGATCCATGCAATACATTTGTAACATATCCTCTAAAACTTGATTAACTCTTTCAGTTTGTCCATCCATTTTCGGATGGTATGCAGAACTGAAATTTAGCTTAGTCCCTAGGGTTGCATTAATTGTTTTCCAAAATCTAGATGTCATTCTTGGGTCTCTATCGGATATGATCAATTCAGGTACTCCATGTAATCTTAAAATTTCATGCAAAAATATTTTTGCTAAAATAGGTGAATCGTCCTTAAGATTACCAGAAATAAAATGTGCTACCTTTTTTAGTTTATTAACAACAACTAGAATAAAATCATGTTTATTTCCTGACATAGGCAACCCTTGTACAAAATCCATGCTTATTACTTGTCATTTATATTGTGGTATGGTGTGAGGATACAATAAACCAGTTGGATACATATGTTTAGCTTTAACACGCTAACATTCTAAGTAGTGTGTCACAAAATCAATCACGTCCTTTTTCATCCCTTTCAGAATTATTGTTTTTTAATGTTAGAAAGCATTTTCGTAATGTTGACGTGTCAAGAAAAAGGTGAATTATGAAATTCAGCTAACAATTTCTTTCTTAATTCATTGAACAAAGGTATGTATACTTTATTTTCAAACCTCAAGATTCCTGTTATCTCTCGAAAGTGCACCCAGCAGAGAGATGGCAGCAGGTGTTCTAAGTCTGCAAAAGATCTCTCTCTCTCTCCTAGATACAATATATAGCAAATGTTTACTCCACTTCCTAAAATAGACTAAGGCTGCACTCGCCCATGTGTCCTAATTTTATCCTTTAAATAAAGGAATAAAATAATACAAACTAGAGCATGTAATAAAATAGGCATTATCATCCTTAGATACAATACAGTCAAATTGAAGTTGACTGTTCTATTTTTAAGAAAGAAAGGTGAATAATTTGCTAAAATTATAAATTGCTTGCTAGGCAATTCTTCTTTCTTTGCACATGCAAATTTGTCATCTTCTCTGTTCCGTCCTATTGTGAAGGCATGCAAAATCATCTCCTATGTGTAGGAAAAAGGATGCAACCTTAGCCATATTCGCAAAATAAAATGAAATGGGGACCATCTCCAAGGTATACATGTTTTCTTATTTCTTTCAATGATCTGGATAGTCATGAAAGTGACATTTGCAATTTTTTTTGAAAATCCCATGTGGGGACCACCTTTGGTTTGGAATGTTGTCGTATTATAGACTTAGGCATAAGCATGTATATGACATCAAAAAGGGACCACCCTTGGTTAGCCCACCATGCATTAGTTGATCCGGCACCTTTATACCCCATGGCACATAATACAATTTTCACCTTTCGGTGATCATGGCATATAATAATGTTTTAATTTTTTAGGCATGCATATAGTTTAGACTTTGTAAAGTCTTGGTGAATGATTTTTTGACTGTCCACGTGGGCTGGCCCCTCTCCACAATGACTTGACCCTTTCCGGTCTTAGGCAGTGGTAAACCTAACCATTGGCAGTTTGGCTTGGATTTTGTGAGCACTAATGGCCCTTGATATTCGTCCTTGGTTTTTCTGCCACCGTTGATCCTCTAACCATAGCTAGGGTTCTAGCCCGAGCATTGAATACAGTTGGTGGCATTTAACTTGGCTCTATCACTTTGAACCCTATGTAGACTGATCACCATTCATTTTGGCAATTGGCGTTCATTGATTTGTTGATCTTGACCATGGGTTAGGGTTTTGGAACCCTAGTTTCAAATGTAAGTTTATACTCTTGCGAGCTCTGCTTGGTCATTTCATTCAGTTCTTTCAATTTGCGGGTGAATCCCTGGTAAATGTTTTTTCTCGCTCTGTAATTTTGATGAATGCTTAGAGATTTTAAAGGTTTTCAAGCTTGAATATCTTTTCCTTAGCCTCCAACGCCATTAATACTTGATTGTTGCATACGTTTTGAAGGATCTTGAGGTATTTTCTTTCATTTTTCGGTTCTATGCTCAGCTTTTCCATTTATATATGAGCTAAGTATCATTTTCATCAATTATTTTGCTCTGTATCACTTGTGGAGTGATGAATCTTTGTTTTTTCTCTGGTTCTCTACTTTTGGTAGCTAATGAGCTCGGTACGAGCCTTTAGAAAGAGATGCCGGCATGGTTTGTTTATTTGTTTCATTACTGGTGAGTTCCTTGCACTGTTTCCTCTTTCTTTTGAGCTCGAGTTTTCATTCTTAAACTCTGAATCTTACAAAACCTTGGTTATAATGTTCGTAAAATCAAAATATTTGTGGAGATTTTAAAGGTTTTCAACCTTGAGCTCGGAACCTACTTCATTTGTATTTTGACAAACCTTTCTATGCTCAGGTTTGGATATTTAACCTGATAAATCTAGCTCCAAACTTAGAAGTCTAGATTGTTTGATCTTTTACTGTGATATTCAAACTCTATTTCATTTTCCTGTAGATGTATATTTGGGCTTTGGTATTTTCACTTTCATTCTGTAGATGCACACTTGGAGTTTGTTATTCTTCTCCATTTTGTAGATAATTGGTAAACTTCAGCTGAGCATTTGTAACTTAAAAGAACTCTCCATTTGATTGTAGACCTATATAGTTTCACTTTCCCCTTTATTTGATATGCACCTTTTGCATAATATAGAGGTGAAATACTTCGTTTCTTTGTAATTTTTCCCTCGTAGATGTATGCTTGCCTTTGTGACATGCTTCCTTCCTGTACCTGTATGAGTTCAAACTTCTCGACTTGTTGTTGTTGTTTATGAACTATATCCTGGAAATGAAAACTAGCAATAGTATCTTATTTCCTTTGTGATTCATTTTCCCCTTTGTAGATGTAATTCAAACTACATTTATAAACTCTATGCATGCATACTTTGACTTGTTGATCTTATTTCTGTAAGGAAAGCTTTAGTTGGACCTTTGCTGAGTTTTGTAGTTTACTCTGTCAGTTGGAAGATGAATGCTATCTTCGATATTCTATATTTTGACATTTTTATTCAGGATAATGAATCCTTGGCAGTTGTATGCTGGTTATTTGTTTGCAAACATGATTGCATACTTTCTGTATAATGAAATAAATATCTCCTTTTTGGAAAATGAATAAGATAATTAATTTCTTTCTTTGTAATGGTACTTCACTTTCCATAAGTCATAGTAGCAAGTATATTTTAATTTTTACATTATTTCTCTATTCTGTTTTTTTGGAAAAGTCCATTTTGCAAAGGGAAATTCTGGCAAAATTTTCCAGAATCCTTCTCTTTCCATATTTTGATAATCTTATATTTTGAATGAGTTATCCATGCTGACTTTACTTGATTTATTGCAAATTTTCTGAAAATTTGCAAAGTAGTTGCTTCTTTGATTAACACACAAATTTGGAAGTAAAAGGAACATTGATAGTTGTTCTATCATGATGAGAATCTGGAAAACATGTCTGTTTCATTTGATCATGATATCAATTTTAAAAGTGATGAAATGTGAATTTCCTTGACTGTTTTACTTCCTTTTGAAGCTCAGATAGTTTAGAAGGCAGTGTAGTAGCTGAAAAGCATGTGTTTCAATTCTGTTTTAAATCGAAAGTCAATTTTACAAGGGGAGACTCTGGCAAAAATTTTCCAAAATCCTGTTTTCACTCTCCTTTTCCTGATTTTTGATAATCCAGATTTGTAAAATATCTTCTTATTAGCTCATTCTGACACTTCTTTCTTTTGTAACCTATCTAAAAATGACGTATATGCTTCATTCAATAGATGCTTTCTTCTTAATAAAGTAATTGATTTTTAATGAATGTTGCAACCTGTTCCTCCTTCCAGTATCATTTACTCATTTGTATTCCTTTGTTTCCCTGTGCCATGTGTTTCTGTACCTCTTTCTTTTAAGTACTATTAGATATTTCGGATTCAGAATTTGCATTTGCTTTAGAACATGAGTATTGGAATAACATTGTACCCTGAGCTCAATTTAATAGATGCTTCTCTTATCTTGCAGGTGCTAAGAAATGGAGATGGAAGCAGAAGATGGAGGAGTTGATATGGAGATGGAAAGGCTGAGGAGTGGAGACAGAAGAAAAAAAAGGCAATGATGGGTTCCTTTTTACTCCTCTACTCTTGTTCTTTAGCACATGTGGTATTCTCATTTCCATGTATATGATGAGTCGCTTAGTCATATCCCACAGCTTGTGTGGGAAATCTTATGATCTCTTATGAATAAAGCATTAAATTAAAATAATGACTTGATTATCTCTTTATGCATTAAGTTTTCTTTTGATTATACAATGATGTATGAAACTCAATATCTCAATAAAATGAATTAACATAAGGGATAACTTGAAGTGAATACCTATAACTCCAGTGGATAATCATTGAATGAAAATGTGTCTCTTTGTAAGCTGTGTGATTATCTTAGCTTCCATTCTTTGTTTTGACTCCTTTCCACTATCTCCATTTGGACATTATTGTCACCGTTTGTTTGTCAATATTTTCTTGATGGAAGTAGCAGGAAAGAAATCAATTGTGATCTTTTATGGCAGTGTAGGTAAATGCAAACTTATAAATCATAACAAATTTAATGAACATAGAGCAATAAAACTAATAGGCATCAAGATAATAAATGTGAATCTGATTGTCTGAAAAATGCCACTATGTCTATTGTTCCAAAATTATACACCTTACATATTCTGAAATCTGGTGTCTTCATCAGGATAACACTATTGTCCTTAGGGGCTTGTGTTCTCTTACTGAGGATATTTGTGAGATTGCAAACTATGTGAGTTGTTACATTTTGTAACAGCACACACAGTTGCATATTTCACTTAATCTCTTTCAAAAATCAGTAATAACAAAATAATCTAACGTAAATCCCTTAGCTTATGTATACTTCACCAAAGCTATCCGTCGTAACAAAGTTTCGAGTTGCCCATTTTTGTACAAGTGTAAAAATTGTCAACATTTCTGGCGATCCTGTGGGAAATGTTGCCTACTAGCTTGTAGACTAGTACCTTACTCTTTTCCATTGGGTATGGAATCCAAATCTGAAACCAAACTCTACCCTTTTCCGAAAGGTCCAACCCTTTCAAAACAACTAAAGATGGGAAAATATCTGGGAAACCAGACCAGGTGCATGAATGCACTTATTGAAAATAAAGAACGATGCAATGTGCATAACTGCACTTATTTGAAAGGGAAATCCTACTCTAACCAATCACTGTAAGGTTTTCAATAACAGTGTTTGAGAAACATATCGTTCACAGGAATGGGAAGTTCCTCTCCATTCAGCTTGGAAAGCTGAAAAGCATTGTGTTCTTTGCAAACTGATATCATATAAGGACCACTCCAGAGTGTATCAAACTTTGAGTATCTTCCTGGCTTGGCATGATCAACATCCCATTTTAACTCAATATCTCCTTCATTGAAGATTTTGAATTTGGATTTCTTATCAAAAATCTTCTTCATCTCATCTTGATTCTTGTCCATGTTTGAATGAGATTGATCTCTTAGTTCTTGTAATTCCATCAATTCTGCATAACATACCTGCAATGGTTCATTCTCTAGTAATTCTATCTAATGCAACAAATCTAATGCAGGTAACTCAACTAAAATTGGCATTCTTGCTTCTTTCCCATACACAATCTTGTATGGTGAATTTCTAACTGATCTCTTAGGGGTCACCCTATCAGCCCAAAGTGCTGAATTCAACATTAGATTCCAAGCTCTTTGATTATCTTTGAGTGTTCTTCTGATGATTCTCAACAGATTCTTGTTAGTGCTTTCAGCTAATCCATTGCCTTGTGGGTAATAATTAGATGAAGAGCTCAAGTAGATTCCATGGCTAATGGCCCAACATGTTACCTTAGCACCGAGAAATGCTAAAGCATTATCTGATATGATAGTTGTTGGAACACCAAATCTGCAGACTATCCCTTCATAGAAGGCTAGTATTGAAGCTTCATTAGCATCCTTCAAGGCTACTGCTTTAGTCCATCTTGTAAAGTAATCGGTATGGCAGTTAGAATCCATTTATGTCCTTGTGAAGAAGGCGGGTTAATCATTCTTATAAAGTCAAGGACCCCACTGCATAAAGGGCTGATCAACTGAAATAGGCTGCAAAGGCAACGAAGGTAAACGTTCTTTTTCTACAAAGAAAGCACATATCCTACACTCTCTAATCCATTCAAAATAGTCCCTAAATATGCTAGGCCAATAGTAACCTACTTTCATGATTTTCAAAGCTGTATTTCATGCTAAGAAGTGACCTCCTATAGGGTCCTTCATGAAATTCTGATAATATCTTTTGGAAATTTGTCCATAAATCGACATATCGTAGCAAGATTCCATTTATATCTCTTTTAAACAATGCACCATCCATGAAAAGATAAGGAATAACTTGTAATCTAAAATATCTTCATTTATTCTTATCCATATCTTCTCGGATAGGTGACGTGTTGTAGATAGTTAACCAAAATCAGTCATCCATCTCGATTCTTGAGTTTATTGAGGAAGTTGAGGTTGCTGATCTCCTGGTTGCAACATAACATTTGATTGTTTATATGTGGTTTCAGCATGTTGTTCTAAATCTTTGGGTTCTTCAGCCTATTGTTTTTTCCGTATCAAGTAATTAAATTCTCACATAAACCCTTACCTCTGAACTATCTTTGCAACTCGGATATCAACATCATATTCCATAACCTTCGTTATCCATCCTGCTCTTTTCTCATTCAAGTCTTTTGTTCAACAAGAAAGCTTTCACATTTGGATGAGAAACAAGAACATGAATTCTATTGTTTGAAAAGCATGTACTTAAAATTATTTAGTCCCTTTGACTACGGAAATAGTACTTGTTTTTCAAGGAATGTGTACCTTGTTTCCTAATCGTACAAGCTCTTTTTAAAGAAAGCAATTGGCTGTTTGATATTCTCGTCATTGACCTAAATTAAAATAGTTGACATTGTTTCATCTCCTTCAAGTACATTACATTATAAAATCTTTGTCAAAATTTGGATTTGCAAGAGTAGGATCCTGAGAAATAGCTTTGTTTTAATAGCCTTGAAACCTTCTCTCCCTTCGTTGGTCCAAGAGAATGTTTTTCTCTTTCCTTAGCATGGTTGTCAATGGCTTAACCAAAGCTGCAAAATCTGGGACAAATCTTCTGACAAATTTTGATTTTTCCCAGAAATCTCTGTAATGCCTTCTTGTGATGAGGTAATGATAGCTGTGATATAGCTTCAATTCTGAAAGGGATCAATTATTAAAACCTGTTTGGAAACAATATGGTCAAGTAGCTTTACCTTCATGTACTAGAAAAGATAGACTTTTTGGGATTCAAAGATATTCGAAACTGCGTGTAGATCTGAAAAAGTCTATCTCAAATGCATCAGATGTTCATCATAATTTTTTTGAGAAGATAGTGACATCATCTAAATAAAAAAAGTATGCATTTATTCAGTAGGGTACCAAAAAGCCATGTCCATTGCATGTTAAAATGTGTTGCACCTGCATTTGAAATACCAAAAAGGCATTCTTTTATAAGTGTAAGTACCCCCACTTGAGTGGTAAAATTTATTTTTATATCTATCTTCTCCTATGACTAAAATTATTATTATATCCACTATAAGCATCTAGAAGGGATCGTATATCTGATCTTTAAATTATTCTCAAAAGCTGATTCATATTCAGGTAGTGGATAATGATCTTTTAATGATGCTTTGTTTAATATCTCTAAAATCCACACATAATCTGATTTTTTCCATTCTTTTTCGTAACTGGAACGAGATTGGCTATCCAACTTGAATGATTTAACCGGGAAAAATAATTTCTAATTTAATCAATTTTTGATAATTCTTTTCCTCATAAGAGGTTCTATTCTGGGATTTATAGGCCTTTGTTTCTTGCCTAATTGGTTTAGAATTTGGATGTAATTTTAATCGATATGATGTGCTAGACTGGGGTCAGACCCTTTAAATTCTTGGTATCTCCAAGCGAAAATATCTTTAAATTCAATACAAAGCTTAATAAAAGACCGTTTTTTTTGGATAAGGAACATACCTTTCCAAGAAATAAGTTCTTTCCTTCATCAAGTGAAATTTCTTCGTAATTATCTGCATGTGTAGACATCTTGGCTTTTGTCCCTTTCTTAAGCTGGTCATCAGTGCTAAAGATGTCTTCCAATGTAATAAGTCCTTGAGGAAACTTGTTTGTCTTTAACTCAACAATTTGGGTCACCATAAAGATGTTGTAATTTTATTCTGATTCACTGCAGAAAAATTCAGCTTCTTAATACAAAAAACGCTACATATTTGATCATCACTCTCAAACACTTTCCAATTAGATTCTTTATCAGGCATATAAGGTCTGAAAATCAACTTAACATGAGGCTGAACTTTGCTACTCTTCTCTTTGTTTTAGCACTTTGAAAACTAGCACCCAACTACCGTCAATCTATTAACATGTATATTTTTGGCTCTAGGAATAGATTGAATATTAATGGCATCAAAATCTTCCATTAAGTCTAAAAATCTATGTTTGTAAGACTTCATTAATGGATTCTTACATACACTGAAGTTTTTTTACTTGACTTATTACTAACTCAGAATTGCCGAAGACTTGTAACGTGCTGATTCCCTCTTTTTTCTGGCCTAAAATAAGCCATGAATTAATGCTTCGTACTCAACTACATTACAAGTGCACGAAAATTGAAGACTCAAAGCTGTAAAATACCTTTCATTTGTTGGGGAAGTGAGCATCAGACCTGCTCCATGTCCTCTCTTATTCTTAGCTCCATCAAAATGAAGCTTCCAAATCCCTTTTGTTTTTTTTCTATTTTGGACAACAAGGGAACTATTGCACTTTCTTTGTGCATGCAATAAACACTAAAAATATGTTCTTCAACTGTTTTCTCATCCATAAACCTATTAGAAACACCGACTAGTGCTGAAATCTGAGTTACATCATCAAAATCAGATTGATCTAAAGCTGAATAATTTGCTACTGCATTTGGTGAATGAGGCTCAATATGAAATCTAGCCAATGGCTCAGAATTTATGGTAACCTTAGTGCCATAACGTGTAGTGAAAAATAAGAAAGACCAATTAGAAGAGAGGTAGCCTCCTATTTTTGCTGTAAAGTCTCTAGATAGGCACAAAGCAAAATATGGAGGTAAATCCACAATAGTAACATCTTGTAAAATGGAAACATTTGGGGCAAGCATGTACCGTTACCTCCAAATTTTTGATTACTCCAACTGTATTGGTTGTAGTCCCATCAAGCTGTAAAACACTCCTTTCTGTAGGTTCATATTGCAGGCCTAATTTTTCAGCAATTGACTTAGGCATGACTGTACTACTTGCACCGTTGTCCACCATACAGTTATGAACTAAATTTTCTCCAATGATCAAAGATAGGTAAAAGGGTGGTGGCTTCTTTATGTCATGAGCATTTAGAACCTTCTGAACCATCCATCTAACATCCTTTATGCGATCTTGATCAAGTGTTCCAAGGACCATATATGTATTTTGGACTTCCTTTACTGCTATTTTTGAAGAAATCTGCAGTTTAGCTAGTTCATGAGAGAGTAAATCCTGTTGTCCTGGAATGCTTAAGGCATCCCACATCGAGATGTTAACATTGTGCTT
Source organism: Taxus chinensis (assembly GCA_019776745.2). Taxonomy (NCBI): domain Eukaryota; kingdom Viridiplantae; phylum Streptophyta; class Pinopsida; order Cupressales; family Taxaceae; genus Taxus; species Taxus chinensis. The sequence continues at coordinate 277,213,446 of CM034149.1, read as the reverse complement.
CTTCATCACATCAAAAATATTGAAAGAAGAAACAATCTTAGAGATAGATTCAACCATTTTAGCATAAGCTTTAGCAAAAACTGATTCTACTTCGACAACCTTGGATATTTGAGGGATAAACAATCTTCTTGGATTAGGCTGAAGTTATTTTTGTTTCTCTTTACCAGCTGTAACACTTGCTATTTTCTAAGGGACAACAGGATTGTTGGCTAATTTCGAGACTATAGATGTTGATATATCAGTAATAATGGGCAGCATAGGTTTGTTTTGTTACTTTTTATTTTCGGTAGCTTTCTCTAAGCTCTAGTGGTAACAGCAATGAAATCCTCCTCATTAAAGCTGACCAAATTATGTTTAGGTGTTTTCTTGAACATGAGTTTCTTGCTGCCCACCCTACATTTGAGGTATGAACAATGCTTCAGGTTGAGGTTGCGCAACAAGATTTAGGCTCAGGAATGCATTTGGGTAGTTTGCAGTTTGATGAGGTTGATTACAAGGTTGGCACGATTCTTCTATGGCCATATTAATCAGAACCAAAGCGTTATATGCACTAGGAACATAAGAATCAAAATACCTTTGCTGATAAGGCTGCCTGTAATTTTGATTTTGTCGGTAAGGCTGCCTATTTTGCTGGTTTTGTTGGTAAGGAGCTTGATATGGCCTATTAGGCAATGTAAGCTTATTTTCAATTGATGTCAGTTTATTTCCCATAGTTTTCAAGGATTTAAACATATATGGGGATGGGGCTATAACAATAGGCTCTATGATTGTGATAGGCTATGGGATAGGAGCTAAATCTACCAAAAATAGCATCGTAGGCCTTGGTGCTAACTTTCTAGCCTGAATAAGGTTGTTTTAAGCTTTTATGGCAGTGTCATAGGCCCCTGGAAGAGTAAAAGTTCCCATGGATTGAATCATAGTTGCAATATCACTATTCAATGCTCTGAGGTAATAAAGGAAAGCGTGATCAACTTGAGGCTTAACACTTGCTGGGATTCTTTCCCAAGTTCTAGCAAAATGAATGTTGAAACTAGATAGAAATTCATGAGGGGCTTCTCTTGATAGTAGATAGTTGTTCTATCAGGGACAAATGATCTGAATTGTCTTGGAATTGTTCCAGCAATTTCTCTCCTAATCCATCCCAAGTTCTTATGCTTCCAATTTCTAGGTTCCTATACCATTGCAAGGCTTGTCCTTTAAAAGATGCAGCTAAAAGTCTTAAAGCTACGTCTTCATGAGTAATATTGTGGACTACACATATGGCTGCAACATATTTGATGTGTTTAGTTGGTGTAACTTGATTTTCACCAGTAAATGATGGCAGACTTTTCAGAGTAGCATTAGGAATGTCATGATATACTGTAATTACTAATGGGCTGCCATTAGTAAAGGCTGCAAAATTTCTGGGTGGTTGAATAGCCATTGGAAAAACCAGGATATTGATTGAAAAATTTATTCGTGGTGAAGGAATATCAGGAGGGTTTTCAAAACTAGGTCTGTTATAAGGCAAAGTATTACCAACCCTTCTTCTTCTAGCATATTTCAAAGGTAAAGAAACAAACTCAGGAGGAATTCCTCTTACCGATGATCTTGTAGTCACTTTAGGCATGGAACATGCTGCAATACTAGTCTGAAATCAGCTTTACAGAGTCGCCAAAAGATCATAGAATCTTTAGAATTAATTTTATGCATCTTTGCTCCTGAAAGTAAATTTAATTTTCTGTAAATCTACTTTTGATCTGCTATAGAATCTGAAATTTACATGCTGATCTGATTTGTGCTCCCACCGGGCATGCCAAAAATTGTTATCTCTTGAAAGTGCACCCTGCAGAGAGATGGCAGCAGGTGTTCTAAGTTTGTAAAATATCTCTCTCTCTCTCGTAGATACAATGGGGACACCTCAGGTCTGTGGGTATACCTATTTTGAGGTGAACCTCTAGGGTTAAAAGGTTGGTTCCTTATTGGTGTTCACTAGACTACTTTCTAGGAGTTTTAGGGTTAGGAAGTGACTGAAAATGAAATAATTACTAAGGTGATACACCAAATTTGAATAAAGAACTTGACTTGAGTGGAATACACAACTGACTTGTGAAGAATTCTTTGTGTGCATGAACCAATTTTGTACTTTCTGCAAAATGTAAGGGCAAAAACAATTAATTTATACTCAAGGAAAATCACAACAGTACTAGTAAGCTAACATACAAAATGAAATTTAGTAGAAAATAGTAGATCTGCAGCAGGGTAAAGTGATTAATTAGGGAATAATGATTTCACAAGATTAATACTAGCATACACAAGACTCCAGAACAACTTGGAAAGGCAAGAGTAATTCAACACTCAGAGGGTAAAACTGGTAGAAATTGCTTCAGTACTCATATTAAAAGTTCTTCTGGGAAAAATCTCTGAAAAAAATTCCCCCCCTCCCTTTTGTGCTTTGCAAGAGCACACAATATATAGCAAAAGTTTCACCTCCACTTCCTAAAATAGACTAAGGCTGTACTCGCCCATGTATCCTAATTTTATCCCTTAAATAAAGGAATAAAATAATACAAACTAGAGCATGTGATAAAATAGGCATTATCAGCCTTAGATACAATTCAATCAAACTGCAGCTGACTGTTCTTTTTTTAGGAAAGAAAGATGAATAATTGCTAAAATTAAAAATTACTTGCTATGCAAGTCTTCTTTCTTTGCACATGTAAGTCCGTCATCTTCTCTATTCCGTCCTGTTGTGAAGGCATGCAAAATTATCTCCTGTGTGTAGGCAAAAGGATGCAACCTTAGCCATATTTGCAAAAATAAAATGAAATGGGGACCATATCCAAGGTATAACTGTTTTCTAATTTCTTTCAATTATCTGGATAGTCATGAAAGTGACATTTACAAATTTGTTTGAAAATCCCATGTGGGGACCACCTGTGGTTTGGAATGTTGTACTGTATTATAGACTTAGGCATAAGCATGTATATGACATCAAAAAGGGACCACCCTTGGCTAGCCCACCATGCATTAGTTGATCCGCCACCTTTAGACCCATGGCACATAATACAATTTTCACCTTTCGGTGATCATGGCATATAATAATGTTTTAATTTTTTGGGCATGCATATAGTTTATACTTTGTAAAGTCTTGGTGAATGATTTTTTGACTGTCCATGTGCGCTGGCCCCTCTCCACGATGACTTGACCCTTTCCGGTCTTAGGCGGTGGTAACCCTAACCATTGGTAGTTTGGCTTGGATTTTGTGAGCGCTAATGGCCCTTGATCTTCATCATTGGTTTTTCTACCACCATTGATCCTCTAACCATAGGTAGGGTTTTGGCCTGAGTATTGAATACGGTTGGTGGCATTTAACTTGGCTCTATTGCTTTGAACCCTGTGTAGACTGATCACCATTCATCTTGGCACTTGGTGTTTAGCGAGTCGTTGATCTTGACCATGGATTAGGGTTTTGGAACCCTAGTTTCAAATGTAAGTTTATACTCTTTCAAGCTCTGCTTTTTCATTTCATTTGGTTCTTTCAATTTGCGGGCAAATCCCTAGCAAATTTTTTGCTCGCTCTGTGATTTTGATGAATGCTTAGAGATTTTAAATGTTTTCGAGCTTGCATTTTTGTTCCTGAGCCTTTGACGCCATTAATACTTGACTGTTGCATACATTTTGAAGGATCTAGAGGTATTTTCTTTCATTTTTTGGTTCTGTGCTTGGCTTTTCTATTTATATATGAGCTAAATATCATTTTCATCTATTATCCTGCTTTGTATCACTTGTGGAGTGATGAATCTTTGTTTTTTCTCTGGCTCTCTACTTTTGGTAGCTAATAAGCTCGGTACGAGCCTGTAGAAAGAGATGTCGGCATGGTTTGTTTGCTTGTTTCATTACTGGTGAGTTCCTTGCATTGTTTCCTCTTTCTTTTGAGCTCAATTTTTCATTCTTAAACTCTGAATCTTGCAAAACCTTGGTTATGATGTTCGTAAAACGAAAATATTTGTGGAGATTTTAAAGGTTTTCAACATTGAGCTCGGAACCTACTTCATTTGTATTTTGACGAACCTTTCTATGCTCGGGTTTGGATATTTAACCTGATAAATCTGGTTCCAAACCTAGAAGTGTAGACTGTTTGATCTTTTACCTCGATATTTGAACTTTGTTTCGTTTTCCTGTAGATGTATATTTGGTCTTTGGTATTTGCTCTTTCGTTCTATAATGCACACTTGGAATTTGTTATTCTTCTCTATTTTGTAGATAATTGGTAAACCTCAGTTGATCATTTGTAACTTAAAATAACTCTCCATTTGATTATAGACCTATATAGTTTCATTTTCCCCTTTATTTGATATGCACCTTTTGCATCCTGTAGAGGTAAAATGCTTCGTTTCTTTGTAATTTTTCCCTCGTAGATGTATGCTTGGCTTTGTGACATGCTTCCTTCCTGTACCTGTATGAGTTCAAACTTCTCGACTTGTTGTCGTTGTTTATGACCTATATCCTAGAAATGAAAACCTAGCACTAGTAGCCTATTTCCTTTGTGATTCATTTTTCCCTTTGTAGATGTAATTCGAACTACATTTATAAACTCTATGCATGCATACTTTGACTTGTTGATCTTATTTCTATAAGACATGCTTTTAGCTGGACTTTTTCTGAGCTTTGTAGTTTACTCCGTCAGTTGGAAGATGAATGCTATCTTCGATATTCTATATTTTGACATTTTTATTCAGGATAATGAATCCTTGGCAGTTGTATGCTGGTTATTTGTTTGCAAACATGATTGCATACTTTTTGTATAATGAAATAAATATCTCCTTTTTGGAAAATGAAGAAGATAATTAATTTCTTTCTCTGTAATGGTACTTCACTTTCCAGAAGTCATAGTAGCAAGTATATTTTAATTTCTGCATTATTTCTCAATTCTGTTTTTCTGGAAAAGTCCATTTTGCAAGGGGAAACTCTGGCAAAAAAATTTCCCAGAATCCTTCTCTCTCTAGATTCTTATGATTTGATTTTCCGAAAAAGAGATATGAACATCTTTTTACTGGTCTGATCATTGAATGAAGATTGTCCATGCTGACTTTACTTGATTCATTGCAACTTTTCTGAAAAATTTGCAAAGTAGTTGCTTCTTTGATTCACACTCAAATTTGGAAGTAAAAGGAACATTGATAGTTGTTCTATCATGATGAGAATCTGGAAAACATGTATGTTTTTTTTTATCATGATATCAATTTTAAAAGTGATGAAACGTGAATTTCCTTGACTGTTTTACTTCCTTTAGAAGCTCAGATAGCTTAGAAAGCAATGTAGTAGCTGAAAAACATGTGTTTCAATTCTGTTTTAAATCGAAAGTCAATTTTACAAGGGGAGACTCTTGCAAAAAATTTCCAAAATCCTATTTTCCCTCTCCTTTTTTTTAATGCTGATTTTATTTTTCTTGACCCATCCAGATTTGTAAAATATCTTCTTATTATCCTCATTCTGACACTTCTTTCTTCTATGTAACCTATCTGCAAATGTTTGTGCTTCATCAGAAGTAAATTAGAAATAAAAAGGAGTTTTAGGCCTCTCTTGTATCCATGTGGTTTATTTCTTTTGCTCCCTTCTCTACAAGTTATTTTTCAACTACTTCATGTGTTATTTTCAATCATTGTTTCTTTTCAACTACTTCAGATTCCTCCTTTTCTTACCCAATCCTTAGCTTCTTTCATTTTCTCTTCCATGAACTATGCCTCTCTTTATGAACTCTACCTGTTCCATGTGTTTCATGTACCTCTTTTTTTTAAGTACCATTAGATACTTTGGAATTCAGAATTTGCATTTGCTTTAGAACATGAGTATTGGAATAACATTGTACCCTGAGCTCAATTTGACAGATGCTTCTCTTGTCTTGCAGGTGTTAAGAAATGGAGATGGAAGCGGAAGATGGAGGAGTTGAGATGGAGATGGAAAGGCTGAGGAGTGGAGACAGAAGACAGAAAAGGCAATGATGGGTTCCTTTTTACTCCTCTACTCTTGTTCTTTAGCACATGTGGTATTCTCATTTCCATGTATATGATGAGTCACTTAGTCATATCCCACGGCTTGTGTGGGAAAACTTATGATCTCTTATGATTAAAGCATTAAATTGAAATAATGAGTTAATTATCTCGTTCTGCATTAAGTTTTCTTTTGATTGTACAATGATGTAGGCAACTCAATATCTCAATAAAATGAATTAACATAAGGGATAACTTGAAGTGAATACCTATAACTCAAGTGGATAATCATTGAATGAAAATGTGTCTCTTTGTAAGCTGTGTGATTATCTTAGCTTCCATTCTTTGTTTTGACTCCTTTCTGTTATCTCCATTTGGACATTATTGTCACTGTTTGTTTGTCAATATTTTCTTGATGGAAGTAGCAGGAAAGGAATCAATTGTAATCTTTTATGGCAGCGTAGGTAAATGCAAACTTATAAATCATAACAACTTTAATGAACATAGAGCAATAAAACTGATAGGCATCAAGATAATAACCGTGAATCTGATTGTCTGAAAACTGCCACTATGTCTGTTGTTCCAAAATTATACACCTTACATATTCTGTAATCTGGTGTCTTCATCGGGATAACACTATTGTCCTTCGGGGATTGTGTTCTCTTGCTGAGGATATTTGTGAGATTGCAAACTATGTGAGTTGTTACGTTTTGTAACAGCACACATAGCTACAGATTTCACTTAATCTCTTTCACAAATCAGCAATAACAAAATAATCTAACGTAAATCCCTTAGCTTAGGGATACTTCACCAAAGCTATCCGTCGTAATGAAGTTTCGAGTTGCCCATTTTTGCACAAGTGCAAAAAATTTCAACAATTCCTTCATCGTCAAAGTGAAAACCTTTATATCTCACATCATTTGGATCTGCAGCAAGTGTTACTTTTACTTGCTGATAATAATAGTCAGATTCCATGACACTTTTTACTTCATATTTAAACTTAGTTCTCAATGTTATAAGAGCTTAAATTTATTTCCTACGAATTGGTGCATCTGGCACTCTATTCTCCTTGCCTTTAATATAACTTATGTCAAAATCATATTGAGATAAAATTTCTAACCATCTTCGATGTCTTACATTTAGAATTGGCTGAGTAAAAATATACTTCAACCCAAGGTGATCCATTTTTAATTCAAAAGGTCTATCAAGAAGGTAATTCCTCCATACCTGAAGTGCATGAACAATGGCATCAAGCTCTAGGTCATCTAGAGCATAATTCAGTTCATGTAACTTGAGTTTTCTACTTTCATAAGCTATTTAACATGATCATTTTTCAACAAAATACCTCTAAGACCTTCCCGGATGCATCCGTTACAATAGAAAATTCTCCATTAAGGTAAGGTATATCCAAAATGGGTGTTGATGTTAACTGATCCTTCAGAGTCTTAAATTCATATTCACATTTTTCATTCCATACAAATTTCTTATCTTTCTTCTGCAACAAAGTTGTTGGTGTAGCGACCTTAGAAAATTCTTTAACAAACTTCCTATAGTAACCAACAAGACCCATGAAGCTTCTAACTTCATGTACGTTCTTGGGTGCAAGCCACTCAGTTATTGCAACAATTTTTGAGGGATCTACCGCTATTCCATCTTTTCTTATGACATGACCCAAATAGTGCACTTTTGTATCGTAGAAAGAACATTTGGACAACTTACCATACAACCTTCTCTTTCTTAAGATTTCCATAACTATTTTCATATGCTCATGATGTTCTTCAATGCTTTTAGAGTATATGAGAATATCGTCCAAGAATACAAGCACAAATTTGTCCAAGTATTCTTGAAATATATTATTCATTAAATTCATAAAAGTTGTAGGTGCATTCGTTAATCCAAATGGTAAAACTGTGAATTCATAATGTTTGTACCTTGATATAAAAGTTGATTTTATGAATATCTTCATCCTTTATTCTTAACTCATGATATCCACATCGAAGAATCTATTTTATAATACACTAATGCACCATGCATCTAATCAAACAGATCATCAATTCTAGGAAATGGATATCTATTTTTAATTGTTGCTTTGTTTAACATCCTATAATCAATGCACAATCTAAGAGTTCCATGCTTTTTTTTCTCAAAAATTACCGGTGTTCCCCAAGGTGAGACAATCGGTCTTATCAAACCTTTAGAAAAATGTTCTTACAACTATGCCTTAAGTTCTACCAATTCAATGGTAGTCATTCTATACGGTGCCTTGGAAATAGGTTTGGTTCCTTACTTGATCTCAATCGTGAAGTCAAACTCCCGTTTGGGTGGAAGACTGGGTAACTCTTCCGAAAACACATCACTGAAATTTTGTAACAGCGGGTATCTTTCCATGAAGTCACCACTTTCATCAGTTGTTTCAGAAATTTTTACTGCATACAAGGTGCATCTTCTGGTTTTGGCCTTTTTAAGTTACATAGCTAACAATTTCATAACTGAAATCTCACGTTTTATCCCCTAAATGTATCTTGTTTTCTACAGGTCATCCAAACAACTTAATATGTTTTTCAAAACAATCAACCTTTGCCTTATGTTCAGTAATCCATTTAATACCTATGATTACATCATAAGACCCTAAAGCAGTAACATAAAGGTCAACTTCAACGGAAAAACTAGGCAAGTCAAGGACTGCTCCAAAAAGTATAGTTACAAGTATACCAAATAACTTACCTAGAACTTCTACATGTGTGACTTACTTTTTAGCCTGTTTGTCAGCTACTACAGCGTGTATCTTATGTTACTAATTATGGTCATCCTTCTTCAAAGGAAGTTGATTTGTGTAATGATCCTTGCCACAATTGTAACATCCTCCTACAGGTCCCTTCATAGGCTCAAATTTATTTCTAGCCTTAAAGTTATCATTTTGACCCCCATAGGACTTGTGTCCATTATTATTGTTCTTGACATAGATATTTTGCACATTAGCAGTAGGTTTATGTGTTGCTACTTTCTTGTTGTTATTAGTAACCAAAAAAATTTCATACCAAACTTTTTCCATGGTCCCTTTTTGGGTGCAAGAGATAAAGAAGAGTTTGGAACTTTCTTTCTAATTTCCTCCTTATGGGTAGAGATCGCTCTCAATTTCAACTCTTGCCTTATGTCTTTTCCTACAACCCCTTCAATAGTGTTTGGGATGTGAACATGCACCTCACCACATATAATGGGATTTAATCCCATGATAAATTTTCGTATTCTGAACTTCTTGTTGGTTTGATACTGAGGTACATACTTAAGGAGTTTAGTAAACCTCTCCCAATACTCCATTACAGTTAATTTTCCCTGAGCTAAGTTCTGAAATTCAGTCATTTTCTTATCATAGTAAAGTTGTGGCAGCGATCGTTGCCTAAAATAATTTTTAAATTGATCCCAAATAATGTTTTTTTCATCAATTTTTAACTCAACCTTACAGTTGTCCCACCATGAATATGCTTCATGCGAAAGTTGATAAGCTCCCCATATTGCTTTTGTTTCCTCAGAGAAGTTCCTTATTGCAAAGTACTTCTCAATTTCGTTGATTCAGTTCTCAGCTCCATCTCCTAGTGTAGTGCCATCAAACTTGGGTGGAATTATCATTTTTTTTGTCATTACTGAGTTCAGCTGCTAGTCTTTCCTTTTTATTCTCAAGATGATTGGGTGTATTTGCATTAGAATTGGATGCATTACAGTTATCAATGCCTAAATTTCCAACATTGGTGTTGTTCACAGTAGGTGGCTGATTGGTATTTATAGCATCTTCTTCCTCCTCCTCATTTCCCATTATTTGATGTTCAAGTGCAGCTAAACAATGTCTTATGTCCAACAGGGAAGCAAGGATCTCATCAATTTTTTGGGTTGTAGTTGCTTCTCCACCGGGAGGTCAGTTGCCTATAGCACTTCCTCTTGTACTAACTATTTTATGTTAATAAGAAAATTTAAGTTTTATTATATTATGGACACAATAAGTCTAAGAGCTGCAACCTTTCGCTCTGATACCAAGTTGTAACATTCCCATTTTAAGAATTTAGAAACAAGGGAAAAAAAATTGAATAATGTTCTCTGTTATAAATAATAATAATTTAGAACACACATTCCATGATAATCAATCTCATAATAGATAACCATATGCAGTTGTAATGACTCGGTGGAACACCGATCTCTCATTTCAAGACTTAGTATGATATCGATCTCTAATGTTAACTTAATGATTTGTATACTAAGTATACTTGGTTCTCTTACCCTTTTCAGTGTATTTAAGTGTTTTGTTTTAAAGGCCTGTCTAAATATTTGTTACCAATATTCATCTGAAATCTTGCTTCTTAAACTAAGTGAGACAGGACAACGCAACCAACAGCTTGCGATACTTTGGCCAAAGATTTTAAACATAATATTCATGTTTATATTCCTAGATGGCATACTCGTTAAATATAATATTTCCTTCACCCCACTTCATTTGTTATCCAGAATGGTCTTCACTAACTCCTGTTAGTCCACTTTTTCAAGGTTTAACCCTAACCAAGGTTAGCAACATAGTTTAGTGTAGAGGACTACTCGCGGTGACTAAGGGTACATAGACATAATTGATTGACCTAAGTCTATTGCATGTGTCTAGTTATCCTCAATCGTCATGAGTATCTCTTGATATTAGATTATGCATCCAACTTAACCTAGGGTATAACTATGATCAAGTTTGAGTTTATGTAGATCTAGATGATTAAACTCTGAAAAATGTTACAACATGTCAACTGCAACACAGTATCATCATGAAGACCCAAGTCTTCACAAAGGTATGCTACTTCAATTGGTGTGTGCCAACATCTGACTGAGTTCATTCCATCTGGATGTACATAGCTAAGAAATAAGTTAATAATTAATTATTTTCCTTATTTAAATTTTAATTACAACGTCCCTACTCAACCACTAGTTTCATTAACCATAGGGGTTACAAGCAATAACCAAAATTGGATTTATTATGCAAATATATCTTCCTTTAAACCCCTTCCCGAAGATTTTTTTTAATGCATTAACATTCTAATTTATGATTCATTTTCACATACAGATTTAGCAGATGTTAACTTAAAATTAACTTATCCAAGTCTTAGCTTGTTAAAAATTCTGAATCAAAACTTTTTATGATAGACTTCATTGGGATGAAGTCTACTTCTATAAATATATTATTTTCAATTGTTTTGTTCAAATTAAGGAGTTAATCAAGAGGAAGCCTCGTCATATTTGTTAAACCACATGATTTTTTCAACTTCTAACCCCATATTAATGTTGTACAACCCTTTACTCCTAAGCACAATGGTCATTTTTATTTCCAATCCTAGTAGTTAAAGGGTGTAAGTACATTAACATAGCTTAGATCTATTTTGTAGAAAGTAAAGTAGCAGAATTATAGAAAAAATGAAATGTGCGGAAGAAAATAAATGGCCGAACAAAAGAGAAAACACATTATACACACCTCCCAGAAAAATATATCAAGTAACCCCCCAGTTTTGGCACTTTATAACTTAGTGTGTTTTACAATATAAATAGGACCAATGTGTGGGAAATGAAAAAATATTAACTTTTGCAAAATACAACACTCTATTTCAAGCTACTGATCAAAACTTATTACAATAATAATTTCCCGTAAATAAGGCCTATCTTAAATAGAATTGCACTCAAGCATTAAAAAATGAGATAATTGAGGATGGACCTAGCCTTCCGACCACTCATTAGAATTGGCATAAAATGTAGATTTCAACATTTTATTTTGTGAGGGGGAATTTCTCTTTTGCCAACCCAATCCTCACCCTTCATCTTTGTCAAGTGAATATACAAACAACTAAACTCTAAAAAACACCCTTAATACAATTTCTCTAAAATTGATTTATTTTGCAAAAGCATGAAATGCTAAAATTTCAAATAATTTCAAAGTCAAAATTAGGAATAAGAAGTTATATCCACCTTGAGTGGGGTCCACCAAGAATGCATTAGAGTAGGATTTAGGTTTAGAACCCTAGATTTATTTATCTCTTCCTTGTGTTGGGTTGTATGACACCACTTATGACACCAATATGATGCCAATGAAATCCTTTTCAGTCTACTATGATGACACAAGTCTTGAAGAGGCCAGAGCAAGTTGAAACAAGGTTGAATAAGGCATCAATGTTGTGCAAAGGCAAAGAGGAAACCTGTAAATGCCTTCTGGATGTCTGAAAACCCAGATTGTGTTGTCCAGATCAAAATACAAAAATAAAATAGTAATATTTCTCTAATAGGATAGGTGTTTAGGAATATATGGAGATAAACTTCTTGGTGAGGACGTCTCAAAAGAAAATTACCCAAATTTGGGTGCCCAATACCATAGATCTACAATGTATTAGGGGAAAAAAGGAGTGTTTTTGAGCCGAAGAGGATTTTAGGGGCGTTTCAACCTCCTAAGGGCCTACACACCCAATATGGGTCAACTAAACGTCACAAAGAATCTAAAAAACGTTGAACAAGACTATGAAATCTCCAATACATGTCTGAAATGCAATTTCTAGGGCTTTTAGTGTATTCTAGGATCCTGCAATACCGCATAATCCTACAAATATGTTATATGCACCACAAATCAGACAAAAAAACTAGAAAAACAATCATACCCAATACCAAACCTATGCAAACACTAATCTCAAGTAAATAAAATTGGATAATAATCACCAAAAAAGCTTAATACCAGTGAGAATTTGATACCATATTGAAGAGCGGCATGGACCCACTAAATTGAAGAGTGCATCAATGAGAAATGTGAGACATGAATTGCAAAAAGGTAAGACTAAGCACACACACACACAAATCTGCAAGTTACAAAGAACAATGAGATAAATGCAAAAGGAAAGAATGGATCTAACTCAACACACTACTCATTACATTAGCTCAATAATCATATGTACATATAGGAGGAGGGAAGTGCAACAACCACCTAGATCACTGGTGAATAACTCTCACTCAATGATACTAGCAGTAGAGCTGACTCCACACAACTAGTAATCTAACTCAACATAATCAGTTAGCTAACTCCATACAGCTAGTACACCTAGACAAGCAAACACAACAAGTGTAGAGAAAAACATAAGTACAAGAATTATCCTAATAAATAAATAAAAGGATAAATAATAACCTACACTAACATACTTCAATTAAATACAAATAAAATAGGAAGGTAAACATTACAAGGGAAGAAGCGTAAGTCTTGAGATACATGTGCGTGAATTTGAATAAAGCAATTTTATGGCACTTGGCAGGATCATGGATAACCTGCTCTTCAATCACCAAACACTTGATCCCATTCTACCATGCATTGCATTTCTCATTTTTTCGGCCACTTGACAGTATTCATCTCTATTATTCTTTTACTAGCACTTGTACCAAAAGGAGGTGCAATGTTACGTCGATAATTAAATACAAGGTTTTTGTCAAGTTGTCGAATCATTTCAATATATATTGAAAGGGTATATCTAATTTGGGTAAGGCATGTAAGGTTTATGGAGTTGTAGATGAAAATTCAAGGTGCACTGATCCCAAAAAACCAAGCACATCCGTTGTTGATGGCACCTTTAGTAGCATCAGTGGTGTCCCCAAGCCAAAGACAGAGGTCGGGGTGTTACCATTATTGACATATTCTATTAGTGAGAGGACCACCACCATTGCAACATCACTCCTATTGGCATAAGGATCACAATAAATTATGACCATATCTAAATATTCGTGACACCACTGTCACCTATCAATAAAACATTACTATATTATAACTATATCAAAAAATCTAGTGTTTTTTAAATAATCACAAAGTGATGACACTAATTTCATAAATATAATCATACCCATGAAGTGATTATCTAGGACAAAAGTTTACAAACTAAAACTATTTTTAAAGTATATATAAACCCCACTTTCACATTTCGTTGCACACTGGTTTTAACACTTAAACAAACTCAAACAACATGTATTAATAGTAAGTCAATGTTAATCATTGGTTGTTTACGCTCTTTCTTGTACACACAACTCAAACAAAATGATCATTGAATTTTGTGTTAAGATGTGAGTAAGGGATCTCGTTTTTAATTTGCATTGAACTTTACAGGGAAAACCCCTAATGAAATATTTTCAAATTATATCTAAATTTCAATCTCAAAATGGTTGAGGATACAACTATAAATTTTGAATTTTTTATTAAGTTTTTTGATTTCAAGTTGTAGTATTGCTATCTAAAAAATATTTTGATCTAAAAATCCAACTCACAACTATATGGTGAAACTCTTAAATTACACATCTCCTGGGAAATTAATCTATAGGTGTACGTGATAAAATGACCATTAAATTTCTCCAATAAAGATTCACTCAATGTTAATGAGATTCCTTAAGCCAATAAGAGTCCATTCAAGTTGTTAAGTGATGGCCTCTAATGAACCATTAATCATGAGAAAAATACACTCTAAATAACGATTCCCATGTATGGGTTGGGAATTTTGGTGGGGGTGGGTATTTTCAGTATTTTTTTTTCGCAAAGTATCTTGTAAAATATTCTATTGGCTAATTAAAATAATGTTATAAGGTCATGAATATAATAAATATTTTTCAAATTTATTCACCGAAAGGCGTCTTTTATGGAGTTTCCCTGGCTGGAAACTGTGGCAACAGTTCTGATGACTCCTTTTTTCGGTGATTTCCTCTTCTCGGAAACCTCACAGGAATTCACACTACTATGTCACCAAATAAGGCCAACGGGTGACCAATATATCATTTAATAATAGCATGGTCCCATGCTGGGGGCTACTGCTCTTATTTATTTGGGAAATATGGTTCCATGCAAAAATAAAATATTGTTGCTACTAAAATACAACAAAGTTCCTAAAATTTATCGACATATATACATTAGGGAGAGGATTTTCAGCCCCATAAAATAGTTGGGAGCACAAAAATAAATCAGTTGCTTAAAAATTATATGAAACTTTGTTGATACTTGACATTTAGTTTAAGATTTCGTTTCAATTTTTCATCCAAAAATTTATTTTGGATTCATGGGAACTTACTTTATTTCAAATGCAGTGTTTCCATAATCTCCTCTTTCAAATTATCCTCATTTTCGAAGCCTTCATACACTATTTATTGTAGTATTTTTCTTTAGGATTAAAAATCTTTATCTCTTGACGATGGGTTCTGTAGTTGGACTCGAAACATCAAGATTTATTATTTCAAATGTAGTGTTTCTAAAATCTCCTCTTTCGAATTATCCTCACTACCAAAGCCTTCATACACTATTTATTATAATAATTTCTCTTTGGGAATAAAAATATATCTCCTAAAAATGGGTTCCGTAGCTAGACTTGAAACATCGAAATTTATTATTTCAAGTGCAGTGTTTCCAAAATCTCCTCTTTCAAATTATCCTTGTTGTCGAAGCCTTCAGTAATTTATGGTTGGATTTGTAGTTAAATTGAAGTTAAAAACACCATTATTAATCACAAATGCATAATGAATATAATATTTTCAAATATGATTGTTTATTTATGTTGTGTCTTAAGTTTAACTGGACCTTTCATTTTTTCATGTAATTTGTTTTTATCTTGTTACCCTACACATTTGATACTAATGAGATATATATTTGAGTTTTTGATATTCTATATTTAACATTGCTTACTGTCTCTTTTATCTTTTTTTATCCAGTAGAATTTCCTTTTTAATATTGCAAACAGTTTACAAACTATGTGACCTGCAGATCAATAGATTATCAACCATACAAACCAAAAGAAAGCCCTACCAGGCATCCAACCAGTTTCAATTATGGATGGAAAATGCTCAAATATAAACCACACCTTAAACCAAAACAATCATCTTGTAATATAAAAACAAACGGTCTTCACCAGCCCAAAATTTAAAAAAAAAAATTAAGACAGCATTAAACAATCATGAAGCTTGTAGAATCATCCTTATCATCGAATTTTCCCTTCTCAGGTCCTAACACATTAACCTCAGGTCCCTTTGAATCATTCGGTCCTGCATCATCAGGACATTTATTGTTATGAACAACTCCCTCTAAATGTGTAATACATGCACCACTATTATCATACTCTCATTCCTAATAACTTCTAGGTTGTTTCTACTAAGTTTTGCATCCCCTTTAAATTCATGTTGTACCTTAGGACATATTTCTTTAACATGCCTTTCTGATAAGTTCCCAAGCCAAGTTTGAGTCTCAAAATCTGAACCTGACACCACTCCTTGAACAATCATTATTTTCTGTGGAACAAGCACCTAGAATCATTTTATCGCAAACATTTTCCTCATCCAAGGCAATATCATTAACATTATGTAATATCATATTTGCATTCTTCCGAGTCTGACTATGTTCCATGCACAAGAAGGTTCAGCCTATCCATCACACAGGTTTGCAGTCAACGCAAACCTGGATAAAACTTTGACCGATGTGGTCCATCCTTGCACCCATCCAGCCTCGAACCCAGACCCCCGCACTCTATTTCTTGTGCCCCACCATCCTATTGCGCACTCACGTATGAAAGACTACAACGCCGGTTCTTTTTATAAAAATGCAAACAAAAATTTGACGGAATAGGTAACAACATATTACGTTGTTACCTATATAGGTAACAATGTAATACGTTATTACCTATTTCGTCAAAACTAACGGCGACACGAAAAAACTAACAATGATGTGATGGAAAATACATTTTTCCTTTGTGCGAACTTGTGTGAGAGATAGGCCTAGCCATTTCATGAGTAGCTCTCAAGATATTTATATTGGTTTGTAATTTGCAACCTATTCTCATAGAATATGATAATTGCAGCTAAGAGCAAACATGAGTATCCTACTGAGGCATTGATTAAATTAACTTTCCGTATTTACCAAACTTTTGAATAAAACAAATTAAACCATAAGGAAAAATGGAAATGTAAATTTGATTATGACATTTTGTTGAGTTCGTGATAGCAAAACATGTGTGATGATGTTTTGTTAGTATATTCAATAAATTTTTCTTCCAACCGACCTTTGTTTTTTAAGTTTCCAATGCTCTGTATAACTATTGTTTATGTTATTTATTGAATAAAATTCATCACGACTTTTAGACTTAATATAATATGTCTACTTAGTTGACATTCAAAAAAAAAAATAGAATGTTTACCTGCAGAGTCAATCAATTCATACATGTTTGTTAGAGCATTTGATCTCAGGGCCAATTACCTTATAAATGTAACTCCACATAAAACATCAAATTGGGGTACTTGGCAAGGTATTTACAAAATTTTGACTTATTGTAGCCTCTCTCAAATGGAGGTTTAAGATTGAAAAGTAATATGATCTATTATTTTTCCAAATTGTTTGAAGTTGTAATTGTTTATGGCTCCTTGAAATGTTTACTGCTCATATATGATTTAAAAGTCACAAAAACCAGTCTATAGACCGTCAATATCCAAGTTGGGCCCGTAACATGTTCAAAATCTCCCTTCGTGGCACGAGTTGGTAGGATGCTAGAAAATGTTGTGGAGGTTGACTTTAAACCCAAAAATTGCATTTGCTTAACTGCATCAGATGTTGAGACTATTGATCGGTTCACCTTTACTAGCATGCTACCAGCCTGTGTAAGATCGTCTCTCTCACAATTTGTGCATCAATTGTATCTGGAATGTAGATTAACTGCCAACCCGATTGTAGTGAACCGAACCTATCTTAAATAACCAAAAATATTATGATGATTAATGATGAGGGAGTTCATTTTGATGGCCAAATCCTCAATTACCCACCACCATGATGTAGGCAGAAATTGTTATAATTGCATCTATATTTGTCACCATGACACATTATAGCATTGGCACATCCTTTTTGTGTATAGTTAATTCAAACAAGGGAATATTGGCATAAATTAGTTCACCTTTTCTAGCACGCTACCATTCTGTGCAAAAATAGGAATTTTTAATCATGGTGTGGACATCCTTAAAAACATTATGAAGAAGAGGCATTCAGTATACGTTTAAGCTGCGAGTGCTTTCACTAGATATGTCTACAAAATATGGAAGTATTTGTATTGTGCAAATAAAATCCTCAACAAGATATGTACTCTCATGGATTGCAATGATTGTGGGATATCACACAAAAAAAGTTTGTTGAAAAGACCTTAGAAACTTTCAGGAAAATGCAATTGGGAGGTGTAAATCCCGACTCTACATCCTTTGACAACATCCTCTCAGCCTTTGTCTAAATGGGAGATCTAGAGCAAGGAATTTTCCTCCTTAAGAGCTAATATCTGCTTCCGTTGTGAAATACATGACAACCTCCTAAATATGGCGGAAGTGGAGTGTTTTTTGTTGCTTAGGCTTAATGAAATATTAAGGCAAATAAAAGTGAAGGTTTAAAATCTTTAATAACTATTAACTACCCTGATATTTTTTGGAGAGTTTTAGAACTTTACATTCAAAGGGTTAATGTTTTCCTTTTTCTAATGTATTGTGTTCTTATTTTTTTCAACTTATCTATCCTAAATAGATGTATATGTATTGTTTCTATATTGATGTTTATGAAGGTGAAATACATTTGTGGCATATTCTTATTAGTGGGAAATTTATTAATGTCTCTGAAATATCCAACATCCTCTGAGC
Source organism: Taxus chinensis (assembly GCA_019776745.2). Taxonomy (NCBI): domain Eukaryota; kingdom Viridiplantae; phylum Streptophyta; class Pinopsida; order Cupressales; family Taxaceae; genus Taxus; species Taxus chinensis. The sequence continues at coordinate 277,194,802 of CM034149.1, read as the reverse complement.
TTATGCCTAAATGGGAGCTTTAAAATTGGGTGTGGCCATCCATCAAAGAATTATGAGAAAGAAATCTTTTACAGATGTTACGATTGTAAATTCCCTATGTAAAATGTGGATTCATACACAAGAAAAGAGAACTTAACTTCTTTATGGTTTTGGTTTGTGAATTTTTGTTTGACTTTATGAATTTCCCAGCTATGAAAATTGACATTGATTTTAAAAAAAGACTAAAATCAAACCATATCATTAAATGAGAACATTCCATTTGCATTCCATCGAGCATATCTTGAAACTCATGTGCAATTGCTAGTTTATATAACTCATTCCTTCTCTTACATGACATTTAAGGGATACTCTAAAATATTTAAAATAATGGAAAAGATTACATTCCTTTTTATAACTGAGCTTGGGATTTTTCCCCTATTGTGTTGATTGTGGCTGGATGTTTGTACCATAGAAAATGCTTTGAATGGATTTCTCAATGAATGCCTTCCCCCTAGCCTTCATCACTAGTAAGCTCCTTATTACATTGGCTTGTAGGGAATATGTGCAATTCCCAAGTAAGAAAGGCTACACATATTGCATGATATCCATTATGGTCTTAATGAACCACTAAAACATAACAAGGTAGCCTTACCAAGCACTTAAATCTAAGTCACACAATCACATTAATCTCCTACAACAAAATATAAAATAATAATTTTTTCATACAGATGCAGCTAAAATATTTATATATTTATAAAAATGTGTGCAATCTTGTAATAAACATGATATAAAAAATTCTTATTTCTTAATTTCAATTACATAGATTAATAAAGCACCATGTAATTTATTTAAGTCGATTCTAGATAGTATCCTAAAATAATGTTAGAAGCATGAAAGATTGTTATTAGGACACTTTTAGATGAGAATATACTAGAAATCGTACGTGAAAATGCCAAAGGGGATCTATTGAGCAAGTCGAATTGGAGGGAGAGAAACAATGGGAGAGGGAGAGAGACGAAGATGAAGGGTTCGGGAGAAGAGTAAGGAAGAGAAAAGTGGCTTTGTGGAAAAATCGGAAAGTGTACCCTCAAATAGCAACGTGACAATAATGATTGTAGTTCAAAAAGGAGAAAATTCATGTTATGTATGACGTTGAGGGAATTTTTTCCTGAGACATATCATAATGTAAGGAACGGTGTAAAAGTACTCTTGAAGAAAACAATTGTATATAAATATATTTTATCGTAAAACTTTTTAGGGACCATTTTAAATTTTGAGTTAGAGTGATTACAAAGAGGAAGGAAATGCAAGAACACACATCAGAAATTGAGCACACCCAAAATATGGACAGAAGAGAGTAATTATCTATCGTTCACATACATTGAATTTTTTGAATTTTTATTTTACAACTTCAAGGTTGTCAACTGAATGATGTTTAATTTGGTTATGAAAAGGGAGCATTTCAAATCGAAGAATATAATTTGGTTGATTGTTTTGAAGTTTATAATTCATTTGATTAGTTTGAAGATTACAATCTATCGAAAAGCTAACAAATCTCAATAATTGGAATGTATTGAATGCATGGATATTGGTTGAGGATTGTATGAGGTCGAGTAATTGTATAAAAGCATGTGATGTAGGGAAAACCGGTGAACATCGATTCCCTGTAGTGGATGGACATATGAGCGAAAGAAAGATTTTATTCAACATTTACACTTTTTTACATACATCAATGACCAACTAAGCCAGAGCCCTTTGATGTCTATAATGTGTCAAAATCTTTGTTGCTCAATTTGTCTTAATGAATTATGGGCCTTTGTGTCCCAACAATAGTTGTTTAGATTCAAATGGATCGTTGTTGATTGAATCGAACTGACACATAACATAGTCTATACTTGTCAGGTTATCAGTACTATCAGTATCCTTTGATTCGAGCCAGGTCACAACATAAAAACCTAACACAATGAAAAATGATTGCACCACACTGTCAAATAAAGCTCAAGATAGGCATTTCCCCAGGATCTTTCCTAATATTGTACTCTCTCTCTCTCTCTCTCTCTCCTCTCTCTCTCTCTCTCTCTCTCTCTCTCTCTCTCTCTCTCTCTCTCTCTCTCTCTCATCGCAAAGGTTAGTAGCTGAATTTGAAGAATGCTAGAAGTTAGACCTTTTCATGTGAAGTATGTCACCAAGAAACATGACCGATGCTATAGCTAGGATCACTATGCCAATGGGCTTAAACATTGTCACAAATAAAGGTCCTTTCTTGTCATTGCACTAAGTTTGCAAGGAATAAGTAACCCATGTACCAATAATTGCCTATAAGAAAAGGATTATTATATTGATTGTGAAAGTATGCTTGTATATAAAGACTCTGTAAAGAGTTCTAGTATGGGATACTTTTGTATTCAGTGGAGCTTCACTTTAATAACAAATTAAGATAATTGGTTTTTTTTGGGATAGAAAGACTTATAAGAGTTTTTATGTTGCCACAGTCCATGAAAATTAGACGATGATTTCTGGAATCAATTGTGTATTGTTTTTTTTCCTACATGTTTCGAATCACTGCCCGTGATTCATCATCAGGAAAAATTCAGATAGAGTAATATATAGACCCAACACAAGATTCATCGTTAGGAAAAATTTAGACAAAGAAATATATAGACCCGATGCGATGATTCGCATTGAACAAAAAACAATACATAGTTGATTCCAAAAATCATCTTATATTAAAAGGATTGATTCATCTATATGTAATTTGCAGAGATGCAGTTCTTGCGATTTCAACCACAAAATATAGAAAAATAATTTGTGTGTATTACGGAAATTGTCCTATTTCTCGAATACAAAGGAAACTAAGTTGTTAGACACATCATAATGAAAACTGATTTTTCTAGCTTCTCTACGAAAGAACTTTCCCAGTTTATTAATCAATATTTTAGACCGGCACGTCATAAATTGACCTTCAAAATAATTTTGATACACTTTGTGATCAACCCTCAAAATAGCTCTTACACATAATCATTGAAATTCATCTAAAATATATACAAAAAATGTCACTATCTTAGTTTTATGGAATGTGAAAGTCTAGATATTCTATTATCCGATTCTGTTTTGTATGCATATCGTGGCTAAATTTTTAATGGTTTCAAAACCGAAGGACATTGAATTTACGTTTTTTTAATAAAGTTATCTACGCTGAGATGAAAAATGATTTGGATTTAGAATTTATGGGCTAACATTTTCATTGCCAAACCAACAAATAAGAAATTATTATGATTCTAATGAGTCATAATCTCAGTAAGTCTTACATTTTTGTGATTTAACAGAAATTGAACTTTTCATTTCGACCTCGGCTCTCAGTGTCTCTTTTTTAGAGAGCGTCTCATACAGAGGAAGATAAAACCCTAAATCTGGAAACCAAGAAAGTGCCAACCTTGTAAAAAAAATATTAGGTTACAGAGTCGTAGAAGATGTGTCACGACGTTGGTAGAGTGAATAAATAGAGAAAGCGGTGAGCAAAATGAAAATGGTCATTGCCATCGATGACGCGACAACAACAATCAGTCCCTACTCACAAAAGCAATCGCAAAGACTACAAATTTTTCTCTAGAAAGCGTGAGAATTACCCTTCCCAGCAACATAGCCTACGGTCATGGCCGCCCCGATGCTCGCAGACAAAAGGACGGCCATTATCTGCATAAATTTCCACCAGCCACATGATATTATATTTCATAAACAGCAACGAAATAGAACAAATTACCAGATCGAAGAAGATTAAGGATTAGGAGGCGCTTCAACCAGGCGTAATGTCTAATTGTATTGATTTTGTTGCTTCTGCTTCTGAGCACCTTTGCAGCATGATTGTCAAGGTAAGCATAAGAGCTGGATTTCAACGCATTCCCCCTCCGCCAACCTCACCCGTCTGATGTCAGAATCAGCTGTAGGCAACCCAACTGGGGTACGCCTTTCGGCGTAAATATACTTGAAGGCTGGGTGGTAATGGGGCATATACGCGTGTTTCTTTTTAAATAATAAAATATTTTTACAAAGTCAAATAAAATGGTCTTAGATACATAGGCTAAGGCATTTCCATCAAACTAATCCATTGTAAATAGAAGTAAATTACAATTTTCCCTACACAAATGGAAAATTGGGCATTGTGTTGGATGGTTAGAAGCAGATGAAACAAAGGAAGTAAAGTCCACTTGCCTTTTCACACTAATTATTGGTCCGTCTTAAAAAAAACTTCTTTTCACATTGTTGTTGATCCCTCCATATAAATTGTTTTCTCCTCTTCTAAATATAAGGTTCCTCCACAAATTAAATGATGGGTTTTCTTATTCGCATCTCTAAATTATAAGGTTTTTGGGCTGGTTTTGGATTGTAGGAAACCACATTTGTTTCAATGTTTTCGATCTAGAACTGTTACTTTGGAATCTCTCTGCATTTGCCTCGAAATCTCTTTTCATTCTTTGATGTAAAAATTGAAATTCGTTTCGCAACAAAAACAGTTTGGTAGGATACTTTTCCATTGATGGCAATTCCATCTGCTACCCCTAGTAGAGAACTTTGGTCCAAAAGAACTCTTGTGACTTGAATTATCACATCTACTAAAACTATTCAACGTGAAAGGTAAAAAATTGGTCATTAAATTAAAATTAATGAAGCCTATACTAGTCGAAGAAAGCTAGACAAACATTGTAGATGATGTTGAAGATTTCAAGAATGAGAAGGATGAAGTCGATTGTTAGGTGAGGGAAGAGGATGGCATTGACATTACGGTTGAGGATCTCCATGCCTTCATATCCTCTGTAAAAGCAAGAAATTAAGCTGCAGATCTGATGTTTGGCTGGAAATGAAGTTTGTCATTGTTGTATTCCATGCCTAAAGTCATCTTTGTTTACATGAAGGGAATTGAATACTCCATTACCCACCCATTTGTGACATTCGCAACTCACTCCTTTAGATCTCATTGTCATGAACAGAATCTACAAACACGTTAAAAATAGAAATTTAGGATTAAAACATACATAAAATGGGGGGAGTTTTGAAAAACCCTGAGAGGCGGGATATTTGAATTTCAAATCCTAGAAGACACATGGAAGGACGTCAAGTGCAATTGACAGGTGGTGATGTTCGAAGTCCGAAACAAACAATGAACGGAAAACAATCGTTTGAACATTAATGACGGCAAATGCAGTAAGAGAAAGTCGAAGCGCTGAGTCAACAAGAACCAGGAACATACCGACAACTTACGCTCAAAGCACCCCAGGTGCATATTTTGCAAAAAAAAAAAATTAAAACACACTTTTCAACATAACAAACTATTATTCCATCCCTTTTTAAGTAGTAGGAGTTAATGATGACTCATTCTTTGTATATATTAATTTTGAGATAACTATTTAAAATATTATAATTAAAAGGACTAAATAAATTTTAAAAATAAATCAAAATTTTAAGAAATGTACCCCTGAGTTGGCCTAATATGTACCCCTGAGTTGGCCTAATGGTGAAGAACATGTGCTCTTGAAATAAAGGTCACAAGTTCAAATCCTGCAGGGGGTAGGGTATGTACGCCTCGTTTGTAGCAAAGTTAGTTGCCTCCCGCATGTGAGTACCAGGTAGTCCCATATGCTATAAGCAGCTTGTAGACCCAAAAACAGGCCGCCCCACGGCATCGTGGACTGTAAAAACCTAAAAAAAAAAAAAAAAAAAAAGTATCAACTTAGTTCTTCATTCATTTCATTGGTAAGACAAGAAAAATCCGCAGTGGACATAACGACGGCGCAGGTCACATTTGAAACTATTATATTTTGGTTATATAATTTAAAAATGTAAAGATAACAACGAAGTACCAAGTACCGTTACTTCCTTGAGCAACCACATTTTCAAGTTACTTGCAAGATCTTCGACTTCCGACTTTAATAGCAGTTGTCGTACCGCTACCGATATCGTCGGAATATCTGGTATAACAATAAAGTATAGCAGACGAGACAGAGAAGCCCAGATTACCATTACCCCCAATAAATCTTAATAGAAACTCCAACCACATAGTTGCAACATCCTCATTTGCATATCTGATAAAACAATCGAAACCAGTAGAAACAGCGAAACCCAGGAGATCACTACGACTAATATATCGTAATACAAACCGCAAAAATGCAGCTGCGACACGGTCGCAAAATGGAGCTTGTTTCCACCTTGTTCCTCCAGGACCATGTTCCTCAATCAAATCAGTCTTACAGTAGAGTGCGAAATGCTCACAGTTGTCTAGAAAACAGTTGTAGTTTCCAAATCCGGTTGTAAGCAGGTAACTTGCACGAGTAACTACCTTAGCTGGGGAGTCAGATTGGGCAAGCGTACAGGTTCCTCCGCGGGCTTGACAAAGAAATATAGTAAGGTTAACGCCATATCTGTATCGGTAGAGTTGCCCTCCATCAAGAAAGCAGTCTATGCACGACATTATTATAACTCCACCGCATCCTGCAATCTGGTACTCCAGCACTCACTGCACCTCTCAAATGAATCACACCCGTTGTCATAAAGGGAGAGGGGCTAGTAGTGGTACACCCAAAATTAAGGGGTCCACAAAATCAATTGTTTATCATATGGGATTGTGATTTTTTCACTAATATATAGTTCGGATTTGTGTTAGCTTATATTTTTTCTTTGGAATGTTTAGGGGAGAGGACCCTATAACCCTGCACCTAACTTTAGGGGCACGCAAATATATGTAGGTATGTCGGTAGCGTAAATAAATTATATCATCATGTAGCGTATGATCGTGCTATATTGACATTTTCATTTCGCGTGTTAATTTGGAGGGAAAAATAGTTTTTTGAATTGATTTAATATGAAGAAAATCAATATAAAGCAATTTGAAAGAGGGACCAATGACCGAGCGCCCTATGTGTCACATTCTCATTAACTCTTAAAAAAGTGTAATTAACCAAAAAGTGAACAACTATTGGTGCTTTTGTCAACAACCTATGGTGAAAAGAGATGTACATGTTTTGGTACCCGCTCGGTTATAGGGTCCTCTCCCCTAATTGAAGGGAAAACAATATTTTGAATTGATTTAAAATAATAAATTTGAATTACACTCTAACCATGGTGGAAACCAATACTTAAATATGGGTGAAAATACTTGAACATCAAATTTTTTGTATTTGTACATGGGTGAGAGGTCTTACATGTCATGATGTGATTGGCTACTCTACATAATTATTATGTCAAAAATAAATAACTACTACATAGTACTATGACAACTATTGGGTATTGTCTTATCAATAGTCATGTCAACTATTGGACCATGTTTACCTATTGGCCCCTCTCCCCTAGTCGGGGTTCTAAAATTAATCGCTTTATTGTCCCTAATAAAAATTCCTACGAATCCTAAATGATAGCTGTCATTATTCTATCGCCTACTTTACGGGATCCGCGAGCCTCCAGACAGAACCATCACCATTGGATTTCAACGATCAAGTACCCTAGAATATCAGCCGCCCAATATCTGACATGTGTCAAACGTAGCAAGGCGTAATTCAACTGAACACACCTTCCGGCATAATAAGCATATATTATTTGTTAGAGATTATATAAATAATAATTCGTTTTCTTTGATTTTTTTAAAGATTTTATAATCATAGTATTTGTAAATATGGTGTAATATTATTGCAAATAACATATAATAAGAAAATATGTTTCATTATGTATAGATGGATTCTACATTGACAATAGGGAGATTAAATGTTTGATATTGTCATCGTGTAAGTAAAAACCTGCCCACATTAATATTATTTAAAAAATTAATATAATGTTTAATATCTAGATGGTTGTACATATATTTTTACAATAGTAAATGCAGTTATAGTAAATAATAAATAATTGGGATGGTTGTACATAATAAATAAATAAAATTATAGTAAATAAACTAGCAATTACACATGAAATGTGCGATGGAAACAAAGAAGGGAATTTGTTGAAGGAGTCAAATTGAAGGAAGAGAAAAAGTGGAAGAGGAATGGGGAAACAATATGAAACTCAACCAACAAACAAAGTGGAAAATGTGCTCAAACTCATAAATGTGATTTTCTCATGGAACTTATATGTGAGCTTAAAGGGTCCAACATAAAAGTTGGGGGAATTGCAATTAGTTTTTGGTAAAAAATACAACGAAGATGCCTTTATTGCAGCACTTTGCAGCCCCACTTTCTAGTTTTGAGCTCAAGCAAATGAAAAAACAATCGATGTACCAAAAACCAAAAATAATAGAAGTTGCACTTTGACTGGGCATATGAGTGTGTAGTAGAAAATATATGTCGATAGAGGTCAAAAACTCAATATTTTTATCCTACGTCATTAATTTTTTTGAGATACTTGACAAGGATATAAACGGAAAGTTGAAAATGAACATGTGGGAAGTAATTAATAATGGATGTAACATGATAAACAAAAGAAACAACATAAAAATAAATTTAAATGGGAAGTTGAAACTCATATGTTAATTCCCTACATGTAACAAAGAGATGGTGGTTAACATTTACAAAATATATGATTGTGAAGATTTGATAAAGAGTTAACGTCATGTGGCATTGCATTTTTGGTGGCAACAACATAGTGACTACCATAGAATTGGGGTTGTATTTTTTAGCATCTACAGTTTCAAGTGGGCAATCTTTAATTTGCCATACAAGTCAAAGACGTGAATGCAATAATAGAAATTTAATAGTGGGAATAAAATACATGCATGTCCCACACTACAGCTTATAATGGTTGAACCCAAATATTGTCTATTTTATATGCTTCATTTTATTGTTTCAATCCCGATTGTATTATTCGAATGAGTGTACTTAGTGCTTTAAGGGACCAAAGAAGAGGAGAGGCCTTCAAGTGATTGGATAAAAAAGTGAAAGTTATTTTTTATTTTTCAATAAAAAAATTTATTTTTTGTTTCATAGCAGCAAGCCTTACAATTGGAAAGCATTAAATTTGAAAGGATAGATGTATACATGAAAGGAATGTTGGAAATTTTAAGGCAGGAATCAAAAACTTGCATGTCTTGCACATATTCGATATAGCAGATTGGTCCTACACAAATAATATCTACTATGTGTGCTTCACTTAGTTGTCCCAACCTCATGTGAACTACTCATGTCAACATAATGTGAGATTAAAGGGTCCAAAATAAAAATGTGAGAATTCAACTGGGAGCAAGTCTGAAATCCAACCGCAAGTGGCTAATATGGCGTTCTTATATCACTCACTAGACAACATGGAAATTCACGTGGGTGATATTATAAGCAATTTCTAATGGTTTGAAACCCTCATTAAATGCACAGTCAAAGATATGTTTCTCAAGTGGGTGGCACCATATTCAAAAATATGTGTAGCATAAAGTTTGAAAGAGTCATGCACGCAGATGGACCACAAGGGCATTTTCCATAAATTTCGTACATACACTACCTAACAAACTATGTCATTGCATTGTCACTACTACAAGGTGGAAGGGGGGCGGGGGGGGGAGGGGGTCATTTGAGACAAAACATAGAGACAAAAATATAATTTTGTCTCAAAAATATCATTTCGTCTCAAAAATTTCCCCCCTTTTTACTTTTGGTACACTGTGGCAGGGTATTATTGACATGAAAAATGTTTTGTTCATCCATTCTCTCTCCTCATACTTTTGGGAAGGCATTTTTGTGCACACTTCCGTGAGAATAAATACATTAGAGGATTTATGATATTCGGAATACAGAGAAATGTGTGACGGGAACGTGGAGCCACTACCAGGTAGCGAGTTACCTGCTATTTTTAAAGTAGGGAAGAATTGTTTCCACTTCAACTGATAACACTAGTGAAGGTGTGGAATGTTTTTGATGAGCCTCGGTTCATGAGGAAATGGGAGGGGCAACAACATCTCACTGTAAGGAGTTTTTTTTTTGTCAGTGTCAGATGGGCTCGGGGCAGGGCACCATCTCATTGCCTATATATCGGAGTGAAAAATTTCCTTCGAATGACAGGGTGGGCGCGTTTGTTGGAGCAGTTTTCTGGAGACGAGGGTGAAAACCTTCTCTCTATTGTGGCTGCAAACTCAGATTATACCAATCGAGCCATGGTCGAATCCTATTGTCTGAACTTGGGAAATTCTTCTGTCAAGCCAACTTTGTAATCAATTTTTGTGAGGGCAACTATTACAGAAATTACCAGATCTGTAGTTTTATGAGGGTTTTGTGTTTGATTGGGCTATTCATGTGAATTTTGTTGTGCTCTAGACTTCCCACCTACACACGCCATTCAAGGTTGTGTGGCTAGATGGCAAAAGAGGGAAATGGCAAGGGATTTTCTGCAGGACTTGTATTGTGTATAATTGGGAGCAGCGGCCATGGGATGTTCTCAGGAAGGATTCTCTCCCTACTTTTTACAACTTTGTATTTTGTTTTTTTACTTTGCATGCTTTGTGTATGCTCTCTGCATCTTGGGTTGGTGGTTTGGATACATCCCTTAGAATTTCATTGCAGATCAGAGGAATCAAGAACAGGTCAAGGTTTCCTTTTTTCTTTCTCTTTTTTCTTTACACGTAATGGGTTTCCACCCTAGGAATAGATATTTAATTTTCTTCTCGATATGGTAGTATTTTGGGTTTATTTTGGAGCCACTGTGAGAAAATGCAGACTGCTCAACTTCTTGTTTTCTTCCCCTATTTGACATCGTGAAGTAGGACGTTGAGGGCTATTGTTGTTTTTTGGGTTTTCTATATAATTTTATAACAAAACACATTTATATTGTAATGGATAGTCAAAATTCATTTTAAAATATGAAAATCACTTCAAATTTGTGTAATTAAATAACAGACAGTAGAAAAATTATGTTTATAAAGATGGATAGATCCCCTGCCATTGTAGTGAAACTACAAGATATCTTGATGAAAGAATAATGAACTGGTTGATCAAAGAGGGAAGGAGAAAATAGAGATCCTAGAGATTATGAGGCATCCCTGAGCCACTTTTTTTCCAAGGTAATAAGTACAAGTTTTCACCATTCACATGAATTTTTTTGCATACTATTGATATGAAGTGTGCAAGATATATATTTTTATATCAATTTTTTTGATGGTGGGTTCAATCACTGAATAAAGAGATAAAGCACAGTGGGTTGTGAAGGAATTGTCCCAAATGTAATCTTTTTTAAATTTTTGTCCAAACTTTCAATTGGAAAAGAACTATACTACTCAACCATAGCATGGAAATGGATTTATTATATGGTTTGTGCTTAATTTCCCATGCTTGATTAGTTGTGAGGAGTGTATTTCCTTTCCAAACCTTTCCCTTTCCATGTTTACCTTTTCTACCACACTTCTTGTCCATACTAAAATAGGATCTTTGAACCAGGGTATGGACATCCACCAAAGCATAATAAAGAATGGATTTTTATTAGATTATGTTGTTGCAAGTGCCATGTACAAGATATGTATGCAAAATTTGGAAGCATGATGAAGGCATGTGAACCATTTGACGAAATACCTAAAAGAAATGTGTTCTTTCCACCTCCAAATGAATTTATCCATTTTACTTTACTCATTTACTAGGCTTGAACCAACCACCTCTTCTAAGTTTATCTTTAAGGATGATGCAGAAGCTTCTCTATCATGTCCAACGCAATCTCCTCTTCACTCAATATTTTCTTTTCAGGAGGAGGAGATTGATTCAAGTGGTGAGGGATAGACCCAATACTGATAGTCATTACCCATTTTGATTTGGAGTGTTTCCCACCTTTTTGCTGCCAAATTCCAAGATTTTATTTCTATGTGTCTAATCTCAGGCATGTGAAGGAAGTTGGCATGGTTGAACCTGTGTATCCATGAAGCTTGAACTTAAGTGCTGGAGAAAGAATGGAAGGTTTTGATTCTGATCGGTGGGTTGTATGGAAAATTGATCTTTGTTAGAGGTCCACACATTATAGTTGCAGCTTCATCATAAGCACGGGCTATGTCCTCCTTTGTCTCAAATCTTCCCAACCATACTCTTGTTTTCCTACATAAAAACCAGCTCATGAAAATTGTTCATGTTTAATATTAGGAAATGAAAATTAAGGTCTACAAAATAGATAAAGGAATCACAATATATCAATATATATTAATACATTTTAATTGAAAACAACAAAGAAAAAGAATTTGGAAATTTTGTTTTTATGAACTAACTCACACAAAATAGTGATTTTTTCCTGAATGTGTCAGCAATACATGTTTTACCTTTAAATACAGACTTGAAGCTGCATTAGAAATTTAATTCTATTTTTTTAAGTGGTTACACTGAGACAAATTCTACAACAATTGAAATGAAATGGGTCCCACGAAAGTTCTTAAAAATATTTTATTTGAAGACATTTATAAGCATTGATTGAAAAATCATTACCGAGGACAGTTACTCACATCAGGATGATTAAATATTAATCCAGTAAACAATTTTTCCAAATACATTTAAGAAATTGAAACAGTGAGTTTCATAAAAATAAAGGCAGTAGCTCACTTGCATGGAACCTTGCTATAAACGTCATGTGACTCATCTCATCTCACCAAACCCAAACTTAGATGCCCATGCTTCTTATAAATCTATTTCATTCAGCGTGTACAATTATTTTTTAATAAAACTTTACCAATTTTTTTAATAAGATCTGAGGTAAAGAGCAGGTTATTTAGGTTTAATGCATAGAAATACTTACCTAAAACACATCCATCTTAATGAGATATAATTAAAAATTTGAACACGAATAACATAAAATTTTGAAATAATATTGTGTAAAAAAATTTCTATCAATGTTTTAGATCATTTCTTATAGTCCATCATAGGAATGGATAAACCTTATAATGCTTAAATTCTTCTCTTGAAAAAATATGTTTTACCATATTATGGAAACCACAACCTATATGTATTAAAAGTGTTTCTACTATTTATAGATCTTGGAAGAAATTCTGTAACAAAGTGTTAAAAAGGAGGTAATTAATTTGTTTTTTAATAAATACAAATATGAACAAATAATACAAGTTCAAGTTGATTTTTACTTGAAAGTGATTTAATAATTTCACTCCTAGAGAGCATTAATAGATTACAAAACGAAACTTAACATTATATTATATCCCTAACATTCAAGTGCAATATTTATTTTTTATTTAAAAATAAAATTATTTTATCTCATATTATAATATTTCAATGCTTAAGCAGTGCATTTTTGGGCTTCTTACAAGATTGGATGGCGAATCTCAGAAACCCATGAACCCCAGTGTCGTTATCTCACACCTTTATACCTCCGTGGTTTTTCCATAATTATGGATTTTCTTTTCCGAAATATCGAGGTATCTTTGAAAAAAATAGAGTGAAATCTAACTGGTAGAGAATATTGGGTTCCAAAGAACTCACCAAAATTTAATTCCCTTGCAGAAAACAAGTAGGGTATGAACAAATTGGTTTATTCTCTAACAAATAAGTATTTTCTACAACCCTTCTTGCAGCCTATACAATTAATGACTCGTTTTCTGGCATGAAAATGGGAATGTAGTAGAAATATGGTAGAGGACATCTATGGGAAGGAGTAAAGCTACCATAGGAATCATGATAAGAAGAATGAAAAATGGAAGGACTCCTAAACGTGTGTATAGAGGATTGTTGAAGAAATGGTAATTTTTTTTAAGTGGATGTTGTCATGTTCCTTATTCATACTCTTAGAAGAGACAAAGGATTTGTTCGATGTGGCTTTGTTACTTGTGATGTAGTCCTAAGCTTAAAACAATTAAATATGGTAGAGTTTCCTGTGGTCACCCATTTTGATAAATTGTCTTTATCTTTTCTTATCAATCTTGAATCTTGACTAGGTACAACCTACATACTATTTTACTAGATGGTTATATACCGTGGGATATAATTGAAATTCGAAACGACCCACAAAAGAAAGATATGTTTTCTTAGGAAAAGGTGCTTGTAGACCCACCACAAAAAAAAATCTTAGGAAAAGGTGCTCCTCTTACATAGCTTATGGACAGCTCACTTGGCAGTAATTTGATAATTACTAATAATGTGGCAGAGATAAAGACATGGGTAGCTTCTATAAGAAGTTGGCCTTGTATTGATAACTATGACATTATTTGGCTAAGTTTGTAAAAAACTTACAAATAGTTCTTCACATGACTGACAGGGTAAGCCTTCAAGTTATATATTTCTTTAAATATGTTAAACTTGTGAGAAGGAAACAACTGCATGTTTCTGTAAATGGAGTGGGTGGATATGAGTGAATGAGTGTTTCATTAAATTTATGTATCTATAATGACATATTTAAACATCTTGTGAAGATGTAGAAGGTTTATGATTATGTCAACATATGCTTCACAAAAATGGGATGTTACTCTGCATGTGGTCTCCGATTATCACCATTAGGATATGGAAGGAAGCCTCTACAATTATAGTGTTTGACATTGGCCAACATAACACAAGTGGATAGTTCACTATATTTTTTAATTATGTTTTGTATACATTTGATATGTTAACTATAATTTTAGTAGCGGGAGATGTGAAAGCATTTCTGAGCATTGTATACATTCTAAACTGAGATTGACGAAGCTTATAGAAAACTTTAAGGTCTGCCAATTCTATCCACTTCCCAAATATGTACAAGTCATGAAATATTTTAATTCCTTTCTCAAACCAAAGGAGGGTAGAGCAGCCTCTGTCAAACACATACTTTCCTTCATTCGGGTTTAGACAAACACATACTTTCCTTCATTCAGTTTTAGACAGATATCAATAATTGATTTAATAATACCCCACATATTCAAAGTTTTCAAATTTATTTGTGTAGCAAAATATCTTGTTTTGTACTCCCGAACACTTAAAATAAAATGGTTGAAGTGATCCTGAGGGCGAATCCTGGGCACGAAACCCAGTTTCATGACATCTACACTTCAAAGAAGGGCCCGAGCTGTCCATTTTGCAAGATTATTTGCATTGTTCTTGAGTTCAATTGCCAAAACAACAACACGTTGAGTTTCTAATCTTTGATGCCAATCAACTCCAGAAAACTTAGGATCAAATTCATTAAGAGGATTTAAAGTGAGAAACTATGTTTGGCCCCTTACATCCATAACACTGTGGACCTCACACCTCACCCCCAATGATATATCATCATCTAATTTCCCTCCTTTAGAACTAAAACTCCCTCCGTAGAAGCTAGATGTATTTCTAAGAAACTCTCAACTTCAGTCTGATGTGACATACTGACAGCACTAGAATGTTGGTTTTTACACTATAAGGTTGCATTTTTTCTTTATCTTCCTTATCTACATATACTTAGATAATTTTAGGAGGAGAGCAACATGTACATTTAGAGAATTTACCTTTCCTTTTTATAGAAGGGGCATACAGTCTTACGCCCCTCCCTTTCAACTTGAACAACATGACATTTATTCTAGGGGTGAGGCGTTAAGAAAGCCCCTTTATTCCATGGCTTGCTCAAGTCTTTTTCTTGCCCCCAAAGAGCAGCACTTCTCAATAATTTGTATGCATTTTTTCTGCTAGTGGAAGGCATTAATCAGATGAACAATGCACTGGTCCAAATGAGATATGCATTTTTCCATAATATGATACTAGATACCATGCTCTCCAATGTTGTAACTAAGGATTTGTATTCTTCCATCAATGAAGTGGAGAGCGTAATGAAGAAAGAATTTTTAATAGTGTTTTCTATTTTTTGGGGCTCCTTTAGAACCAATACTCCCTTCCTAGAAGCCAGATGTATTTCTAATAAATTGATTTGCAAACGGATGGGAAGTGGTTTGTTGAAAAGGGTTGTCCTCATGTATGATGTCATCAGAGTCAATATTTGGACCAAAAAAGTTACTAGAGTCGTGCTTTAAAATTCATTAACAGACTGAACCCACACATGTGGTTTGAGAGAAATTGGAGGAATGTTGGCATGAGTAGCAAGAGGGTTAACTCGGCCAATTAGCCCTGGGTTCTAAACTCAAGAAGGGAATACACGTAGTTGGTGGGTCTCCTGTAGGTGCCTCATGTTGTTGAACAAGGGTATGCCCTTGCGAGACTATGACATTGTCCTCACCATCAAAGATTATTGGTTGCTGCTCAATTTGGGTATTAATTTGACATCCTAGTAGCTCTCAGCTGTTGATTTAAATTGTAAGGCTACATTGGATTTTTGTCTTTCCTCAATTTGTATAGTTGAATAATTTTTGGAGGTGAAAAGTATGTACATTTATAGAATATTCATTTCTTTTTTATAACAATGGCATTCAGTATTGACCTTCATACTTTCACCATGAACAACATGACATTTAGTGTGGGGTGAGAAGGTTTAAGTAAGCCCCTTTTTTTAAGGATTCACCAAGGCTCTGTCAAACTGTTATCGCAAAAAGAAGCTTCTCAAGAATGGATGTGTTTCTGCTACTGGTGGAAGAAATGAACAAGATAAACAATGCACTAGCTCCAATGAGAATTGCACTTTATCATAACAGAATTCTGGATGATGTTCTCTTCAATGTTGTTAATAAGGATTCAGATGGTTTATCAATGGACTAGAGGGTAATGATGAGGGAAGTGTCCTTGGCAGTGTTTTGTTGGGATCCTTTCCAACTGGTACTCCTTTATAACTAATACTCCCTACTCTAAATTTGACATCCTAACAGCTCTTAGCTTCTGATCTACATCGTAAGGCTGCATTGTAGTTCTGTCTTTCCTCCATTTGTGTACTTGAACGACTTTTGGACTTGAAAAGCATGTACATTTACATAATATACATTGTCTTCTATAATGATGGCATTCAGTCCTGACCTTTTGTTAGCATATGGAGTTGAACGCATGCAAATGACATGCAACAGTGTGGGAACGAAGTCCCTCCTCAATGAAGGTGAGGTTGCCTTTATTGAAAACCAAAATTGTATTTACATCTGTACATTCAAAATTGTATGTGGGGGGTGTTTTGGAACATCAATGGAAAGAAAAGTGAATGAGGGAGATGGAATGGAATGAAGGAAAGGAGTGAAATGGAATGAATGGGAGGAACATGCAAGAGTTAGGTAAAACAGAGCCTAATATTGCATGGGGAAGAAAGACGAATAACTAACACAAATAAAATGGAGTTTGAGTTAGCCAAACAAGAACGTGTAAAAGGGAACACACATGAGCAAGTAGATAATCATAGTTTGATCACTGTGAACGAAAAAATTTGATTAATAACGTTGACGATAAAATCAAAGATAATATTTACATGCAAGATTCAAACACCTAACATCTAATGAACATAAGAACATAAAATGTTAAAAGAGACAATGAATGACACACAAAGTTTGTATTTCATTAACTCCAAAATGTTTTTCACAAAAGAACACAGTTTTTTCTTGAAACAAAGCTTGCACACCAAATTATTTCTTCTCCTCTCTCAAAGTCACCATTTACAAATGAGCCCCTCACTTCCTTTTATAACAAAAAAGTTGGTTACAAAGTAGTTAGGGTTTTACATGATCATTAAATAAGGCACTTAAGTGACCTTTGACTTTTTCAACAACTTTATTAAAGACAACCCAAAAAATAGAAATTACTTAAAATATCCATTGTTTCCTGAAAACAAATAACAACACCTTTTAAAATATACAATAATAACCAGTGCCTTATCCATTGAAATGGGGTCCACCTATCTCAAGCGTATGAGAAATGGAATCTCCCACTTTGTTAGATACTAACAAAATCAACTCCCTGAACCGCCGATGAAATTAGGATATGCCGTTTTTGCCAGTTGAAAGGATCTAAACCTTCCCAAAGTTTCAAACATCTTTTCTTATTTTGGAGGTTCACTTGGTCGAAGAATAGCCTCAAAAAATACCTGCAATTCAAGAATTCTACTTGGCATATCATTTAAATTAACAATTTTGGATTGATCGTTCTCAAATAAGTTCTTTAACTTGATGCACCGCTCCATTGAAACTGACGAGAAATTGTTGGTGGGAGTGTACATGTCCTTAAACAGTTGTGAAAATTGTTCTTCCACCTTCTCCGATGAACACCTTTGATTATGCTCATTTACGAGGTTACAAGGAATCTCAGCCATGAATTCCTGAATCAAGGAGAGTGAAGTGAAGGCTTCATTACATATGCTTTCATAATGGATCGTAGAATCCTTGAGAAGTGTTTTTCTTGATTTGAGATGCAGACACCAAAGAAAATGTGTCCCTCAATGTTCAAATTAAAGAATTCATTCAATAGCTAAAACTGAAGATTCCATACTTGTCATCTCCTGTAAACTGGGCAATATCTCTTCCAAATTTGATATAGTAGAAACAAAACTTTCCTTGAAAGAAAGATTTGGATCAAGATACGCACTAACATCTTCATGAATCTTAACCGCGGTCTTGATCGTCCCACAGCCTAAAATGAGAATCTCTAAAAGCCAAGTTTTAATGACATGGCCCAATGTGTTTATTTCCTTTGACAAATTGACAATATCTTCATCTAGGGCAGCCACTGCATTAGGTACTGGGAAGGTGGATGATATGGGATTTATCAAATGTTGAACATATTCCACCAATTGATTCTTTTCGGCCTTGAGCTAAGAGTTTTGAGACTTGCATTTCTCAAGTCTCTTTAGCACGATATCAATTGAATCTCAAGCCATCGCCATGTCACTTTCTAATGTAGATCTTCCAAGTCCCAGTCTGGAAACTTCATAGTCGGCAGGCGTCATAGCATCGCGCTCTTTATCCACTTGTGGAATGACAAGGTCTGCAAATTTGTTTCCATCATTATTCACCATTATTCAAGAAAGCACCTTAGGCTTCTTAGGAATGGCGTCATTTGAAAGTTTGAAAAGGGCATCAAAATCAATGTCAATTGACTTGACAACTCTCTTCCTTTTCTTCACCTCGGAATCAACCTAGGAAGGAGTATCATTCACTATTTCACCATACATAATCCTAGAGTTTGAATCAATATTCTCATTATTTCTGACATCATGAGATCCTTCTTGAATCCTATCTATGACCTTGATTTGAGGAGATACAACCTCAATATCCACTTCCTGATTATTCGGGAGATTTTGGGAATCCCTTCATGAACTACATGCTCTGAAGTGTTTGATATTTGAATTACCTACACCTAAGTGGATTCTTGTTTGAAGCATGGATGGGGATCATTTGATACTAGCTTTTGAACACAATTAATGATGTGGGTAGAAGAATCTCTACTCGAGGTAGAAAATCCAGACACACGCTCTCTTTCTTCTTCAGGGTTGGGATCTTTAGATCTCTCTCCTTGTGACACGTTACTTGGTGAAGTGGATTTTGGAAACCACTCCTTTCTTGCTTGACTTGTATGATTGGATGGTAATGAGGTTGATCGAGAAGAGACTTTGGTCGAATGGAGGGCCCCTTGTATTAAGATTTTTGTGATCCCGAAATGTGATCTGGAGTTGATTTCAATTTGGCAAGTTCTCTATCATACCAAGATATGCTTCTTTCAATAATTGGTTGGTTCTTGCCATCAAGAGAAAATTCATCTCTTTTGGTCTAGTCGATTCGAGGCAATGGGGTGAAGGCAACGACATCATATGAGGGATCAATGACATCCTCATCATCATTTATGAATGAATCAGGAGGTCTCTTGATGTGGAAGGCCTTGATCTGAGCAAGTGTTAGGTGAGAGTACTCCTATCTTCTTACCTCATGTTCATCCGAACAAGGAGCCCAGAAATCTTCCATGGTAGGATTATGTTGGTACTTTGCGCCCATAATCTTTTGCATATA
Organism: Taxus chinensis; assembly: GCA_019776745.2. Lineage (NCBI taxonomy): Eukaryota > Viridiplantae > Streptophyta > Pinopsida > Cupressales > Taxaceae > Taxus > Taxus chinensis. Next base: position 277,175,028 of record CM034149.1, on the reverse strand, counting down.
TCCATTAATATCAAACTAGGATCTCTTCACATATAGATGGATGGTTATGAGAGTGAACTCTTTTTCCATGAGTTGTGCACTAAAAATATTTAGACATTGGTATTCCCCGATTTGGATTGGGAAATGAATTCCTGAATGGTGTTTATCACTAAGAAGACAGTGAACTTGGAATAATTGTTGAGCCAACTCCATTAATGCCCATTTGTCGCTGACGTACTTAGGAAGTTTCCACGGGGTACCAACAAATCCACTCACGCAAATGTAAGAAAAAGATGAAAATTGGATAAACCAGGTTCCCCATTAGGAAATGACACTCATGGATTCTTTAGAAAACCTTTCCTCAATATTCTGATTCAGGTTCCGAATCACGCAGAAGGTGAATGCATCATTGACTCTTCTAAAATGATGTGAACTATATTTGAAACTGAGTTGAGGGTAATAATGAAAAACATTGTTCGACGACCCCATGACTCCTCTCGTTTCAAGCCCCGAAAATAGCTTTCTTCTTGTTACCTCATAAGTCAGATACAATGTCATGTAGAAGCATCCAGTCATCTTAACTTTTATTAATTTTTTGTGAAGGGTGTTACTGAGCATGGTGGCCCAATCCACAGACTCTTTCTTGGCTCAGATGATACAGATAAACTGATACATCCATGGGTGAAAATTCCTAGCAGAAGGTAGGCCAAAAACTTGACTTAGGAGAGTGATCGCATCCCTGATTTCATCCATGAAATCAACATGGTATAGTTCTTTGGGAAGCCTTTCAATTCAAGGTCTCTTGGTTACTAACTAGTTGTTGTTAACCATCTTGCTCCATCTTAGGGGTTCTTCATCCCAGAATTCTTGTGCCTATTGGCAAGTGATATCTGCATTGTCGGGAAAGTTGGGTATGTCGAGCATTTCCTCAATGTGTTGTGGTGTGATTAAGAGGAAAGGCTCGTGATTATCTTTAAAATTTCCTTATTTCTCAGGGTCATAATGCTCCGCACAAGCAATAACCAATTCCAGACACTGCACCGAGACCGGAAATGCTGCTACTTGGGGTAGACCACTATGGTAAAGTCTATCTGAGAAAATGGTAGACCACTTCAGGGCGGATTTGTTAGATTTCTCCACTAGCTTACTCGATCTCCCTGTAGATTTGGATTTTTCGGCCATTATGAATTTTACAAAAGAATGACTCAGGCATGCAAGACAACGCAAATGAGGCCGGGTCTCAATCTCCGAAACCCTGTTGATGCAAGAAAAATATTTTCTGTTATAATATTATTATTATTATTATAAAATAATAATAGTAATAATAATAATAATAATGACAATAACTTGATCAGGTTACAATTCCTGATTCCACTGACGATTATTTATTTATTTTTAATTTAAAATAAACAAAATTGCCCGATTTCAATATCCCGATATTTGATTTTTTACTTCTCTGGTGCATGAATCCTTCTGAGAACGCATGATTCCTTGTGGCAGAAATAGGAAATATTTAATCTTCTTCTTTGCAAAATTTATTATTTTCTTTGGTGGTGCATAGAGATCTTCTATTTTTGGCTTGTGGCTGCTTCCTTGGAAAATGTGTTGGAATTTAAAGACTCTCTTTTAAAAAAAAAAATCCAACTTCCTTCCTCCTTTCCACGTGGATTCTGGACTGTTCTTGTGTGAGTATTTTTCTGTCAAACTCCTGTGTATACTCCTCCTTTAGGCTGCATGTGTTGGGCATGATGGAATTTCTCCTGGAGAACGCGTGGGAAACTATCCTCCTTCTGCATGGGAAACTGTGTTTTTTTTATTGGAGACTGTCCTCTTTTTACCTCACACTTGGATTGACCTGAGAATGCGTGGAGAATGTTTGGAGAGTGCATAGAGAATGTTGCAGCTTTCCCTTTGCCCAATGCGTGGTATTCTTCCTTCAGTTGGGCACGTGAAATTCTATTTTTTATATTTCTTTGCCTTTCTCCTTTCCACATGGATTCTTCCTTCAGTTGGGCGCATGGAATAACACTCTTCCTTGGTGTTGGAAAAAAAAACTACTCCTCGCCTTCCCCCACATGGTCTTTTTATGTTGCTACTGATGTGTGGTTTCTCCTTGAGAATGCGTGAAAAATATCCTCCTCTCTCCTCACGCTTAGAAAAAATTGTCCTCCTTCTTTGCTTAGCACGTGAAAATTATCTTGTCATTTTCAAAAAAAAAATGGATTGTTTCTTTAAAAACGTGTTGAATGTTTTTTGGTTGTTCCTTCACGGATCTTCCTTCCCCTTTGGGCATGGTCTATTTTTTTGGTGCGTGGCATCTTGTAACCTATTCCCTCCTCTTCTCTCTCCTCCTAAGGTGTGGAACTGTGGACAGGTGCGTCGGATTTGGTTTTCTCCCCCACGTGGTCTCCTACTCCTTTGGGTGTATGAAGATCTTCTTTCTAAAACAACACGTGGCTTTAGTGTAGTCACTTTTGCACCCACTAAAAATAAGGGAACCTCATGTGTGCCGGCCTATCACCCAGCGGGCGCTGCGTGCTCACCCGAGGCACGCAAGAGGGCGTTGAGTCTCTCTTTATGTGAGTCTAGGGAAGGCATAGCTCATGATTCTGACTTAGTGATTTAACAGACATGAAGGGCTATAGAGCTCGAGACGGCTTCTAGACCCCTTCAGTCATAATAGAACCAAAGTGCGCAACAGAAATAATAGAACTAAGAGTTGTACATCTACTACTATACTTACCCATTTAAGAAAGATTCACAATTATCTAAGAACAGAAGTACAATAATAATATGCAGATAATACAGAGAAAGAGTCTTGATACATTTGTCATGAAAACCTTATCACATTCATTCATAGCGTTTACTCATAAAAGATTACAGGAGGCAGACCAGAGTCATGCACCATATGTGGATCCATACATGTATTCTCACAAGTCAAAAAAAATTCATTCCCCATTTCCCCATCACATCCTTACTTGAATTATGTACCCATTTTCATCCCATAGTTCTCACAGTAATCCTACAGAACTCCGCTACCTCATTTTCATCTCTCTTTCTTTCTCAAGGGCGTGTGTATAAATAGGCCTCTGAGCTCTAACAAACTCCTCTACAGCCTCAGACCTGGCCCCAAGTGTGAAGGTGTGGGTCGCCCCGGGCGCATGCCTCTCCGTCTCATGATTAACTTTTTGGATCTTTCTATCGCAAGGTATATTCCCTCCATGACACCCTGTCTCCAGGCTGGAACCTTATCCAAATGGAACACGTTCTTCATGTGTTTTTTCCCAAAGGCCAAAAATGGCTAAGTCCTGAATTGTTCTTCACACGGTGCACGCATCCTGGGTTCTTCAAGAATCCTTTTGAACTCTACCTTGCACGCCTATTCTTGTGTGCTTTCTCTTGCCGTGCGTGCCTACGCGCCCATAATATTTGGAAGCTAAAATTAGGGGCCCAACATTACCCCACACTTCACCTGTTCTCCACCCTTGGGAACCTTCTCAAAGAATGCAGTACAAAAGAATGCAAGGCCTTACCTTGGAAAAGAATGGGGGGGAAGAATAAAGAAAGGGGAAGAGAAAGAATAGGGGGAAAATTTCCTAAAGAAGGAGGGGAAAGTTTTACTGGAGGTCAGCCTCCAGTGTACTCCAAGTGCTGACTTCCTTCTGTGCTTTAGTGAAGATGTTGCCAACCAAGGTGCTCACCTCATCATAAGTTAGCCCCTCCCCTTGTGTGGTAATGGTTTCTACCACAGTCTCTAGTTCTTTAGCGTGGTCCTCCAGGGCATCCATCTTCCTTACAATGACCTTTTAGAGCTCTTTTAGCCCAGTTTTGATTGAGACTCGCTGGTTCTCAATGGTTTTGGATTTCTTCTCTACCTCGGCCATGATCCTTTCCCGCTCGGCTCTATTGCCCTTATTCTTTTCTCTGAATTCCTTCAACTCGGCCTCGTCGCTGGCAAGCAGTATGCTTGTCACTTTGTCTTGATCTGTGTAGTGGTTGTAAGTAACCCCCACAGTTTGTGCGGTTTTTCTTACGTCGGCGAGCACCTTGTTGTATTCAGCCATGAGTGCAATGACCTTCAACTTGTCTTCTTTCTCCAAGCGCGCCGCTACCTCTTCTACCAACTCTAAAGCCAAGGGCTATGCCTCTCCATGGTGAGGATCCGAGTCAAGTCCTCTAGGCACTCCAGGGAGGATCTATACTTTTACGCAGGAGGGTTAAGGTCTGGGTGCTTTGTGATAATCGATTGGGAGATGAGCTCCACCTTCTTGGAAACTTCATGCACCCTGGCCTTTTCCTCCTAAAGCTCTCTCTGCAGTTGTGCACTGATTAATTTCTCCAAGCTGAGATCCTTCATCAGCTTCACCACTTCTTCCTTCCTTTTCTCCAACTGGTCCTCTAAGGCTCTAACCCTATCATTTCTATTGAAGAGCCTAGCCTCGATTTCCACTGAGACTTTGTTCAGTGCGTTGCACACTTTCTCATCTGATAGTTTTTGCATGTTTACAATGGGGTTGTCCCCCTTTCCTTCGGATAGTTTCAATACTGCTCCCTAGTTAATTTTGAATTCAATCTCATCGAGGTGGGAGTCGAATGCCCAAGATAGCATTTTCCTCATTTGCAGGTATCCTCCCTCAGGGTCAAAAGACTCCATAGCTGTGAGCTCCTTGGTGGGCACAGTACTTTGGAAACGCGTCCGCAAAAATTTGTTGGGGTCATCGATGTAACTCATCATTGTCCTTCCCCCTTCCGCGTGTTTACTTCCCATGCACACGCCCTTGGGAACAATCACCAAGAGAGTTGGTCCTTTCGTGCTACTTCCACTCTTCTCCCTCTGTTCCTTCTTGAACTCGTCGAGCACAAGGTCTGTGCTGCGCCCCAACTCTTCATTGACCAAGGCATCAATTATCTTCTCTTCCTCTCTTGTTGCCTTCTCATCCACCTCCTCCTGAGTGAGCTTGGGCACATCTGGTTCCTTGGTACTAGCCCCTTCGCTCCCCTCTTCACCACGTGCACCTTCCTCCCTTTGGGCATCTTTCCGACTTACAAAATTGAAGGCATCATTTGCATTCTCAGCCTCCTCTCCTTCTGATTCATGGATATTAGTTGGCTCTGGATCCACCTCCAACTCCTCCCCTTCATCGTCATCCCTTTCACCTACATAGGCGTTCAGGTCGTTCATATCTTCAGACCCTTGTTCCTCTGTTCCTTGTTCTTCTTCTCTGGCTGAAAATTCTAGAGTGGGGGATGTTGTCTTTTCTTCATCTGAAGGTTCTTCAGGGGATGGTGGCTTCGCAGGCTCTGGGGTCTTTTCCTTGACCACCGTTCTTCTCTTCTTCTAGACATAGGTACTTGGCCCCGTGGTACCTACATCCTTCCTCCCCACCACCCCTTGTTCTTCCTCTTCTTCTTCTTTCTCCTTGCACTTTAGCGCTGGCTTCTTCCTTCCCATGGGGTCATCTGGGATGGATATTTCATTTTCTACGTACGTGCCCCTTCTCAAACTTTGGCCTTATGCGCAGGTAAATTCTGGTAGCAGCGCTCTCAGCAATCGGTAAGGTCATCGGCCTTACGATGTGCACGTCCTGCGACACGTACCTTTCAACATACGTGTGCTTTCCTGGATAGACCAGCTTCTTCCTCATCTCTCTGTGTTCACTATCGAGGGTGGACAGGTCGAGTCTTAACTTCTTTGACTCCTTATATCTGTTTACCCCTTCCTGGAAGAATTGGGCAGTAAATGAGAAGGGGAGTTTACACCAGGGACTCCAACTGCCGTCCACCAAGATAAATCTGCCAATGTAGAAGTGTTGGTACACCGCGAACTCTACTTCTCCTTCAATTGTCATAGAGATTTTCTCTGGGATCCGCCATTCTACCTCGAATACGTTCCTAAGGTGTGTATACCATTTATCCAAGTGCACCTTGTGCACCCCCGTCATTGACTCACAAGTATATTTCTAGAACCTGTCCGTGGGAGAAGGGTCTTCATCAGGGTACTCCCATACGAACTTATCAGATGCATCTGGCACCCCAATTTCTGAGAACACAATGGTTAGTAGAATGTTCCCAAACAATATCTTTCCTCCGTCCTCCGCGCTACTTATAATCTCATCTACTATGTACTGGGAGATATTGTACATGGTGCCTTCTGTGACCTTTCTACAGACATTCAACCAGGGCTTGCTCACCTGGGTCCACCTCTCTTGTCCATTTAGCTTGGAAATGAGGTGCGTGGCCATTTTCATCACCGGATCACTGATATCCACGACATCGTAGTACCTCGATCCCTTCTTATAATCCTGGGATGTGATGGTTTCCTTTATTGCCTCCTCATCCTGGAGGTCGTCTAGGATCACGTCCCCTTTACAGCTCAGGCCTGTAAAGTGTGAGATTAGTTGTGGGGTTATGCGCATCTTGCACCCTACGAAGCAGAAGAAATATTCATGCACGTGCGTCATTATCCATTGGTACAGGCACTCAGGCTTTCTGAAGTAGGGCAACTCGTAAAGCTGGAGAAGCCCTGCCTTCTCCATTTTCACCTTGACTACATCGTTGTAAATCGGCATCCCATCATGTGTTCATTTGTTTGTGGGGCGCACCAGCTCCAGTGCCATTTCCTTTGCAATTATACTTGACCGATGATTGTAATCGATTACGGTCATCTGTCTGATGTGGGACTCCCACTCTTGTCCTAGCAAAACCCCATCTGGGTATTGCATCTCTGAGTACCATTCCTCATTGGTATCCAAGGGGATTTCATCTTCTTTCTTCTTTCCTTTTCCCTTCCCCTTTCCCTTCTTAGATTGCACTGTAGGCTTATCAACTGGTTTCATGGCCATCATTTTATCCTTTGCTTTCATTCCTTGGTTGCCTTCGAGTTGTCTGAGAGTTTTCTTCACGCGCCTCGTGCCCTAGGGTACAAACCCTAATTTCTGATTTCCCTCTTTTGATCACGGTGTTCTTTCACAACTTTCCTCACACTCATAAATCACTTCTACTCTGGTTTGTAGATCAACCAGACTGATTGCGCATGAGTTTCTGAGATTCTCCTTCGCACGAGTTAGCTCTCGAACCCTAGCTCTTGAAAGAAAATTGTTCTCCTTGTTTTCGCAAAGTAAAATAATGAACTTACCATCCTTGTATTTATAGCTTTTCCCACTTTTACGCATTAAAGGCTAGGCTACCTACCACCATACGATAATATTTGATGTGGTGTTTTCAAACAAACCTGACTTCAGCGCTTTTCCTTTTTTCACCCGCGCCCAATCCTTGCACGAAACATTTTTCACCCGCGCCCAATCCTTGCGCGAAACATTTTTCCAACCTTCTGGCGCGCAGACAATCCATCTTGACAGAAGACTTTTACACGCATGTTTACCAGTGCCAAAGGCACCTCTTCCATCCTCATGATTCTTGCTTTCTCCTACCTCATGTTTTTGTGATTTTTCTTATTTATATGTGGATTTCCAATGGAACTCTATTTTTTCATCCATCTGCCTTCCTAATGCATCTTTTCAACAGGGCCAGTTCGAACGGTCTACCAACTCAATCTTCCTGCAGAATAACTTCATGCCTCTCTTCATCACCTCACCCCACACTAAATCTATGCGCGGTCCTCTGCGCAATCATAAGTTTAAAAAGTAATAAGGTTACCGGTGCCCAAGGCTGCAAAACAAGACAACAACGCGAAAGGGAAAAACAAGAAAGGAAAAGCATAAAAGGAAACTCTAAACTAACTGGCAGAACTGCCTTATTTACAAACACCAAGAAGCATTATTTATAGTAGGGCTTCAGCCTACTCCCATTGAAGTGTCCAGGTAATTTTGTTCCATCCAGCACTTGTAGCTGGCACACGCCCGAATCAAGGATGTATGAAATTACATAAGGACCCAACCAATGCACCTTCAACTTTCCAGGATGGCGTAGAAATTTAGAATCATATAACAATACCATCTGGCCAACCTCAAACTATTTGTTTTTAATGTGGCGGTCGTGCCATGCCTTTTGTTTAGCTTTTTCAGTTGTTTGGCTCCATCTTGCTAGTGAGCACCTTTCATCCAACTTTATTAACTCATCAATTCTCTCTTCCAGCGCTTGTTCATCATCCAACCCTCCTGCGTGCACTATACGTAGCGATGGTAGCATAAATTCAACTGGAAAAATAGCCTCCGCACCAAACACCAGTTGAAATGGTGTGGCCTTGTTCAACCTTTTATACGTTGTTCTGTATGCCCAAAGGACTGCTGACACCTTGTCATCCCAATCCTGCCTTCCTACGTCACATATCTTAGTCAATGTGTGACTAAGGATTTTTTGAATGCCTCTGCAGTCCCATTTGCCTGAGGGTGATAAGGGGTAGTCTTGTGATGGGCTACCATGAATTCTGCCAATAGGATCCTGATTGTTTCATTTAAGAAGTGAGTGCCCCTATCACTTGTTAAACTTAATGGGCACCCATACCTACTGATAATGTTCTCCCACAAAAATCTAGCAGCCGTGGCTGCGGTGCAATCCCTAGTGGGCGCGGCCTCTACCCACCTTGTCAGATAATCAGTACAGGTAATAATATACCGCAAGTTAGTCCTTCGTGCAGCTGGTGAGATTGGTCCGATGAAATCTATTGCCCATTTTTCAAAAGGTTTCGTGCTGGCGATGGGGTGCAAGGGCATCTCATCCCTTTTTCTAGGTTTTCCAAGGCACTGGTAGTGGTCACAGGCCTTGCAAAACTCAATACAATCCTGGTGAATCATTTCCCACCATAGTCCAGTGACTAGGATCTTGCACGCAGTTGCATTCCCTGCATAATGTCCTCCAGCAATCCCACCATGGGCTTCTTCTATTATAGCTATGTGTTCATGTTCTAGTACACACCAGCGCAAAACCTCATCGTGGCCCATTTTATACAAATCCCCATTGATCAACATGAAGGGTGTTGCACGTATGGCTAACCTTTTCCTTTCCAGAGCATTCATCCCTTCGGGCACCACACCTTCCTTGAGAAAGATAGCAATGTCTTCTAGTTCTGAGGGTGCATGCCGCAATCTGAATAGTTGTGCATCTGACATGGTTTCCTTGATACTCTATGCATCCTCTCCTGAATCAATCCTTGATAAATGATCTAGCCCATAATTTTTCTTTCCCAGTTTTACCACCACTTTGAATTCAAATTCCTGAAATAGAAGAACCCAATGGCATATGCACCCTTGCAACACTGCTTTGTTTACCAGATACTTCAAGGCCATATGGTCAGTGTAGAATATGAAAGGAGTTGCTAGCAGATATTGCCTAAATTTGTGGAGCACGTAGATCATTGACAATGCCTCGCACTCGGTCGTTGTATAATTATGTTCTGCTGGTGTCAACTTCCTACTTGCAAAACACAAAGGATGATCAACAATCCCCTCTCCTGGTTGAGCAAGAATGGATCCTATTGTTGTACCAGAGGCATCCACATGGACATGGAAAGGTTTATCCCATGATGGGAATCGTAGAATAGGTGCAGTGATAAGCCTTTCTTTTAGAGTGTCAAATGCCCTCTGTTGCGCCTCTCCCCACTGAAAGGCACTCTTGTGTCTGAGAAATATTTCCAAAGGCACGGCGATCTTGGCATATCCCTTAATGAACTTTCTGTAGTACCCAGTGTGTCTAAGAAATCCACGCATGGTCCACAATAACAGCAACCTTCGCGGGATCTACCAGTAAGCCCTCTTTACATATGATATGCCCCAACAACATTCCAAAAGGAGTTGCAAAGATACATTTCTTAATGTTGAGGGAGATCCTCAACTGTCGACATCTTTCAAACATCAACCTTAAGTTATCACAATGGTCCCTGACCAATCCATACACTATCCAATCATCCAAATATACCTGAAGGAACTTGTGGATGAAGTCCTTAAATGCTTGTACCACTATGCGTGAAAATACAGCGGGCGCATTCTTCAGCCCAAAGGGCATGACCGTATATGCAAAACTTCCCCACTCGGTGGTGAAAGTTGTCTTATCTTGGTCTTCCTTGGCAATCCTTACTTGGTGATATCCCGAGAATCCATCCGTAAAGGAATAGACCTCGCCCAGCAACTCCTTCCAAAATCTCTTTAGTAAAGGGGGTGGGAAAAGGATCTATGATACAAACAGCATTTAATTCCCTGTAATCCACACATATCCTAATCCACCCATCCTTCTTTATGCTAATCACCATTGGACTTATCCACTCTGATTCCTCCACAGCCTCAATGATACCGGATGCTATCATCTTGTCTAGTTCTTCTTTAACCCTTACGCGCATGTTGGGATTCATCCTATAAGGCCTCTTCCTGACCGAGCGTGCACCATCTTTCAACCTTATCCTCATTTCCCCCAATGAATGGTGGATGCCTTTCAACTCATGGTATCCACGTGGGAATAAATCCTCAAATTCACGTAAGAGATCGATGATCTTTGATACTTCCTTGTCCGACCAATAGTCCCCAATGATAGCCTCCTTGGGTTCCTCTTCCGAGCCAATGTTAACTTTCTTGGTTTTGAGTGGTTCATGATACGCACGCGCACATGCATCTGCACTATCAACTACTTCGCGCACCCCAACCGAATGGTCGACATTCAGGTTCTCTATCTCTTCTCCATCAACAAGGTATACCATCTTTCCTTTCTCCTTTTCAGCACACGCGCGCTCGAATTGTATGTCTTCTGGTTCTTCCTCTTCGAACCGCGCTTCTAAACTAGGTCCACCGAGTAAGTTTACTAACCTATCTTCCACCATGGCACAATCCCCCAGAGTGAGGTGCTTGATAGTCTGCAATGCCTCATCAACTGGTTGCTTGGTACTTCGGTACTCGAATGTGTGGACCAAGTCAGTCATTAATTCCTGCCAACTTCCCGTTTGGCAGCGTGTTTCAGAATGGATATACCACACACGCGCACAACCTTGTAGTGTCGAATACAGCTTATGCACCCAAAGAGAAGGTGGTAAAGCTTCCGTGCCTTCTCCCCAGACCCTCTCACATGCCTGGATGTGGGAAGAGGTGGGTCCATTGCCATTGTAATCCTTAATAGCGGTGGGTACGTTGCTTTTCGAGAATCAGATAGTGAGTGCAATTTAGACTTCGTGCCATTCCAACAAGTTTTCACTATGCGCGGCCCACCACCTTGTTGTTGTGCCTATCAAAACATAACCTAGCATACTTCACCACTCGTCCTCCCTCCAGCGAGCTTCCATCTCTCTCAAAAAGACCTCAGGGTATGCATCCCCAGAATACTTTGTTATTGTCTTCCCTCCCAGGCACCGAACTATACGTGCCATTGTTACCTTGGTTACTGATCCTTTCAGATGTCACCCAATCAATTCATAAGTCCCACGCACCCAATTATCACATGCTATACTGGTAGTATCACTGATAGATTGTGCATCATCAAACTGGATGACTCCTTCTATAGGGTGGATGGTCTCTGGATCTCTTATGGAGCGCACATATATTCTGTCCAGGACTTCCTCCCCAAGGGGTTCAGTATAGGGGGTGGACTTCCCATCAACCAGTGGTATAACTACCCACTCTTCCTTGTTTTCAAAGCTTATGTACCCCTTGTTAAACCGGAGATCTGCATTATTCTTATAACACCACGGGCACCCAAGTAGAGCTGGGAAATTATCTACCTCGGCAAGCGCCAAGACTTCAAAATCCCCAGTGAACCTAGTCCCCTGAATAGTAATGGTTGCATCCTTCAAGACACCTATGGGCATCGCCTTTGTCTTATTTTCCATATACAACACATTTGAAGATGGCTGTAATGCAGGCCTTCCCATTTGATGCCAGGCATCCAGAGTGAGAACATTAACCTCCGTGCATATGTCAATGAGGATGTTGCTAAGCAACCATCCATCCACTACTGCGTTCAGGGTAATCTCTTTGTCATAATCAAGGCTGTGAGGTGGAAGGTTTGCATGTAGGATCTACCTTTCGTGTTCTTCCCCAGTGCATGGCACCTTTTCTCTCAACCATGCCCCTAGCAGGGGAATAATATTCTCCTACCTCAGTAGTTTACACACCTCCTTAACCTCATCCAAGTCATCCCTTGGTGCTTCCACTGGCCTCCTTTGCTCATCTTTTCTAGTCTGCTCTTTTAAGCATTGGATCTCCCCTTGTAAACTTTGAATTACGTCCATGGTTTCTTGGTAGACTTCTTTCTGGTGAGCCAGGTTTGGATACTTCCCATGTACTACTTCTTCTCTCGAAACCAGAGGTCTCTGCCTAGGCACTTCTTTTACGTGTGTGGATTCTACCCTCATTGTTACCATAACAGGCTCTAGTTCTGATTCATGTATTACTCGCGGAAGCCACTGCACATCAGCCTTCTTAATACTCACCATGGCAGCACCCTTATCCTTTTGGTACTACTGACTCATATGTTCGTACAACTCTGGGCATTCTTCATACTTATGTTTCTTTCCACACCAGGAGCATTGTAGAAGATCTGGACATTCACGCTTATAATGGTCTGTGGCTCCACAATTAAAACACGTCCCACGTGCGAACTCACTTCTTCCTCCGCGGTTACCATGACCACGAAATCCTCCGCGAAACCCTCTTCCACACGCATCTCCATCTCTGTGCTCCTCATACCGACGTTCATCTCCTTTGGAACTGCTGGCAATGCCAGTCTGGCACACACCAAGATCAATTACCTCATGAATCTGGTCAATCAATCTACAATCCTTGGTGTCATGAGTGGTTGAGGTACATATTTTGCAATAACAAGATACATTTTTATGGATCACACGCTGCAACAGGGGGCACCTACTTGCATCATGGTCCTCGTGACATATCTCACAGTTTACTGCCACGGTGCGTACCACCTTCCGAGTACATATCCCACCATTATCCTTTGTGTGTCCTTCCACGTTACAATCCATGCACCACATCCCTCCACGAATCTCTGGAACTGTGTTGGCAGACAATTTCTCCAATTGCTTAGCCATGGCAGAAATCTGAGCCTCCAGAAATGGGCTAACACCAGTGTCAACACTACCAACTGCTTCAACGCATAAAGCAGCTTCCAATGCTTCACATGGGTCCGTGAACATTTTATGAGATAAGGCCCTCCTAAAGGGTGTGATCAATCCTCTGACAAACCACTGAGCATGTTGTGAAGGGTGGATATCATAAGACAGCTTAGACAAAAGAGTTTTAAAGTGTGCATCGTATTCCCACACACTCTCTGCCATTCCCTACTGGATTTCTTTGAGAGAGCTAATGCTCTTCTATTCAAACTCAGGTATGTGGAATTCCACCAAGAATGCATTTCTCAGTGTGGTATAATCCACAACAGTCTGATGAGGGTCATACTTTCTATACCAACTATGCACGCGTCCTTGCAAGGTCATCACAAATTGACTGGCCTTTCGATCCTGGGTCATGATTCCCTTTGCGCGCCATAGCAGCTCACACTTATGCACATGCTCCGTGTCATCTTTTATTCCACTGTAATCTGGAAAGTGTAGAGACATCTCAAAAAAGACTTGAGGAGGTGGCTAAGGCCCTTGCCCTCCCGATCCAGTCCCTTGGTTTCCTCTAGTGTTTCCTCCTCTGCCAGATCCACTAGATCCTGAGCCACCAACTCCACCACTTCCACCTCCAGATCCTCTTGTGTTAGGTACAAGGCCTGTGTTTATCGTGTCAAGCACTCCTGTCATCCCACTAAATTGCATCCGATAGTTTGTGAACTAGTACCACTCCTAGTCGTAGTTCCTCCACCACTTCCCAATGCACTTCCAAAACCAGCCGTATATGTGCCTTGTCCAAACATTCCACCAAATACCAGAATAGTGTGTGAAGCCATAGAAGTCCCAAATGAGAAATTGTATGTTCTAGGCACCGATCGGTTGCTTCCACTGATATCAAATGGATCAACTGTACTCTTCCCTCATTCGAACAAACCAAGCACCAAGGTCTGGTCACTAGGTGGGGTCAGATGTGTGCCAACAACTCTTCTCTCTCTATGTGACGGACTCTCATCAGAAGCCGCAAGGTTTTCTCTTCCATGCTTACCAAGATGGGGTACCACAGACTGTTCAGGTTCCACATCCTCCACGTGAACCTCAACTCCTTTCCACCATGTCTGGCTCCATAACCCACTTGTAACCCCACGCTGTCTATCGATCTCCTTTTCACGTGCTTCGTTATACTTGAGCCGCCTCTCCTCCCTTTCTTGTTCAGTCGTCAGATCAGCCATCCTTCCCCAACCTGGCTTCCTCACCTAGCACTCAGGGTGGTTTAGCCAGCCATAGGGAATGCCTCTAAACCCATGGTTACCATCAAGATTTTGATTGCAAGGGGAATAGCACACAAAAATGATCCCCTGGGCTCTCGCAAGAACTCAAACTCAGCAACTTCTGGACAGGAATACGTGGAAATGGCGTATTCCAGAGTGTAGCTAGTCAGTATTCCCTTCCACCAATGGTCTATAGCACGGGTCCACTTTAGATCAGCATCTTGCAGGTTCTGATATGTTTCTTGGGTCCAAGGGTATGATCTATAATGCCACCCTGATCTAGATGTATAAGCCGAGAGCCATTCGAATAACTCTACTGGGAAACAACAGAAGAAGGTTTCATACAACTCATGGTAAAGAGTGTCTTCCACCCATCTTCACATATCAAACCTAGATCCGGTACTAAATCTCTGAGTGAATTCATCCTCCATGCTTTTAAACCAATCTTCAACACCTTCAAGTGTTAAGTGTTCCATCATCACTTTTTACAGAGATCATGATATATGCCATGTTCCACTACAACTTCGAAAAGAGGTCCCGGCAATGGAACCAAGATGTAGTCACTTTTGCACCCACTAAAAACAAGGGAACCTCATGCGCACCGGCCTATCACCCAGCGGGTGCTGGGCACTCACCCGAGGCACGCGAGAGGGAGCCGAGTCTCTCTTTTATGTGAGTCTAGGGAAGGCATAGCTCGTGATTCTGACTTAGTGATTTAACAGACATGAAGGGCTATAGAGCTCAGGATGGCTTCTACACCCCTTCAGTCATAATAGAACCAAAGTGCGCAACAGAAATAATAGAACTAAGAGTTGTACATCTACTACTATACTTAACCATTTAAGCAAGATTCACGATTATCTAAGAACAGAAGTGCAATAATAATATGTAGATAATACAGAGAAAGAGTCTTGATACATTTGTCACGGAAACCTTATCACATTCATTCATAGTGTTTACTTATAAAAGATTACAGGAGGCAGACCGTAGTCATGCGCCATATGTGGATCCATACATGTATTCTCACAAGATAAAAATTTCACTCCCCATTTCCCCATTACATCCTTACTTGAATTTTGTACCCATTTTCATCCCATAGTTCTCACAGTAATCCTGCAGAGCTCCGCTACCTCATTTTCGTCTCTCTTTCTTTGCCAAGGGCGCGCATATAAATAGGCCTCTAAGCTCTAACAAACTCCTCTGCAGCCTCAGATCTGGCCCCAAGTGTCAAGGTGTGGGTCACCCCGGGCGCATGCCTCTCTGTGTCATGATTAACTTTTTAGATCTTTCTATCGCAAGGTATATTCCTTCCAGGACACCCTGTCGCCAGGCTGGAACCTTATCCAAACGGAACACGTTCTTCATGTGTTTTGTCCCAAAGGCCAAAAATGGCTAAGTCCTGAATTGTTCTTCGCGTGGCACGCGTGTCCTGGGTTCTTCAAGAAGCCTTTTGAACTCTACCTTGCATGCCTATACTTGTGCACTTTCTCCTGTCATGCGCACCTACACGCCCTTAAGATTTGGAAGCTAAAATTAGGGGCCCAACATTTAGCATTAACTTTCTTCATAAGCATGAAAAAGTGCGATGAACCTCCTCATTCGCTGCTTCTTTCTCCTTTTCTTCATAATGGCATTGGGAAAATTGTTCCTTCTTTATTTCTTACTTGCCATTTGCAGTATTGTGGGATATGACAAAATATTATGTCCTTTAGAATAAATAAGAAGCAATCGAAAAGCTTCGCACAAATATTTCCAACGAGTTTGACGGAGGAAGTTATGAGGATTAATCCAACTTCCTCTCTTCCCTGGTAGTGGACTTAAGTGCCAGGGGGAAATGGGGAGAGCAATGGTCAATTGCCAACAGGAGTGGCAAAAGTGCGCTAGTAATCCCTGTTCAATTTCCCCATGTGGGAAATTGGGGAATTTCTTTCCCGTTAGCCAATCCATGATTTGGCAATTGGTGGAGAAAATCCCACAAACGGGAAAATAAAAGAAAATGCCAGGAAAGGGGAAATTCAGGTTCGGGAAGCCAAATTGGCATTCCCGGCAGTTGGAAGCATAAGCTTACTTCCCCGGCAATAAAAATTTGTCGAATGAACTTTTAATTAATATTTATTTAATTAAATACTCTCAAGTTATTTTAAAAATTAATTTTATCAAACAAGGAGCAATTAATTAATTAAATATTAATTAATTAATTTTAATGCGATTTAAAGCCTGGCGAGAGGAGTTCTCGCATGAAAAGGATGAAATGAAAACCGAAATGATCACAAAAAGGAGACGGTCGTCATGAGGGTGATAAACCACGCAAAGTAATACTTTTGAAAATTTTCAAAATTTCCATTTTTTATTAGTTATTTTTTTTAATTTTGCGAATTCAAAATTGGCTGATAACACCTTCGTACCTTCACCATGAACAATATGAAATTTAGTATGATGGGAGATGCTTTGAATTAGCCCCTTTTTTAAGGCTTCATCAAGGCTATGTCTTATTGTTTTCACAAAAATAAGCTTCTTAATAGTGTCTATGTGTTTTTGCTACCAGTGGAAGAAATTAATAAGATAAACAATGCACTAGCTAAAATGAGAATCATAATTCATCATAACAGAATTCTGGATGGCATGCTCTTCCATGTTTTTACTAAGGATTTATATGGTTTATCAATGGATTGGAGGGTAATGATGAGGGAATTTTCCTTGGCAGATTTTGATTGGGCTCCTTTCACACTAGTACTCCTTTATTATTAGTTCTAAAGGAGGCCCAGAAAACCCTAAACCCTCTAGATGACAATATCCCAGGAATCCACTGAGTGAGGAGCAGACGTTAGTGTGGTTAGTATTATATTTGTAGCAAAAACAATAGCCTTGTCTTCACTTGTAAGACACCTTATTACAGGATCATCCGTAGTAGTTACCTTAAAGAATTTCATATTCTTGAAATGCTCTAGATGCTTCTCACTCTTTGGTGTGACACGATTATACACCTTGTCCTTTTTGGTTTGATGGATGTCCTTACCCTATTCCAAAGACCCCATTTCGGCGCAGGAAGGTAGGATGTTGGTAACAGTTGTTGAATTTAGCTTTAAGCCTAACAATTACATTTTCTTGAAAGTATTTAAAGACTTTTCATTGAATCTATTATGTGCATAGCCTATAATATATTCTATCCATGAGAACACATCTCTTTGAGGAATTATGTCTAATATTTCATGTGTTTTGTCTATGCTTCCACATTTTGCATACATGTCTACTAAGGAAGTTGCAACTACAACATCTGGCAAAATTCCTCTATCCTTATGCTTTTATGGATGTATATACCTTGTTCCGAATCTCCCATTTTTGCATAAGGTAGGAATACATTGGAAAATGTCAATTGGGGTTAGAGAAATGTTTGTTGCTCATAGTGAAAGCATAGAAAAGAGAAGGGGCAATGGATCATTCTCTACATTCTTGATAGTGCAAAACAATGAGGGGTAGAAGGGTAAATATTTATAAATTCAATTTTTAAAGGAAAAAAACAATACTATAATCACAATCAAGACTCTTGGATAGGAGTGGACAAACTCCCACCATAGTATTTGTGTGGTTAGGTTGCTTTCTATCCTAGTATTTCTTGGTTTCCGCTAGATTCTTTCTACTTTATTTGGATTACTATTCTGACCCAAACTATCTTTAGGCTTGTTTAATGTTCCTCCTTGTTAGTATAGTTTTAATGTTATAAGATTTTACATCTGAGCACACTATATCTTACTCTTGGGTTTGAGAAATTGTCTGAGCAGAAATATAGGCTATATTTGAAAATATTAAGTGGAGTAACACAACAAAAAACTATAATAAACTATTAAAGTCAACATTATTTTCTCCTTTTTAATGGACATCTAAGGTGGGAGATTATTCACGACTGCAAGAATTGGTCAGATGGAGTACATTGAGTACTGGATTGAAACCATTCATCTCTATTGAAATCCTTGCATTTTGTGGCTCACTTGCAAAACTTGGCCATCGCTCATCAATTTCTTTCCATGCTTTCCCATATTTCTACAATACGCATTGCTCCATCTATCCTCTTATTATTTGAATGCCAATTCATTAGATTTCCAATATCATTACATTGAAATATATGTTTTAGTTGTGGTATTAATGGGAAATGGCGAAGTACTTTACGATGAATTTTAATAGATTTTAATAACACCCTCATGTTCATATCGAATTTCACCACACACATGGAAATTTTCTTTATTTTCATTTTCTCCATAGAATAGCATAAAATAATTAGGACAAGCATGATAAAATTTATAATCCATTCCCAAATTATTTAAAGAAATTTTCACTTCCCTGTAGGTACGAGGTAATCTATTTCCCTTTGGAAGTAGTTTATCAGCTAGGAATCTAAAACATACAATTAATTCAATAAATAATTATTTTCTTATATAATAATAAATTTTTTAGTATCAATTGTATGATATGAAATTTTGTAATGTACCTGATGTGACTGTAAAGCTTTATCATGGAACACCTCAAAAGTGGGTTAAAAAAAGCCTTCAAATTTAGAAGTAATAATATGGTTGCAAGTACTGAGATTCGTGCACCTTCATATAACTTTGTACTTGAAATGTTTTTCATGTTAGATTCTTCATGAGTGAAAATGTCATGCATCATATCTTCAATCCCAGGCTCCAAAATTCCTATTTCATCATCCATCATTTGATTTTGGCTCATTCTCTCCATATTCACATTTGATTCATTACAAGGGGCATCGTAACTAGTACTATGGTAAAAATAATTTTATAGTAATAATTAATTACTAATAATAAAATGCAAAGTAATAAGTATTAAACTTGAAATAATTTAGTTATGTTCATGTACCATAGGTGTTTCTTGTACTGAACCGTGTTTTTCTAAATGGTGAATCTCTGTTCTATGCCTCTATCGTCTACACCCTCCACATTTTGGACATGTACAATACACAAACTCCTCATACCATTCAGAAGTGTAAGGTTCGGGTGTACAAATCCTTCACTATCACTAGATCTTATAGTCATTTAGAATCATGCATGTGATTCAAAATTAATATTAATTAACACAATTTAATATTAATAGACTGAAATATTGTGAAAATAGTTGGAGAACCTAAATTTCACATTAATAAATATAAAAAATAAGAGATAAGAACTAAAATAGATAACAATATTTAAATATTTTAATAAATGAAACTTTTCTATTAGTAGGATGGCCATTTACAATACAAAATTTCTTTGGTTTAGGCATATGAATAATGGCATGTTACGTTTTATATATTGTTACAAACAAATTGTACTAAACACGGAAATATTAATTCATGGAATGCTTGAGATTTTTTATAGTTTTATAGATACATTGCAAGGTACACAAAAGAATTTTATCTAACATGGTATTGAAGGGAATGAATTTGGATTTAAGGATTTTTTAGAACCCTACGATAAATAAAAAAATATATTAGTAGGGAGTCCACTTCTATTATGATGTCACTTCCACATGTGTAAGGAGAATTCCTTAATATGATTTATATGTTTCCATGGACCACGTTTATTTCATAGTGTGGGATTAATATTTTTTATTATTGAGAATGTTAGAGTTGTAGAACAAAATTTAAGATTCATAACAAAATGATATATGGATTGGGGGCCTACTATGATATGTGTTTAGAGGAAATTGAATGGTTTTTTTATGATATTATGTAGCCACATAGAAGAGAATGGAAATATTGTGCAAGATAACTTAGACATCCCAACACCAATAAAATATTATTCTAAAGGAGGATCATTTTAATTATGTAATAACTCTATTGGAATAAGTATCATGTTATATTGGACTATATATATGTTTCACGTGAACAAATATTTCCATCTAGTGTAGCATATTTGGATGCTCTAATTTATTATAATTTCATATTGATATGAATGAATCTAAGATGAAGTGAAGAGGAATTTCTAGATTGAGTTAGAGATGCATGTATTTAGAAACAATTAAACTATATTTTAATTTGGACAATATAGCAACATATGAGGATAGGAGAAAATCGACATGTTGAAGATGTTCATCTCATAACCAATCAATCATTATTATAGTAGGAGGGTTGAATCATTTGTAGTATCACAAACATTCACATAAGGATGAAGATATATTGAATTTTGTGTAAAAATGTTGAGAAATCCTAAATATTGTCGAAATAATTTTGCAATGAGTAATTTTTTCAAAATCGTAGAATAAATTCATAGATCTACTAAATATGGATATTCAAATTGGAGGTGTATGGAATTTATTTAAAGGTAATTGAATATATTTTTGGGGGGAAGTATGTAACCAAAGAGTAGAAGGAATAATTAACAATAAAACATACTTATTGTGTAACAAATCAACCAATATTTTAAAATATGAGGTTTAATTCTGTTGTAATATAAGGTAGTGGCATAACAATTATGGTGTATGGAATTTATATGCTATGATGGATCAAGAATATTAGTTAAAAAACATAGAAATAAATTTTAAATGCATAAAAAAGTTGAAATTTAGAAACAATATATTTACAAACATTTTTTTCTTAGTTTCTAACATAGAGTTATAAAAGAAAGCATAAAAGAAAATATAATAATAATAATAAACCGGTAATAGAGTTCAAAAAAAGAATGCACTTATAAAAATACAATAAATCCTTATCATTATCAAACGTAATTTAATATTTTAAAAACTATAAATTTTGATTAAAACATTTTTAAAACTTAAACTATTTTTGAAGTATGTTTTTAAATGAATAAAAAACTGGGACCGATTTGACTGCACATACTGGCACATATACTCTATTTTGGAAAACCTAAAATAAAGTAATGACAGTTTCAAATATGGTTGCATTTTCAAATATTGTTGGAGAAAACGTAGGCTTAACTGAAGTTAGCAATAATTTCTCCTCAAATAATGTTGACCTTTCCTAAAGTTTTCAAATTCTCATTAAAAAAAATCCTCATGGAAAATCTGTTTTCATATGGCGCCAATTTCAAGACAATTTTTTTTTATCATTTATTTGGAGTTTGAAACTGAAAATTTATTTGGCTTTTCATTTTCCTATTTGGAAAATTTCTGCAGCAGTAGCTGTTCACAAATTTTCTATTTCATTTTTTTAATGGAAAAGTAAATAATTAAAATTTTAGGGTTTTATGTTTTTTGTCGTGCCCACTTCCCTTCGACACTTTTTGTTATTGATTATGATATTGTCAACTATACGTATGGATGTTATTGTAGCTTTTGATATGACCTGATGTTAGATGTTAGAGATCATGGACTATTGTTGAATTCAATTCATATATGATGCATGTGATTATTGGAGACATTTTATATTGATGTTGATATGTTGATTGACATGGTTATGTGTGTGTGTGTGTGTGTGTTTCGACCATGTGATACTTTCGCATTTTGAGTAGACCTAGAAAATTGAACTAATATTATGATCTTGTTATTAATGAAATTGTAAATGATATCATTACTTGCCTAGATGATGTTTTGATTCATATATAGATGATTTTGGAGTTATATTATATATTTATTTTGGATGTTTTGATGCAACCACAAGGCCGAAGGAGGTATTTGTGTTTTGCAGGTAAACATGTCACAATAAACATCGGGGGATTGGAGACCAACCACATTGGAATTCTAGATGAATTCAACAAGGTCACCATGCCAACGTGTATTTGTTTGTTTGTGTATGTTGAATTGATGTTAGGGGTTCCCATGGGGGGAATCACCTTCAAATGTGACCAAGGGGTTATGTGTATTTTTTTATTTAGTTCCTTTTGTTTAAATTTAGTATGTGATTTTTTAGTGATGTATTTCCCCTTTATTATTTATTTAATTTGTGTCTAAGATTAGTGAGTAATCATGTTGTTAAATAAATTAAAATGGGTCAGAAGAATGCATTTATTAGAGTTGATGGCTCTTAGATAATGTGTTGTAAGTGATGTGTAAGTAACTTTGAGTGTGAAACACTCCACCTTCCTTTTGAAATTCGGATCTATCCTTAGGGGCTGATTTTGGAGGCTTGTGGGACAAGTTAAAATTGTCCCACACCTCTTAAATTGATACACAAACCCTACCTATGGGTTGGGGAGTCAAAATTAGGTCTTATTATGTATTTTGGGAAGACAAGTTGTAATTTTTTATTGCACCTTCTTGCATGAAATTAATTTTGGTCCTTAAGGGGTGTGGGCTTGGATTGTGTGTGTAAGTAAAAATGTCATTTATTCACCCACTTATTAATTGTTCTTTGGAGTTTGAAGTTGACTTGTGAGGTGGAGTTGAGGATGAAAGATGTGGCATCCTACATGGAGCCACCTCATCCTACTCTCTCCCTTTTTCTATTTATTCAAATTCTTTTGTTTTTTTGGAGGTTACTTGATAGGAGTTACTTCATGTTGGTCTAGTGCTCTTGCGATTGGAGAGAGTTGAGGATTTTGAATGCTCATGGATTTGTTGGAACTTTTGGAGCTGTTTGGATTTGAAGAAGCTTGTTGTTGAACTTGTAGATCAAGCTCTACCATGGAGAGGTAGGAGCTTGACTCTTGTAAAATGGTTTTCTTTTAGTATTATGCTTATGTGAATGTTTTTGAATATTTTGGTATGTTTGTTGGTTGGTTGGGTAGATTTCCTAGGTGTGGTGTAGGAGAAGACTATGGGGATATCTTGTGGGGAGGTATAAGAGTTTTGTAGGGAGGCATAAGAGTTATTTGTGGAGGGAGTTTGGGATTGGGTGTTCCACCTTGGAAAAGAAATAACTTGCATTTCTTACTTTTATTTTATGAGGGAGTCATAAGAGGGGAGGCATAAGAGAATGTGGAGGCATAAAAGGTACTTGGGGGAGGCATAAGAGTATGTAGGGGTTTGAGATGAATATATTGGTGGGTTTTAAGGTGGACACCCATTTCCCCATTGGGAGGTATAAGCAGCTTCCCCCATAGATCTTACTCCTTTGGCCTTTGTGTGATAAGGCCTTGTATATTTTGTTATTGTCCTTCTTGTGACTGTAACTGCATTTTATTTTGGACTGTGATATGATTATGAAAATTTTTTTGTGTTGTGGAAGCTTGTCTTGCTGTCATGACTTGAATCTATTTCCTATTGTTACGTGGTTGGGGCTCGGGGGCCAATGAGGAGGATGGATTCTCCTCTTCATTGGTATTCTTGGTTGGGTGGAGAGCATTGCATCTCCCTCTATTTTTTGTGACCAAATGAAACATGGCGGACCTCTTGTTGTTGTTCTTGGAGCTGTGTATAAAGACAAATTTTACAGTTCTCCTTGGGTTCCTTATTGTAAAATTTCTCACTTTAAGTGGATGACTTGTAATAATATTTGTAGTGAAAAGTTGCTCCGTTTTAGGATATGAAAGTTGTATTGGAATGTGAAAAGGAATGAGAAAGATTTATTTGGTATATTTTCACAAATAGAAAATAAGTGTAAAAGAAATTATTTCATTTAATTGGATTTGATTTACTTCCCATCAAAATGGTGTTACTCTTGGTTGAAATATGTTGTTGGAATTATTTTTTTGCAAACTCTCTGTTTGAAGGCTGAAAAAGTCAGTGTTATTTGAAAGGCGGGTTTTAAATAAAAAATAGAATTTGCATTCTTGCTTTTCACGTATTGAAAGAGAGTTAAACATTGTAAAATTTGAATAAATGAATTTAAATGTTTAGAGTATGGCAAATGAAGGAGATCAACTCTAACTTGTACACATGTAGATTTCTTTTAGACTAAATATAAGACCTGCAACTAATGAGTGCAGGATACAAACAATAAACACTTTTCTGAACTCTCTAAAATCTCTGCTAACCACCATTCCTCTGCAATTTACCTAAAACAAATACACTTCTTCAAAGTTACTTACATTTTGATGCTCAATAAAAATGTCGCAGGTTGTCGGTGGCGGTTTTCCGGCGACAGATAGAAAATGGATATTACAGTTTTTCCGTGATTTTTGGTGTTAGAGTGGTTCCGCGAATTTTTCCATGATTTTTGGCATCAGAGCGATCAGAGCGGGCGTCAGAGCGGTCAGAGCGGGTGATTTCCGCCATTCATATGGTCGACGGTGTAGAGTATGTGCACCGTTAGATGTTGTCAAAGCCCCTTGGGCTTTCTAACTAAGAACACACCTTTCAGCGTAATTACGATGGTCTCACGAAGAAATTTTCAGTTCTTTATTTTCTAGTAGATAATTTTTATTAGGATGGTCTCACTAATAAATTTTGTAATGCAATTAAACTTGCAATAATTTGCATCGTCTGATTTGCGACTATGTACGGTATGTAAGAATGTGGAGCTTCCCTCCCTTTTATAAATTGGACTACGCCTTGGGTGTAATTATTTAGATGATTGCACATAGTAAAAAGTAATGGATATAGTTATAATTATTAAAAAGGGTTGCATGTAATTATAAGTAACACACAAATATCTTAAAAACAAGATAGAAAAATAAGTAGAAATTAGATCAAATATCTAAAAAGATAGATAAAAAGAGAGATCGATTAAATCTAAGACATAGAAATGAGTAAGTACCTTAATAATTTTATTATTCTAATATTTTTATATAATATTAGTGTCAAACTTAATTGTTTAATTTTTATTTTTATTTGAGAAGATTATATATACATGTGTTCAACTTGTTTTAAGATTATTTATATTTTAGAAGGTTTATGTAATGCTCGGAAAAAAAAGGATATAATATAAAAATAAATAAATAAAGGTACGTCCCCCCCCCCACGTGAAGGCACATGGACACCCATAATAACAGTGCAGACCTATCTTTTACCTGGCAAAAAAAAGATTTTAATTAAATTTGAGGTCTGCGGGCATTAACCAACTGAAACCTAAGTTCGTATTGTAGATTTAGCAGTATTGGATAGTTTCAACGATGGCAAATATGCCTGAAAAATGTGGAAGCATGCACTTTGGATGTGAACTGCTCTCCAAAATGCCTGAAAGAAACGTGCGCATCCATCAAGCATAAAGTTTTGGTAGTTGCAGGCTTATGAGGCATTTAGCAAGGTTCAGGCCTATGTGGCAGGGAGGTGGTGTCATCTGGACAGGCATGTAGATGCCAAGGTTACAGGATATACACAAAATGGGTTTATTGAAGGCTTAGAAACTTCCAAACAAATGTATTTACAGGTTTAAAACCAGATTTCCACACATCTTGTATGCATCCTCCCAGCCTGTGTCAAATGGGATCTTAGGAACAAGGTATGGATATCAACAAAAGTATAAAGGATAGAGGGATAGTGTCAGATGTTGTAGTTGCAAATGTTATGGCAGACGTGTATGCAAAATGAGGAACCTTACACAAAGAGGGTGAACTGTTAACAGAATGTCTCTAAAAAAATGTGGATCTGTATCTGCGTTTGAAACATGTTTCTATCATCTCTGAGAGGAAACCAGACTGCTACCTACTGTTGTTTTGTTTTTGTATGCAAAGGATGAAGAAGATAGAGGATTCAAAACCTGTCATTGGTCTAGTTGTAGCAGAGAAAGATGAAAATGTGTCTATTACAACTTTCCCCCCACAAGAACAACAATTTCTTGCTGATTCAGTCATTGGGCGAGATAGAAATGTCTCCAAAACCTGAATTTTGATACATGAGCTTCCAAATCAACTGACTGGCATTGGAGGTGCAACTACAGAGATGGTTAAAGAAATATTTACTTTAGTAATGTCATAAGGAAGCAGTGATAGAAAGGTGGAAACATTTTAGCAGTTTCAGAGTTGGGATTCATGCCCTCATGACCCTATACCTACATTACCCAGGGGTTATCACGCAGATAGATTAAAAAAGGTGTATATAAGTTGGTTGATGATAAAGTAATGCATCATTCAGATGTACAAAATTACCTTCACAGCCATGGATTCACCCATATATCCTCACGTCCATCTTCTAGTGGCATATGAACTGTTCGACTAAATTCCTAAAGTGTGGCCTCATGGACCGCAATGATAGCAGGTTATGTACAAAATGGGTTTGTTAAAAAGGCCTTGGAACCTTTTAAGAAAATGCAAAATGGTGGCACTGTGGGTGCTCACGAACTGTTTGACAAAATGCTAAAAGAGAGTTGAAGCCTTGTGGAGTGCAAGTGAAACCACCTGGACTACATCATACTCTTCGGACATTAATATTGTCTGACATGGTCTTCCTTGTCTTATCTCTTATAATTTTCGCATAATTTGGTTATCCATTTGCAATAGAATAAAAATATGAAACCATTATATACAATACAACTGGATATTATATTCAAGGGATTAGTGCGAAACAATAATACTCTTCCTTATGATTTACCTTACGGAACTACAATTTTCTCGTCATCTATGTTGTTACCACAACCTTATACGTTGTTATCTAATGTATCAAAATTAGAAGCTCGTGTCCACGGGTATTGGTGAGTGTTAAATGATTCGTCTTTAAAATTATCATTTTCATCTACCTTATAAATTAAAAAAACGTAATTTTCCAACACTCGCAAAAGACCTTCTGGACCCCAAAAAAGAGAAGTGAAGTTTCGTCCTTGTTCCTTGCTTTTTGGGGAGTCAACTTAAGCCTTAGATCAGCCTCGATCAACTATTGGTACTCCCTTTTCCGCTCCCCTAGAAGCCCGGTTATCCCATTTTTGCACTATTAGGAAGCTGTCAAAACTAAAAAATTGGCTTTCATTTTGACCCACCATTTGAACCCACAACAATGAAATGCATATCTGCCTTCGCAAACCTCTAGTATTTTTACTAGACAATTTCCTCGAACCTTCAGTTTGGGGAAAAAAATCTTCTTGATAGTTTGGCAAAGGAATTTTATAGGCCTCTGGTCACAGTTTGACTAGGTCAAAATGGACCAATTATGATCGATGGCTCCAGAAAACTTGTCGCCATTTGAAAACCATTTGCTAGTTCTCAGTTCCGTCGACTCTGGTGAATTCTCCATATATAGGGGAACTCATAGGAAGTTTCTCATTGCACGTTCATCCATCGAACGTTAGTTTTGGAGGTGGTTTTGTGAGCCCTCGAGCTAACTTTTGATCATTTCCAACCAAGCCAATTATGACCAATGACCTCAGAAAATTGGCCGCCAATCATAAACCGTTCTCCAATTCTAAATTCCATCGGTTCCTATGTATTCTTGGTTTATAGGAGGAAACAAAATTTTACCTATGGTATGTTTTCTCTTTGGAAGACAACGTTTGAAAGTGGTTTCTTAGCCTTCGAGCCTGATTTGAATCTTTTTGTAGCTAGCAGGAAAATGTAAAAAGAAAGTTGTAGGACCCCTGTCGGGTTGCCAAACCACCATGGAAACTTTTTGACACATGTAAATAACTGTTTGAAACTCTATAGTGTAACTTGTTGTGTGAAATAGAACTTTTGACAAAATGGTGTTTCTCTCTCTTCCTTTCTCTTTCTCTCTCCTTGGCTACGAAATGAAGTGAAATGAAATGAAATGAATACATGTTTCTAAAAACTTCTTTTTCGAATGAAAATTATGATTATTATTATATGTAAATGGGAAACTAAAGACATTAATTATGTTAGATTAGGGTGGATTCCATGCCAGTGATTTATTGTTGATTTCATGCTCACATGGTTTTGCAGGATGTAAGAATGATGGCGAAAAGGTGATGTGTAATTTATTATTTATTATTGTAATTTACATAGGTCATTGTAAAATGAATATATGTATAATGTAGTCTCATGTTACAGGAAAGTTATATTTGAAATTTGTTAATATGTATGAGATGCTAGTTTTAGGGATATCTTAGGAAATGTGCATCTAACCATAGGTTCAATTTGATACATAGTTATGTATGGTAAAAAGGTTTGATATATATATGGTAAATGAATTTGAAGTTAGATCTTGTAGTGCATTTTCAGTGTTCAATAAATGATTAATTAATTAGCATGTTGTATTCTTACCTTGTAAATGTAATAAAGAGTTTTAATCGAAACAATCAACCCTAGTATAAGATCTGTGCATAACATGTCTTCATGTGTGATCCTTTTCACCATAGAATAAATTGAAAACCGTAGAATGATCTTAAACTTTGCACTCGATGGAACCTCCTAGTTTAGGTAAATAAAACCCCTAGTTTGAGTTTAC
Source organism: Taxus chinensis (assembly GCA_019776745.2). Lineage (NCBI taxonomy): Eukaryota > Viridiplantae > Streptophyta > Pinopsida > Cupressales > Taxaceae > Taxus > Taxus chinensis. The sequence continues at coordinate 277,146,624 of CM034149.1, read as the reverse complement.
CATCATAGTCATTATGTTTAGCGACATTGTCGTGAACCCATCTTTTAGGAATGAGATGGTCCAACTTTATCTCAAATATGTGGTTTCCTTCAAGTTTTGATAACCGTGAGGAGAATGTCTTCTCTTCAAGTTTGACACCGTGTTGAGTGGTGAAGACCACCTTGGAAGTCACCTTAAGAGTCCTTGTTTGAAGCAACGACTATGTGGTGTAACCTTACCATCTGTGGAGTAAGTAGGGCTATTACTCCCTTAGTATCCTATTGGATTGCTAGGTCTTACGAAATTAGATCTAGAAATTATCTTCATCAGCGAATGAAATCCTTGTTGGATCCTGACGACATAAATGGAGATCATGAAATAGTTGTTCTAGGTCTTAAACTCTTGTAAATGAACTTCTTAGTTCCTCTCAGCTAAATGTGTTACCTTGGTTTCTATCAACATATCACTTTCATCTTTCATAAAGGTTATATATATCATAAGCATGTCCTTTCACCTTAAACTCTTTTATAGTTGAGGCAGAGATTCTTAGGTGTAAGTGGAATTAAACTAAACCTCAGTTGATTGGGAGGTTTACTGGAGGTTTGTGTGCAATTATTGTTTTTCCAATCATATACTTCTTCAAGATGTTGGTCAAATAATTTCATAACTCCTTCTGTTATAAAACTATGCTAATAATGAGACCATAGTGCGATGTAAGAGTAAATCATATAAGAGTAAAACAAGATTTGAGGTTAGGAATAATGTCACTCTTGGTGTCCTTATAAATTAATTAAACATTTTTATGTGTTACAAAGAATATGAATTTCCTTGGTGTGATCAAACTTCGAGAAAACAAAAGATATATATATATATATATATATATATATATATATATATATATATATATATATATATATATATATAAATGGAATTCAACAATTTATTGAACTGTAATAACTATGGTAGGGAAATAACTATAACGTGATCGAAGAATGTTTTTGGGAAAAATCTATCTTGAGTCTAAGTGTCCCTTAATCCTAAGATTTCATCTTGAAGTCACGGTAGGTTCACTTGTGTAGAAAGGGAAAATTTTAAACATTGAATAAGCATTTGGGAGCATAATCTTAACATAAGAATGTGAGAATTAGGATCTTTGGATGCAATTTCAAATGTGGAAAATACTTATCTAAGTTATGGAGATTGTCATAAGGGATAAAGAGCAAAATTAAATGGTTGAACAATAAGTGGAATGTGAAATGAATTTAAGAATATGTAGGTGGAAAAGGGAGAAAATTATACTTACATAATAATGTTATTGGAATGTTAATCGTAACCTAGATGTAACCATGGTAATGATGTGTTGTGGGTTTGTCAATCCTTAAGTCCCTTTTCTTGTGGCTGAGTTATTGGTAGCATTTGATTCATTGGAGAAAGTGTGTCATCAACATGTATATGGTGTTGTTGTGTGTTTATGTGAGTCGATGACTTATGTAAGTGTCTTGTGATTTGTTGAGTTTTCTTTACTTGGAGCCGTTATGGCATTGTGTAGTGGGCAATGTTAGTCAAAAAAAATTATTCTGGTATTTTTATTGTTATTTTTGTGTGTGTAAAATGTGGGCATTACAGTTTCTACAAGTGTTTAATATTATGTCACATGGAGTAATTTGTACATAGTAAATAATCACTTTCCATAGTAAATAGAGTTTTTACATCCATAAAATCTATGGATGTTGTATTTTAGAAGCTTGTTTATATGGGTATAATTGTTTAAAGTCTAACTGGTTGTTTTTATGAGTGTAAATTTTTAAAGTCTAACTTATTAATATTTATATTTGACAAGATTATTATTTTAATATTTTTTATATAATATTAAGGCCAAATTTTTTATGATCTTAATATTTTCATATAATATTATGTTTCTATTATATGTAATAAAATAAATAAATCAATGTATATTCTCCTTGCATATTTTGTAGGTTTGGCTAGACCAAGATTGAATTTAGAAAATGAAGAACAACAAAGAGAATATTACACAAAACAAAGAGAATATCAATGACAATATTACATACAAAAACAACAAATGATAGATGAACAAAGAGAGATAGAAAATGACGCGATGACAATGATATACGAAGATTTACATAATGTCAAGCTAAATTGTCAATTGAAGAAATATAATAAGAAAAGAGAAAACATGTAGATAGGATAACATTTCATACACAAACATATCAAGATGAAAAATATGTATTAAGAACAATATTATATAACGAAAAATGTGTTCAGATCAATCAACACAGACAAAAAATTCATTGTCAAGCATCACAGAGGCACTGTCATCGATTGATTTCTAATGTTGACATTAATCTAGAAGAAAAAAATTCAATTTCCATAGATCATGTGCTACAAACGAAAAAAAATGCAACTCAAGATGTAATGAATATTGATGGTACAAACCATGCACAAAATAATGCTACACAAAAATGAGTTAACATCCCATCTTAGAAAAAGGAGACAAGTACAAAATAATGATTTCGAAGAAAATTCATCATCACAATCTAGAATAAAAAGAATAATGATGCAAAATTTAGAAACTAAAGGAGAAAAAAATATAAGCAATCACAATGGAATGCTTGGGAGAGATTTGAGCACTTTTCAAATGATTTGTAGACATAGTCTAGATAATCATGTGTCACCAAACATTTGTTATATTTTACAATAATGTTACCTTAGAATAAATGTGTCTCAAACACAAGAAGGCCCTATATGCAATATATTTTGACAATAGAAAGACTATCATCATGTTTTAGCATCTAATATTATGGATCCTGGGTCACAACCACTAGAACTTGCAAACTTTACACAAGTTGAGGAAATGTTGATAGTCCACATCAACCCAATCCTTCAAGTGACACATACAACTAGAGGTCAATATAAATATAAAGTACATCAAGGGTTTACGACATCAAATAAAAATATTGTCAATGATTATTGTTCGAAGGAGGGATCAACGCGGAACAAACAAAAAATTGCAGTCAATAGAGAATGAGTATATACGACAATAAAATACAAAATAGAACGTGATCAATTTTATTCAGATGTTTAGATTGATAAAAATTCTCTTAATGAACTTTGAACCAACTCTAATGAAAATATATTCAACCAACTAAAGTTTGTCCATAAGGAGTTTGATTCATATGCTAATGAAATTGTCTTTTTAGGTCCAGTAATGGATATGGATGAAGTAAATATCATTAATCACACAACATCAATGGCCTCCAAACCACCTAATGCCTCAAGGAGATGGAATTAATATATGCATGGGTAAATATTAATAATGTTGATCATGGAGCACTCATTGATTGGACACAGATTGGAGCATCCCCCATCAATGAGTCTATAACATCAGGCTTAGTTGATATGCCATTCCCTACTTGTTTCATGATGGAAGATATGTTTGGCTAGAACCATGGTTGAAATGAGTACATCTACATGATTTTTCAAATATTTATTTTAATATAGGGATCATCGGTTTAGAAAACATCCATGTTTCATATATTACATCATGAACATGAGCACAAGACATCATGCAAAAAAATCATTTGTAGTGTTTATGAAGAAAAGCCTCCAAGATATGCTAATCACCATCAATGAGTTGCATGAGCATATGGATAATGTGCCACATTCACATCTAGTTGATCATGTGATGTGGGTTGGAACCACCTTAAGGCGTACAAGTTCCTATTGGTAAAAAATTCACACTGAATTGTTTGACATGTTAGATCAAATTGGATCATCAACCATTTTCTTCACTTTGAGTTCATTTGATATGTATTTTCTCCATCTACATGTGTTAATGACAAGAACACTTCCAGAAAATATACAAGAAACCCAAAATTAGAGAAGACAAAATATTATTGATTATCCTCAAAAAGTGGCACAATACATGCATATATGACATACACTTTTCTGAAAGGAGATATTGCAAAAAATAATTAAAGTAAAATATTATTGGTCTAGATATGAATGGCAACATAGAGGTTTACCACATGTGCATGGATTCATATGGTTAAAATGAACACCAAATATTGACAAACTTGATGGGACAAATGACTATGAAAGGAAAATTGTTGAAAAATACTTCCGTTCTATTTTCCATGTATGAAATCCTCAGGAAGACCCACACCAATGAAACAACAAGTTTATTTTCAATTCTTACACAATCTATGTTTTTTATAGTATTGTCACTTTCTCAATGTATATTATATATTATGAATTATAGGCATACTAAAATTTTACGCAACATATGTGTCTTTGAAATACAAGACAAATTGAACAAGTGGTTAAAGAATGTGACTACGAAGAGATTCTTAATTGCAACATGGGTACGTGCATGGAAATAGGGGGCCAAAATGGGGTCTTAAGTGGAATTTTTTTTCTAAAAAATAAAAATCTTCAACTTCTACGAGTTATTTGAAATAGTTACACTCAAAATTGGAAGATGTTATAAGAATATAAATCGTAGCATTTTGAGTCTAGCTTCTAAGGTACTAATATTTTTTGAAAATGGTTAATTATGAGTTGGTTAAAGATCTAAAATACCAATAGGTGTTATTGTTTTTGTTAAAAAAATATAGTAGACAATCAGTCATGCCCTCCCTACCCTCCCCTCCCCTCCCCTCATTTTTTGAGCACTTTTTAGTATTTTTGAAAACCCTTTGGTAGAAAGATAAATAGGAGCATCTAGTTTATGATAGATTTTTTTTAGAATTTTTTAGTTAGTATTTATTTTTTTAATGATTTTTCAAGTAAAAAGATTTTAAATGTTGAAAAATAAGGGATAGCCGACCGTGCCCCCCCTAACTACCTCAAAAAATGTTAAAAATTAGATTATTATTTTTTGAAAATGCATAGAATTAGTCCTAGTTTGTGATTGTATAATTAATTTTTATTCAATTTTGATGAGTGACTCAAAATATACATGATGAATGATAGACGTGTATAAATTCAAAAAAATAGCTATAAAAAGATAGAAAATAATAAGTATGGAAACCTTATAATAGTCAAAAAAAAAATATAAAACATATATTTAGAAAGAGGATAGTTTTCTTGATGTTGTAGGCAAAAATTTAAGAAAGATAGAAATCATTTTCGTAGGATTTAGCATGGTGGAAGGTGAGTTTTTTCATTTTTTTGTCAAAAACACGAAGGTTGTTGTGTTGTTACAAGTCCAAGGCACAGGTTTGGGAAACCAAAACAATTCCAAGACTGTAAAATCTTTGTTTGGGGGCTTAACAGAAGGGAACATAGGCGCATTATAACGTGTTTGCATTCCTTAGAGTATAGGCATTATATGTGTTTGTGGTAGGATTTTATTTACATAAATAAAAGTTGAAGTATAAGAAAGAATTTCTTATACTTAAAATTTATTTTAGTAAATATAAGAAATTAGGGTCACTATGCACCTTATGGAACTAGTATCACAGCTCCACGAGTCACAGTTTAGGAGATGGTTTTTTATAATCTAAATTGGTCAGTACATAGGTAATTTTTAATATTTTAGCATTCAACCTATCTTTTAGCATTTAAATTCTACAATCATTGTCTATTTTGGCCACGAATATAGTCATTATTTAGGTTTTGGGGCCTTTGGGATTGTTTACTAAAATTTGTAGGGGTGTTAGAATGTGTCAAAATTACATTTTACAAACCTCAAAAATATTAAATGAAACAACATATATGCTCAAATATATACACTCATGAAATTCCTTATAATACATAACAAATCAAAACACATGTGTTGGACATAGTGTCATTTGTGTTGTCATTGATGTGAAGTTGCATTGATGGAAAAGGGTGTCCAGGTGGCATATGAGTCACCATGAGGTGTCAATTTTTAAAAAGTGTGAAGGTTGATTGGAAGTTCCATTTCTTTGTGTCATGAAATGTTGCATTGGTGAAGTGTTGTTTTGGAACCAAAAGTGGAAACTTTACTATTTTGAAAATTAATCATGACACCTTTCAAGCCTGTAGAGAAAAATGGATGTCTACAACATGTAAATAATTCAAGATAGATTTCCAATGCCTATTTTTTTTTCCTCCTAACTCCTTATAGATCTCATATAATGTTCCATAGAAGTCATGTTTCACCATTAAAGTGTTTGTTCCTTGCACCTAGAAAAACCATTTTTGAGCAAATAGTCCTTGAATGATCAAACCTTTCTTAAATATTCCTAGTTTACCTTCAACACTTCCAACATTCTCTACCATCACCTCTTGATGCTTAATATCCATCATAAACACTTCTAGAAGGTGTTTTATTAACTCCATAATGGCCAAAATAACTAGAATGGAAATTGAAAATTTTGAAGCATGATAGCTAAGCCCTTATTTGAAAATAAGGCTTCTTAGTCACTATGCAATATTCCCCTGGTGATGCAAGAGCATCTTGTTAATAATCAATTTTATCTTTTTTAGGTTACTAGGGGTGTTTTGGGTCCACTTGAGATGGTCATAGCTTGTACTAGTCCATTTGGACTCCATGGGAAAGAATAAAGAGTTTCCCTCCAAATTTATAATTTTATTATTTGAAAAAGATATAGGTATGTTATAGGATAAGGTGTTAAGTAACACAATCCTCTCGAACCAAGATATCATATTTTGGAGGTTAGAGAATATTTTGAAAATAATTTTCATTTGTAAATATCTTGTTTTGGATTGTCTTCTTATCTATAATGGTGTTTAAGGCTTCATGGAACCCTCACAGTCTCCAAGGAATGGAAAATAGATAGAAAGACTTACTGAAACTAGACTATACCCTATGTTATTAGAAGTTTAGTAGTATGTAGTGTGAACATAATGTATTCAATGGGATCCTTGGGTCTCTTTCATGGCATTGATCATGGGGAGTTGGAGTTACAAAACTAAAGAAAAGATAGTAAGCCATCTAAAGAAGGATTTCTTAAATTAAATTTATGTTCACAATCCTAACCATGTGTGTGTCCTTAGTCTTAAGGACCTGTAGTAGAATATTCATTGTAAAATTTAATACTTATGACTGGTATAGTCCTTGATAAGTGTGTAGGAAGGTAATAAGAATATCAATATTTTTAAAATCCCTAGTGTATGTTGGAATAAGAATAAAAGTCAAAAGGAAAGTGAAAATACAGTCTAGTAGTGTTCAATGCCTAGTTTGAGGAATAGGAAAGACATACTTTTAGAAAAAAATAGTTTGTATTGCATGTGTTTGAAGTTTGCAGACTCTTTGAAAATTTGGAGGAAGGCCTAACGGTATTAAGGACTCATAAAATCAAGGCATAAGGATAGAGTATTTAATGGTTAGTAGGTAAAGGAAACAATGTAAAATCATTCTTATTTCTTGTGACTTTCAATACCAACCTTGAGAAATAGATGTCTTAGGAAATAAACTCATAAGGAAGTTGTATCTATCATTAAGGGAGTGTTGTTAGAATGTTTTGTAATCCTTGAATAACAAGTGGAAAAATATTATACAAATGTAATCAGGAAGACCCTAAATTGATTATCCATGGACAGTGCCATGAATAAGTCTAGAGAGAGTAAGGGTTTATATGAAAATCCTTAAGTTAAAGAGGAAGATTTGAGTTATTTTCATGCTGTGATTAGGAGTGGGGTAACCACAGTGAGATGAGTGAAGAGAAGATTGAGAAAAATTCAAGGTCAAGGTGAAAAACATATTTGAGAAGATTTTTTAGAGCTTCAGAAAAATAAGGAGTCTTAAAAAGAAAAAAGTTAAAAAATATAACAAGATGATGGATAAATGAGTAATAGAGCATTGAGGTGTGCTTGAGTAAGGTTTATGTGTGTGTTGAAAGGTGGATGTAAGGTTGAAATGTCGATGCAGAGATCACTCTGATACTATTGTAGAGAACACCCTTTTGATTAATTTTATCCCCGTGGAATTAGAACTTAAAGGTTAATCACATGTTCTCGATCTCCACAGTGTATTGATCTCATTACCAAGAACTAATTAAATGTTTAGAAACAGTCTTGGTAGGTACGTATTGCTTGATAATATGAGATGATTTCTAGCATCACCTTTGGTAGACATTGGATCAAAAATGGATGCTCCCATAATGTAAATTATTATTCAATATTTTTGGTTCCTAGTTTTTTTCCTCCTAATTCTTTACAGAGCTCCTATAATTAGATGAAGAAGTCAAGGTTCACAATTTGACTACTCATTCCTTGCACCTGAAACCCTATTGTTAAACATAGGACTATATATGAATGCTCAAAAATTTCCTAAGTCTTTCTAAACTAATTCCAAAACCTTGAAGGATTTCGAATACCACCTTTGGATACTTAATACATTTTGATAACCCTCTTAGAGGATGCGTAGAGGCTCTGAAGTGGCCAATATTGACCTTTATAGGTTTGCCAAAGAATTAGTCTTCTACTGCACTTCAAAAAATGGAATTATTGACCTTGTTAAACCTTTTTGAAAACTTATACATGCTCACCCAATGCATTAGGAATACCATAATGGATAATTTTATCATGACATATGAGGAAGGTTACCCCAGAGAGGGATTCAACAATATTTGGGAGCAAGATTTCACATTGTGTCTTGGTTTTCATGGTTTAAGTTTTGTATTTTGGGTTATTCAATTAACATGAATATATCCATATGAAGATAAGCTTCTTACCTTTCCATAGGATTCAAAATCCTCCTTAAATCAAATCATATTTAGGATGCTCATGTACTTCTTTCTCATACCCCTCTCATGAGAATAGGTTGACTTTTCTTATCCTTCACACATGATAGTCATGGATACCTCAGTATCTTGACTAGCTCATTTTGATTTTTTTCTCGAAGATATGTGTACATAATGGTAGATTCGTGATATGATGATCATTAATTCACTCGTTGAGCTCACATTTTCACCTTTGAACATGATGAGCTCTTCTTAATCTCATAAATCACCTCTCTACCTTAGGATGTTACCTGAGTGGAACCGTGTTTATGATGTCTAGACACCCTCTTTCTCAAATTTATCCTCATGGATATAGGTTTCCTCCTCTTGATAGAAGAATTGATCCTTAAATGAAACTCAAAGGAATGTTTGATAATTAATTCCATGTTTTTTTATCTCCACATTGTACTGAAAAACTGCAAATTCCACCTCCCTGAACTTGAAATATGTGAGTTTTATTACCAAACATTTATGAAGTGTTTATAAACACTCTTATAAAATATGCATTGTTTTTTTTATCCTTCGAATGATTGCCACCATAACTCATGGTGAGCTTCTCTTATCATGCTCTTGATGACCATTCCCTTGATTATTTGAATCTCGATGAAGCTCTTGAAGTTTCAAATCTTTCACATACATCATGATTTTTCTGACCTTGCACCCATTTTCCTCATGATGTTTCAGATCCTTCAAAGACACCATGATGACCATTCCCTTGATTATTTAAATCGATACAAGAAATGACATATGTGGTTTGGTATTACTTATTTGTTATAAGGAATTTCATGAGTCCATATATTCGAGCAATTGTTGATACATTTGGGAGTTGTGAGGTTTATTAAATATAATTTTGACATATTTAACACTCTTAAAAATGTTAATAAACAGTCCAAAAGGCGCCAAATCCTAAAAAATGACTGCACTCTTTCCTAAAATAAGACATCTGATTGTAGAATTTAAAACCTTAAAAAATTTAGACTAAATGTTGAAATCGTGGAAAAATACCTATGTATTGACCAGAATAGAATATGAAAAACTATCTTCTAAACCATGACTGATGGAGTTGTGAGACTAGTTCCATAAGGTGTAGAGTGACCCTAATTTCTTCTATTTACTAAAATAAATTTGAAGTATAAGAAATAATAATGTTTTAAACATTAATAAATGTAAAACCATTTATTTTAGTAAAATAAATTTAAAGTATAAGAAATAATAAATTATAAATATTAATAAATGAAAAACTAGATTAATAAATGAAAAAAGAAATGATTTATTTTTTCATTTATTAATCTAGTTTTTCATTTATTAATATTTATACTTTATTATTTCTTATACTTTAAATTTATTTGAGTAAATATATCCCTACCAAAAGCACATATACCATAATGCAATCATGAACACGAGCGTGTCATAACGCGCTCGCGTTTTAGGCTTGGTAATTACCAGACTTAATAATCCATAACACGGTCGCACTTTCCCAAAACGCCTTGCGTTTCACTTCAAATCAAAAAAATGTCTGCTTTTTGCCCCCAACTTCATGAACTTACCCACATACAATGTGCAAAGAGGGTGCATGCCTACATAAGAAAAGAGGAAGAATGGTTTGTAGGTAAGATGTTGAAACATTGAAATTATTTTTTTTAAATCAAACAAAATATGTGTGAAAAAGTAAAATTTATTTATTATTGCTAATAGGTATAATGTACCATAGCCACTGAATCTGGAGGGACCAAGATTATATTAAGACTTAGAGACATGAAATAAAAAGTTTGACCTTGCAAAAAATGATGATAGAGTAAATACACAGTCACTACATTTTACAGTTGTGGAAAACGAATGTAGATTGACATTAATGTATTGTAGCCATTGAATCTGGAGGGACCGAGATTATATTAAGACTCATAGACATGAGATAAGAAGAATGAGTCTGTAAACAATGATGATACAATAGATACACACAATCACTACATTTTACAGTTGTGGAGAGAAAATGTAGATTGACAACCTATTCTTTCCAAACATGTTGTAATCAACTACATTGCCAAGTATGAAGAGAAAGAAGAGAAGATTTTTTAAATATATCATCAAATATTCATGTGGATTTCCAACATTGAAAACCCTGACAAACTCGAAACACGAGCATAATGGAGAATTTTGACGGAAACAATTGTCGAAAGAGACATTAGGGCACAAGAAACATGTCATATGTTGTTAGAGCTTCCTTTAGTAGAGAGCAATAGAGTATTTTTCAGTTTGAATGTTTCACATGAGGTGTTCAAAATAGTAACTAAAATTGATGAAGATGACCATGAAAAACATGCAAAATCATTCACTCATGGGTACAATAATATGCTATTTTCCATGGAAAATGTTTTACTTATTGTTGTGGTTAGATCGTGGACATATAATCCAAGGAGAGAAAGAGATAATAAATGGGAGGTGAGAATTATGACATCTATTGTGAGAGTATTCCCAAGGTTCTCTAAAGGTGTTGGGAATGGATTCATAACACAAAATAAGTTGAATTGTCGGTAGTGCACACAAATTCTTATGCACTGATATTTTTTATACTAATATCCATGGGACTTACCCTTTCTCACTTTTCCATCAATATTTTGACACTTACGGCCAACATGTTGTTAATTTCTTGTTTTACTTTTGTGCGTAGATTAGGATTCATTTTGTATGATATTTTGTGCACGGGATTGGCTCCTTCAACCAATTTAATCTACATTTTGCCTAATGACGGGTGTAACCCCTTTATTTCTTAATAAATTCTTGGGAATAGATATTTGTATTCACGCAAGAGTTCAACAATTTTGGTTACTTCTGCCTCATTTTAGTAATCTCCAATTATTATGATTTTGGTGCTTCCTAAATTCCTATGTTGACTTGTATAGTCTTTAGTGGATTGTGGTGTGGTTCATCTCCTAAACCTTTATTGGCAGTGACCTCTCGAGAACAATAGGAGGTTTTTATGTTTAGATTATTGTTAATAGTTTCTTATTTTATTTGGTGCACCAATTTTTCTTCACACTTGTGCCTTCAGTTTATTTCTAGCCATAACTCATCATCCTCCTCACTTGACTCATTGTTGGTAATTGTTTCCTCAAAAAATTTGGAGAGTTCTAGTCTTTTCTCCTTGTTTAGTCTCTTCTCCATTACTACATTGTCCCCAAAAACTGTTTACTTTATACATTGAAGAGGATAATTCTTGTGTTGTATTGATGAAGTAAAAGAAAAGGTATGCATGATCTCATTCTTGAATGTCTCCTAATGAGTTGTGTCTCTTTGTAATTCATGGCTGACATACCATGTGCATGCCCATATGCGCATAGTATGGTAGAACACGTGTCCATAATACTTGCTTGGTTTTCATTGCTCTTGTACTCCATAATTCTTCACATTTAAAAAGATGTTCTTCAAGTTTTGTTATTCCACTATAGCTTGGAAATTTTCACTCAGCATTACTATGCTCAAATATGATGTGCATAGCTTCTTTCACCTGATCCCATGGTTATGTGTGGCCCAAGATCTTGTCGTAGTTCCTCGGATTGTATGTGTTAGGCAATTTACACACGCTTTCTCAGGTTACATGTAAATATCCATCGTTTCTAGAAATTTCTGCACATCTTCACTCGCATTGAACCTTGGCATAGGGTGAGTATTTTATTTTCTCAGCATTTTGATATTCCTTCCTATAGATTTTGGCACCTGAGAATTTTTCTAATTTGTAGTGGATCAAATTTTATCACAATTTATTCTAATCAATTCATAGGAACCATGTGCCCAATTATCACAAGTGCCATTGGCGGTATATGATACCGAGTGTGCGTCATTCCATTGCAATTCTCCTTCTTTTACAGGTTCATAATTCTCCATCTCATCAACCTTAATATTATAGATGTGTTCAAGGTCTTCATGCTCCTCTATATTCTCAACACATGGGGCACTTTGTTTTGGGTCCATAGGAAGTATTAGGCATTGAGAGCCATTTTCAAAGCTTACATAATGCTTTTTGAGCCTGTATATCAGCATTGTTTCACATAGCACCATGGTCCTTCCAAGTAGCAGTGATAGGAAATTGTCTTCTTTTCCTAAGGTAATGACTTCAAAATATTTCATGGAACCTACTATTATGCTAATAATAGTATTTTTCAATATGCCAATTAACATGGCACACATTTTGTTTTCCATAAACAAAACATGAGGGGGTGGATGGAGTGTAGATCAGCCCATTTTATTCCAAACATCTATTGTAAAAATATTTACTTTAGCCCCCATATCCACCAATATGTCATTAATATGTCATCCATCTATGCAAAAATCGACCAATATTTCTCGATCAAACTCTTCTACCTTTGTTGTATTGACAATATTCTTCATTTGCCCCAATTGATTTACAATTACCATTTTCCCGAGTTTATGTGACAACCATTGACTTAGTAAAGGGAGTATACCTTCAATGCACAAAAGTCTACATACTTCTTAGAACTCATCTTTGTCAGTCTTGTTCATTTCTGTGAGTCCAAGTGTTTCATTCTGTATTCAGCGTATCTTCTCTTAGAAACTCGATTTCTCCTTATAGTTCATGAATTAAATCTTTCATTTCCTGAAGTATTTCCTTTTGTTTATCATCAAGATAGCCCTTTTCTAGATGTGTTTCTTTTTTCTTTATATTTTCCAAGGGAGTAGATGTTGGCGCACGTGCAACAGCTCCTCTTGTTGTGATTTACACCTTAGGAGAAGGATTTTCCTGTAAAGTGTGCTAATTTAAGGTTGGAAATTTCAGTAAGGTTGCATGCAATCTTGATCATTCCTATGCACTTTTCACTCTTTTCTTTCATGAGTGCATAAATATTTTGACATTCTTCAACTTTGTGCTCTTTCTGGCAATGTGCACATACTTGAAAAGTTGGGCAGTCGTGTTGATAATGGTCTCATGATTCACACTTGAAACAAGTTATTGGTGGGAATCTTCCTCCTTATTTATGTGCACCTCTACCTTGACCACTTCTTCCTCATGTGTATCCTTTGCATCCTTCTTGGGTAATTTTCTATTGTATCCTACCTTAGTCCTAATGACCTTGACTTCATGAATTTGATCAATCATATAGTTAGTAGTATCATGTGTATGCATCACAAATTTTTTAATAGAGTGAGCACTTTCTTTTGCATTGCACATTATAATAGAGGACAATTTCTTGCATCATGATTCCCTTTGTATATTTCACATGCTAGTAACATTAATTTTATATTTCATGGTGTGGACATGTACTCTTTGTATGTCCTACCTCACAATTTGTGCACCACACTCTATTGTATATCTCCCTAGCATTGTGTGTTGTCGATTTTTCTAATTGAGTTTCCATTGACACAATTTGTGTCTCCATGAAGGGACTAACCCTGGTGTCTATACTTCCAACTGCTTCAACATGTAAAGGAATAACCCTTGTGTTTATGTCGATTTCATGGATATTTAGTGAAAAAGTTTTATGTGAGAGAGTTGGTCTGTGAAAGTTTTATGAAATGAGATCGTCTGATTAAAATTAGTCTAATCCCTAACAAACCATATCATGCTGAGTCAGATGTAATCTCATATGATAATTTAGAGATTAGGGTTTTAAAGACATGTGTCATATGCATGCACACTCTTAGTTAGTTCTTGTATTTATTTCCTTGAGTGCTGAGATGCTATGTTGCTAAAACTCTGGGATGTCAAATTCCTTTGAAAAGGTTTCCTTCAACTGATCATAATCCACCGCAACATGTAGCAGGTCATGCTTCGTATACCAAGTATGGGTGCAATCTAACAATATTGTAGTAAACTGACTAGATTTGTGTTCTAGAGAGATCACCCCTTTGCACACCAAATCAGATTCACACTTATGAATATGTTCAGTAGCATTATCAACACCATGATATTTTGGTAGGTAAAATACATTGTATAAATATGTTTGGCGCTAATGTTGTTGTGGAAATTAGTTGCAACTCTTCCTTGTATTGGTGCACTTGATGTAGGAACCCCGAAAATTCCACTACCTCCACCACTAGCACTTGGCATGGTAGTTCCATTTACCTGTTGTAATGGCACACTTCCCTGCATGCCATTACCTAATGTTTGTGTTGTTAAGTTGACACTCATCATTCCAAACCTTTATGCTTTTGGAATGTTTGGGTTGTATTGTATCCTTTTCGTTGTTGGTATTAGTGATTGAATAGCATTCGGGAAACTACTTTCCAATGTCTTTGTTTTCTTAGTTATATTCACTTTCTCATCACTATTTGTTTCAATTAATACTTGATCTTCCACATGTGTTCTTCCAGTTGCATGAGCTCGTATGGTACGTTGGATCAGGATGTCATCTACATTATATTGTGCCTCTTTGTCCTCTAGAATTCTCATTTTTTTAGTGTGCGCTACTTCTTCCTCCTGGTACTCTTCATCCTCTATTACGCCTTCCTGCCATAATTGATGTCTTTCATTTTCCCCAATAGTTCCTAAAATTGAATCCCCTTGATGAAGTAGTTCCTTGTCCTCTATCGCCTTGTGCCTTTGTTCTTCATATTACCTCCTTATCAATGCATGTTCATCCAAAGAATAAATGGTGTAAGGAAATTTATCTCCTTCCCTCTCCTAGCCTTATGCACCACTCACACATGTGCAAATTGTTTTGCCTTCCATATGGAAATTTTCAATGCCCGTGTCTATCATCAACTTCTTGATTTCCAAGGGGAACTACTTCAGATATGATCCACACTATCTTGAAATAATTTGAACTAGGGATTTGTTTGCAATAAGAAAATTAGATACTGAGTATTCAATAATATAACTGTGAAGCGTACCTTTCCACCAATAATCCACAACTCAAGTCCAAGTTCCATTGTGTTGTGCAAGTCATTTTGTGCACTCCAAGGGGTCAAGGATGTTTATTCCCTAAATTCTGATTATTTCCCAAACAATAAGTTGCTAGCCAAACATGTAGGTTTACTAGAACTTCACCGAAAATGTCTCATATAACTCATATATATTCTTCTCCACCCAAGTCCTTGGGGAGTAGTTGGAGTGAGAATTTTTTAGCTAGGATGTCTCTGTGCAAAGGAATCTTCAATAGATGTTTCTAGGTCTTGGTATTTTCCTATATGAGTTCTAAACATATTTTGTCCACCTTATCATCTTTGTATATTATTATGGTCCAGGAAATGGAACCAAAATGTTGTGTGTCTAGTTACACCTACCAAAACCATACTTATGTGCGCAGTAACTTGTTGGTCACATTGACACATACAATTATCTCACCCCTTGTGTTGGCCTATCATGCCAAATTATAAACCTCAACATGCTCACCCAAGGCACAAGAGAATACCAGATCCCATCATGTTTAGCATTATGATAAGGAAATAAACAGTTAACAAATCAGAAGCATTAGTTAGGCACACACATTAGATTAGTATACTCATGTGTAAGAAATACATTCTCCATAACATTTTGTTTTCATATTGATTGCTCAAAACATTACATAACAATAATCATCTCATTTCCCCTTACAATGAACCCTACAAGGGGTATATATTTTAGTGGGGACTTACCCTTCATTAGTTGAACAAAAGCTATTCTTAGCCCTTGGATTCCATAACTACCACTTAACTATTACATTGAGGCAGTGATTACACCACATGTTGTTATACTCTAGTTTTATACTTTGTATGGTAATCCTTTAGAATTCTCGTGGCTATATTTAGCCATATCCTTGCTCTATTTGCCTCATATACTAACTTTAGGTCACCTATTTTTAACCCATTCTATTTGTTCCTGAGCCGACTTCATGCAAGTAACTCAAACTACAATTATTTTTACTATTTTTATCTCATCTCTTTCTGACGAGCTACTTCCTCTCTTGCATGTACATGCTTCCTTTTAGACATGCCTATATACCTTTATGTTCTATTTTTAACCGTGAAGTTTTTCTTGCTTTATCCCAAATCCTTAATGCTTCCTTTTAGAACTTGTACGCTTGCCAAACTTTTTGTGTTGTTCCTTTATAACTCTCACACTTGGTTCTTCTACTATTCTTATGCGTGGATTTTTTGATATTCTTGTGCGCAACTCTCTTGTCTTTCTTATGTGTAATCTAAAGAATATAAAGAATAAAGAATGAAGAGTAGAAGAAGTGCTAGAAAAGAGAATTTTTCAGCATGTATACATGAATTGCATAGAGAAGTGAAGAGGAAGCTTTAAGAGAGTAGTATGAAGTACAAACAAAGAGTTGATCAGTTGACAAGAGACCTAAATTTTCATGTTGGTGACTAGGTTTTGACACATTTGTGTAAGGAGTGGTTTCCCAAAGAAACATACAAGAAGTTCAAGTGAGAAAATATCGAGCCTTAGTTTAGAAGATTTTTTTGTGAATGCATATGAAATTGAACTACCATATGGGGTGGAAATATCACCTATTGTGGATTTTTACCCTTACTTTGATGGACAAATGAAGGTTGAAGGTGAAATTTAAAATTCTAAAAGTGTTGATTAGATGCAACAATTGTTTGTGTGTTCAATGAAAAGTTGTAAAAGCCATGGATTTAGGGTAAGAATCTCTAAAGAAACCCCAAAGGCTTTTAACAATCTGATCAATGGACCATGTGATAAGAAATGAGCAAGGTTTCCTTCTTTGCATACATTAATTTGAAATAAACATGCAAACTAAGCAAATGAAGTTAATCTCTATTCTTTGAAAGCTTGAAATAATGAACCTAAGAGGATCTAAGCATTCAGTTTATGTGTTAAGAGAAAGAGATCTCCCCATTAATGGCTTCAAGGCCAATGGATCTTCCCTTTTACTCCATGTTAATGCTATGAAATACAAGATTAAATGCTTTTAGCTCAAATGGAAGAAGATGAAATACAAACTAAAGCCTAAACAAATTGCTATAATCTATGCTAGGAAGAAGAGAGAATTCTTAGGAAATGAGGGAGGGGGTATAGCCCTATTTATAGTTTTTGGTTTGGAAGAAAAGGGAGATTTGGGTGCATGTGGGACAAAGGCTAAAGTCCAAAAAGCACTTTTAGCAAGTCAAAGTGTGATTTGACTATGTTTAGGGTATTTAACCTAGGTTAGACTAATTAATCTCTCTTAGAGAGTGATTAGGGTTCTGGAAGGGTTCTGAAGGGCTTAATCAATCCAACGAAGTGGATTGATCTTCCAGGGAGCTAATAGAAGCAAGCTAGAAGAGAATAAGAAGCTAATGTAGTTAGAACGAGGCTATAACAGCCTGTTTAAATGGTTTATAAGAGGAAAAACGACCAAAAGGATGTTGTAAGAAGGGAGTTAGATAGGTCTAACTGGTGGTGTGCCGTCAATTTGCAAAGGGAATAAGTGTTAGTGCACCATTAGAAATAATAGTGTATTGATCAAACTATAGGTGTCTACATTTGCCCCTCTTTGAGGTGATGTAAGCTACGTCACTTCAAAGAAAGTAGACAAATGCAAACAAGTAGAAATTTTTTTGAAGGGGTAGAAGAAAAATTAATAGGACGAAGGATGACAAATGCCCCCTTGAGTGTCGATGGGGTGACGAAGAAACTCGATCGACGATCGAAAAAAACAATAGAAAGAAAAGTGCTCAGAGAAGACGAGAAACTTGAAGAAAAAGGGATATTGAGCTATCTGCAAATTAATTGCTAACAATACTTAATCATCATAATGCTTAGAATCCTCCTCATGGGTCCTTATTAAAATGTGAGCATGCGACGGAAGCGTAAAATGACATTAAAAGCCAAGATACAAACAACTGTCTTGTGCTAAAAATGACCAACTCCATGCAACATACATGAATGCAATGCAATACGAGAAATAAACAGAATCACCTGACAGGGAAATAAGTACAATCACACACACTTAAACCAACAACGTTCAAGATAGTTGCACAAATATTTTGTTATCGAGATGAAGTCCCAAATGTTCTGATAAACGACTAGGGTGAAGAATGATGCCCCAAGCAAGGTGTATTATGCAAGGGGGAAGATGTAGGACACTTGGGTCCTATGAAAAAGCAATGTGCATGACGAAAACAATACCAGGCAATTGATAGTGCCTTAGAGTACAAACGAAGTAAGCAACATAGCTTGTGTAGGTGATTGAAGATTTTGGTGATGCGTGAGTCATTGTTTCGAAACGTTTGAAAATGTCAGCAAGATCTGGGATGAGTGTCATGCAATAGACACAGATTTCAGCCGTAGATGATCGGTTTAACCAATTTTGAGCCATTTTTGATATTTTCAATATTTTTGTTGTTTTTAAATATTTTTGTGAATTTTTTGTCCTTTTTAAGTTTGTGATCGGTTAGAAGAATTTCAAAAGACCAAAGATCTTCTAAAAAGACGCGCGTAGGCAATAGTGGGAAGGCAAAGCTTGTCAGAAAGCGTAGAATATATGCCCATAAGGAGAAAGATGGGTCGAGAATAATTTATTTAAAATAAATTAGTAAATAATTATCATGACGGGGGAAAATAGATGAAAAATAGAGGAAAAGGCAGGAAAAAGGGACCTAAAAGGAGCGTGAATTATCTCAGTGCAACGAAGAAGTGAACGTTGGACGGCACAAAATGCCCCAGCGTGTGAAAAATTAGTAAAAATAATTATTTTAATACAAAAATAATTATCACAACGGATAGAAGAAGGTTAGAATGATCACGGTGGAGAAAACATGCCCCAGGGGCATCACGACGGGTTAATATACTCACCCGGGGTTGGTTAAAACAATCACGACCAATTCATTTCTACCAGAGCCTTTGCAAATTTTTACCATGAGCGAAAGCGAGAGCCCTAGAGTGAGATGGTGAGGATACCAAGGAGGACGAGGCACGCGGATCGCATCTGGGAGTACATGCAGGACCCAGCGGATGGACCATTCGTGAGTGCCCTAACCCCTCCTATTAATTATGCACTTAATGTCATTTTTAGGGTTTTCCTAGGGTAGGTAGGATGAAATTTGATGCATGCGTGTGGGCGTATGCGTCGATTTGACGGGTATGCGCACCCGCATGCGTCAAAACAGACATGGACGTGCACGCGCATCCATTTATGGGAGGCAGGGACGTGTATGCGTACCTATTTGGAAGAAGCGGGTATGCGCACGTGTATCTGTTGGAAAAGGTGGGTACACGCACGCATACCCGTAGAAAAAGTTAGAGGGGGCACGTATGCGTCGGTTAGGGTTTTGAATGGTCATGCACACGCATGCATGTCGAAGTAAGCACGTAGGTGTCATATTGGGCACGTATGTGCCCTGTATGGCTGGCACCAAAAGGAGAAGAAGGGGTTGTGCACGTATGCGTCTGCAAGGGCGCATACGCGTCGTTTAGGGCACGCAGGTGCCAAAGGAGGCGCGTATGCACTAGAATGAAGTGAGAAAAGACAATTGGCTAGAAAATAGCCAAGTATAGAAGAATATAGGTGAGATTAGTTCAGAATAAAAGAATAATTAGTAAGTTAGATGCATTTAAAAGAATTATTTTTCCTTAGAAAAATATATATAGAAATGTTAGATGCCTAACACTTGGGTTGATTTTGCAGCGTATGTTACCCGTTCTTCAGACTCGCAAGCGCTACGGTCGATTAGCTGTGATAGAGGCGCAGTTTGACGATGATGATAGAGCGACCCTGGCGAGTCTTTTGCACGTGACAAGACTGACTCATGTGGCCGAGATGCCCCAGATCACTTTAGATCACGGCCTTTTGACAGCCATAGCAGAGCGATGGCACAGCGAGAGCCAGTGCTTTCGCCTCCCGACTGGGGAGATCACCATTACCTTGGAGGATGTATGGCGCATCATGCGGGTCCCGATTCAGGGACAACTTATCGAGACTACGAGCCACTGGACCGACATTCAGCATCATATCATACATTTGTTCGGTGTTCCTACTATACCACGGCGCGGGATGTCCATTAGACTATCCCGATGTATAGATGATCCAGAGTTAGACCGAGTAGTGGTCTATATGATGGCTCTTGTCAGTGGAGTTCTACTCCCTGACAAGACTGGTGCTTCATTTCCGCTTGGACTCCTGGGAGTGATTCTTGGCTTGGTGGAGGGACAGACCTACTGCTGGGGTCAGTGCATTCTAGCACATCTATACTGGGACCTTCATTTGATCACATACTACCATCAGAAGACAGTAGGACCTACTCGCTTGCTACAGATTTGGGTGTGGGACCACATTGCCATTGGTTGCCCCTTAGGTGTTCTGAGAGTTCGGGCTCCCGACGAGCCTTCTACGATGGGCTGGGTCCCGGCAGGGGATGATGTGTGACCATTCATGGGAGTTACATACCACTACAGGCGCAAGTTAGATGAGTTGCGACAGGCTTCCATTGTATGGAGGCCTTACAGACATTTCCAGTGGCCAGAGGATGGCTTAGAGCTCAACACTGCTACCGTTGAGCATTTTATCTTGGGCAGCCACAGCTATATGCGGGAGTTATATAGAGTAGATCGGTGCCAGAGGTAGCTTGGCCTTACCCAGGATGTTCCTGGGCTAGATAGATGGTATGCTCGTAGAGCTAGAGAGCATTTTGATATGGGTCCATAGATTGCCCATGACAGAGCACTGGCATCAGTTTTTGACATGTGGCACCTGTTATTTGGGTGCCACTGAGACAGATTAGAGATCTAGGCACTACGCTGGAGTATGGGCCATGGTACCACGGTGTGCTCCTGCGCCATTTGAGCATTCCCAGAGCGGCGTATGACGTCGGCATGAGACCTCCTCCAGTGGGGCCTCCTAGCGGTGGCGAGGGTGGAGATGATAGTGATGATGATGATGATGAGGGTGGGCCCGATGCGCACCACCATGTTAGAGGTAGGGGACAAGGTCCCATACCACAGCAGCCATAGGGACAGGGCCCTAGGCCCAGGGCAAGACAGGTATACAGGGCCGTGGACATAGAGTTGCCCCCAGTGGGCATTCCAGCGGGGATTTATACCCCTCTTCAGTCAGTATTACCAGAGTAGGGGCCACCACCTGATATTCCAGAGAGTAGCAGTGCTGGTGGGCAGCGAGCTGCTCTTCAACAATAGTTACAGGCAACCATTGTTGTACAGTTACATGTGGCTGGTGAGAGAGACACAACGAGGACCCAGGTACAGGCCCTCACAGCAGAGCGAGATCAGGCTCTCACCCAGGTGCAAATGTTGACAGCAAAGAGGGATCAAGCCAGGGCACAGATTGCCCAGGCTAGTGATAGTGCTACATGGAAGAGTCAGATACGAGAGTTGGCTGCATAGGGTGCTCAGATATTGAGCCTCCTACACCAGTCCCAGACTCAGGTGCAGATGGTTGTTGCCCAGAGGGACCATGCACAGACACAGTCACAGGGCTATCTTACACAAAGAGATCAGGCACAAGCCCAGGTGCAGGTTATTACTACAGAGAGATCGAGACGATGCTACTTTGAGATAGACACAAGCTGATGTTGGTAGTTTGACATGCCAACGAGATGCCACCCTACAGGCAGCTCTCGCTTCTGGAGATGCAGTCTTGATACGAGATGCCATGAGATCCAGTGGTGAGGCCTTGTATTATAGGACTGCCTACTTCAGGGCAGTTTCCGATAGGTCAGCGAGTAGTATCATTTCAGCAGTCAGAGGCTAACGTGACAGGCTCTAGGTCACGAAGATCAAGCCATTCGGTGAGATTAGTTAGGCAGCCTATGCCTGAGGAGCCAGTCGGACAGGGGCCATCTAGACAGTTTGGTGGTGCTCCTAGTGCAGGTCCATCACAGCCACCATTATTCCGTTGACCAGGTGACAAACCTGGGAGCCCCGGTGAGGGCGAGAGTTGTGGTTGAGCTCTACATTCTTTTTGTTGTACATATATTTTGTATACATGCCT
Organism: Taxus chinensis; assembly: GCA_019776745.2. Classification (NCBI taxonomy): domain Eukaryota; kingdom Viridiplantae; phylum Streptophyta; class Pinopsida; order Cupressales; family Taxaceae; genus Taxus; species Taxus chinensis. The sequence continues at coordinate 277,124,021 of CM034149.1, read as the reverse complement.
CTTATGAAGGCATATTTTGATGTACAGCCTTGTATATCATTATTTTGATGATGCCTCGTGATGAAGGCGCGATTCTTTTTTATGCATGCCCCTTTTTGAGGCACATTGTATCGATGATGTATTATTTTGAGTACTGACCTAGACAGTTATACATGTATATATATATGGATATTTTGATGTATCATAGTATGGTGGATTTATGATGTATGATCTGCTCTTTCCTTCATGTATGTGGCATATCTTAGATTTAGAAATGTGTATATTTCCTGCTTTCATATTTGACGATGTATCTATAGATGGCACCACATGTTTTTAGATTCATGAGTTATACTTATGAGTTTGTATGCTAGCACTTGGGATTATACTAGATGATATTGGTGTTGGGGGGGGATATATTTGTGATTATGTGTAACCCCTCTTGCCCTCATCGATGATACGATATTTGATGATTAGCTTAGCATACATGCTTGATGTAATACTTAGCATTTTTGTGTATATATATGATGTAGTGAATGATTTTTGACAATGTGGTGAGATTATAGATGATATATGTGATAACAAACAACCACAAAGTCAAAAGTTAACTAAACAAATATACACATACAACAAACTACTACTAAACAAACACATGCAAAAACTTAACAAGAGATTAAAATGAGATCTAATCTAAGAAAGTAAAAATGAACTTTAAAAGATACAGACAACAAATAAAAAAACCTACAACAATTGTTTACAAGCATGAGAGTTCTCAAATGTATGTAATGCAATACACAATTTAACTCAAACAAGATTCAAAATTAGATAAGCAAATGATCAATCTAAAGAACCAACAAATCAACAGGCTAAGTACATCAAAACTACCAAAACCAACAACTAAAAGTAATTAAAGCATTACCTTGTTTTTGCGGAACAACATTGACATATTTTCTAATGCTTTTAGGTTTATCTAAAAAGATAAGTTTTTGCAGCTATGTTTTTCCATTATTGTCTAGGTTTCCCAAAGATAACGTTGTGAGACGAATGTAGCTTTATCCCTGAAAAGGGAAATTTCCCATATGTTTAGATTTTTAGCAGTATTTTTTTCTGAATTTTTTTGTCTTTTGCAAGGTCATGTTTTGAAAACAATGTACAAGAACAAAGAAGTGTGGATGCCCCCAGCATGATGTGGGAATATACAAAGGGCAGAATGCCACGCACGTATGCACATGAAGATGACAATGACACTTTCATGCTCATCATTAGATGGGAGTGTGCTAAGGTGATGTCCTCCATGCAAATATAAGAGAAAAAAAACTAGATCATGATAAGGCAAAGGTGGTCCTAGTAGGTTTCCTAGATATAGTAGAAAAGGTCATATCTAAAAAGTGGTAACGATTTTCCCGTCCTTCCGTAAGAGTAACATGTGTCCAGAAAATCTTCCTTGATTGCCAAAAATTAGTTTTCAATGAAGGACCCTGCCCACATGCGTCACAATTGTCATTGTTTTCACACAAGGACGACCTACTTTTTCTTTACTATTTTCTCATTTTTTCCATTTTTTTTCTTGTTTTTTCTTTGTTTTCAAATTTTTAGTTTTTATTTGATATTCCCGATTGTGCCTAAGCGTAGAACTGCTTTAATTACATGGTGTTCATAGGTTTCTAAAATCTCTTCAACATCTAAATATGCAAGTTTGTAATCTCCTGATCCATATTTTTCAATTAGAACATAAGGACCTAACCAGTTAACCTCAAAGTTTCCTTTCTTTTCTTTGTCTTTGACAGATGTTCTTCTGATTTTCTTTAAGAACTAGGTCTCCTACATCAAATTCCTCGATCAATGATTCATTTATTATATCCTTTGGACACTCTATTTTGATATATTTTTAGGTGATTGAGTTCTCTGATATGCCTTTAATCTAATAGTTCTAACTTTGCTAAGCGAGCAACTCTGTAGTCTTCATATTTATCAAGATAGTCTTTGAGAGATATTATAAGATAGGGAAGCTCCACTTCCAAAGGTATGTTGGCTTCATTGCTAAAGACAAGTGAATACAGGGGTCGCAATAGTAGGAGTGTAGATGGAAGTACGATAGACCCATAGGGAAGGATGTTTCGGTAGATGCCAATTACGGCTAGTTATACTGACCATTTTCTCCATAATCAATACAAGGGTCTTATTGGTGGCTTTTGCCTGTCCATTACCTTGAGGGTAATAAGGAGTAGACCATTTAAGTTGGACATGGAAGCGTTGACACAATGTTTTAGCCGTTTTATTTTTGAAGGATTTACCATTATCAGTGATAATGGCCGAGGGGATTCCGTAATGGCATATGAGATGGTTCATGATGAATTTTGAAATCTCCGCACTGGTGACATAGGTGAGAAGGACAACCTCTACCTAGTTGGTAAATTATTCAGTGGTAGTGATGATATGAGTATGATCATTTGATGAAGAAGGGGGGAGCTTTCCTATGAGATCCAGGCCCCATTTAGAGAATGGCCAAGGCGTTGTAATAGGTTATAAACCTTTTGTTGGCATACGTATTAAATTTCCATATTTCTGGAATAGCTCACACTTCTTGATGAATTTGCAACAATTGAATTCCATGGTAGGCCAATAATATCCTACTCTCAATAGTTTTTAGCTAAGACCATGCCACTAGTATGTGCCCCACAAATACCACTATGTACTTCCTTAATTGTGTGGATAGAATCAGTAACATCCAAATAGCGAAGCAGATTCCCGTCGTAGCCATGAAGATAAAGGGTGCCTCCTAGGAGGGTATAACGGGCTATGCAGTTAATAAGGTCTTTCTTTTCAGAGTGGGTGATGTCAGGGGGAAGAGTGACATCTTGTAGGTATTGGAAGATAGGGTTGTACCAAGGGGATAAAGGACTAATAACTTCACATGTCAAACATGACTCCAGCATATCATATGTAAGTACCTGTAAATGTTCCACGAAGAAAGGCATCTAGCTTTCTTCAGGTGCTATGCGTAAGAGAGATCCTATAGTAGCCATAGCATCTGCAGATCTATTATGCGATCTTGGTTTTTGTTCAAATATGACTTGTGTGAAATATTCCTTCAAAGTTTCAACCATTTTCTTATACGAAATAAGCTTCTCATCTTTAACCTTGTACTCATCATTAACCTATTTTATGATAAGTTGAGAGTCTCCAATGACCCGCAGTTGTTTGATGTTCCATGAAATAGCTAGCTTAAGGCCAGTGATGAGTGCTTCGTACTCTGCAATGTTGTTTGTACACGGGAAACCCAACCAAAATGCTCATGGTATGACATTGCCAGTTGGAGTGATGAGCACCACCCCTGCTCCGGATCCATGAAAGGTAAAAGATGCATCCAAATGGACCTGCCATTCTACGGATTCTTCAATATACATCATAGATGCATCTGGTAAATCTAAGCACAAAGGTTCCATTCCTGGGAGAGGAGCTTCTACCAACTGATCAACCAGTACCTGTCCTTTCAAAGACTTCTGATTCACAAACTCAATGTCAAACTCACTTAGGAGAATGTTCCAATTAGCCATTCAGCCTGTGAGGGTGGGTTTGGATAAAAGGTACTTGAGAGGGTCAACTTTGGATATGAACTTGGTTTTATTATTCAGGAGATAATGGCAAAGCTTTTGAAATGTGAAGACAACCGCCAAGCAGACCTTTTCTATTTGGGGATAGTTCAATTCGTATGCGATCAAGGTGCGGCTAAGATAGTAAACTGCTCTCTCTTTATGGGCTAAGTCATATTGGGCAAGTAATGCACCAATGGCAAACTGGGTAGCCGAAATGTATAAGAGGAGAGGTTCACCGGGGGTAGGTGGCATTAGTGCAAGTGGGTTACACAAGTACTATTTGAGTAGCGTGAAGGCTTTCTAACAGTCAGGTCCCCAACTAAATGTGACATCTTTCTTGAGCAAATGAGTAAAGGGGTGGCACTTATCCGCGAGTGGTGAAATAAAGCGATGGATTCCCTGAATCTTTCCTTGTAGACTCCTTAGCTGCTTGAGAGTGGTAGGTGGTGGCATTTCTATAATAGTCGTAACCTTTGCAGGATCTACTTCAATCCCTCTTTGTGAGACAATGAATCCTAGGATTTTTCCTGATAAAACACCGAAGACACGTTTCTTAGGGTTCAAATGAACCTTATAGTCTCTTAGACACTGAAAGATATGCCTCAACACTTCAGGGTGTTCTTTTCTACTTTTGGATTTTGCTAGGATATCATCAACATAATCCTCCATGATGTCACTTATCATATCATGGAAAATAATTGTCATGGCCCGCTGATAAGTAGCCCCAGCGTTTTTAAGCCCGAAGGGCATGACTTTGTAGAAAAACATTCCCCAAGGGGTGATGAATGTTGTCTTATGTTGATCTTCTTCCGCAATTCGTATCTAGTTATAACCTGAAAAACCATCCATCAAGGACAACATTTCATAGCCAGCGGTTGAATCGACTATCATGTCGATGTTAGGTAGGGGAAAATCATCTTTTGGACATATTTTGTTAATGTCACAGAAATCCATGCAGATCCTTATTCCAACAGGTTTTTTTTGTAATGGGACTATGTTAGAGATCCATTCTGAATAGTCAATATGTTTAATGAAATCCACAGCTAACAGCTTTTCTAATTCTTCTTTGACCAAGAGCGCCACTTTAGGATGCATCTTTCTCAACTTTTGTTTGATTGGCTTGGCATCTGGGTGCACAATGAGGTTGTGCACAACTAGCTCTAGGTCCAAACTAGGCATATCTACATATGTCCACGCAAATATGTCCATGTATTCTTTTAAGAGCCCTACAAAGGTATTTTGTTCCTGCGCTGAGAGTGACGCCCCCAACTTGACTATTCTAGGTTGCTCCTCTAAGCCAATGTTGACGCTGATTGTCTTCTCAATAAGCATTTTAGAAGCATCTTCCATCCACGTAGGATCAGGGGGAAGAGTAAGATCGACCTCCTGTGGTAGTTCATGATCATCTTTGAATGGATAAATCACTTCATCAAGGCACAATTACACACACACCTAAAACTACATTAGGTCTGAGAAGTAGTGCGACGCTCACTGATAAGTCCATCAATTTGGCAGCTGAGGACAGTCCAACAACTTCATATGCATCTTTCTTTTTTTAGGGTTTTGACGCTTTGTCTTGGGTTTGCAGGTGATTCTTCATTGCAGGTTTACAACAACATTTGGGGAAGTGCAACAACATCTATACAATAGGAAGCGAACACTCAATGACACCTCAAAGGAGGTCTTATGGTCGTTTTGGCAGACCATGGCAGCCACAAACACCCCTATCCCTCTCCAGGCACCCCAGTCTAACCACACAGTCCAGATCTGCACTTTTTCAGGTTCCAATGCAAAGGTTTCCTCCTCATATTCATCCGGTCTCCACTGCGATACAGTCCCACGACATCATCAAAACAGTTAAGGCTTTCTTAACCCTCTTTGCACATTAGGGTTTCACATTTCATCGCTTAGATTGTTTGGGTACTATCTCAGTATTTATTATTTTATTTATCCAGTTATTTTACTGCTCCTATAGCATTAGATTACACTAAAACTATTCTATTTTAGTTTAATCATTATGTTAGAAAAACATGGTAAAAAGAATTCATGGCTGACCCATAATATCCACAAAACAGATAATAACAAAACAACCTTATGTGATTTCAACAATACAACCGGTTGCCATGTGAAACTTATAGTTGCAAACAAGCATATAAACTTACTTGATATTGCCATAAACTACTGTCACTCTAAATATTGATAAAATCACAGGACTGTCAAGCAAACAGCAAACACGATGCAGAGGCATAAGCCTCAGATGTTTTCTAGTGAAGTCCCCAGTCACTTACGAACCAAACAAATTGGTCTCCAGCCTGTTTAAAATAAAGTTGATGTCAGCTGGTTCTCTCATCTGATTTCAATTCTTCAAGTTTATAATGTTAGATCTGTTGCCTGGTTCAAAAATCATATTATTGCATGCCAAGTCTACGGCATACTTCTTCATCCAAATTCAAAGAGGATTTTTCACATGTGTATTTACAATCCTAATCAAGAGACAGCTTGATCATTAACATACTCGAGATACAAGCCTTCAAGCATTACTCCTTTCATTCTCAATAAAGAAAACTTTCACTGTGCTTAACTTAAAATAGCAGAATGATGCCGTGTTTTCATATTGTTTTCCAATGCACTTGATGACGGGTTTCCAGATTGCTATGGTATGCACCTGTGAGACCTAAGAGTTCATAAAGCCTCAAATATTGAAAATATGTGCCAATGTTATGGGACAAGTGCACTTACAAACATGACTACCAAAAACAACCAACTTGAATGAAACAAATATATATAACCTCAGATCTTGAAGTCTGTGTACCTGAAGTTGTATTTGCAGCATTGGCTACTGTAATCCTCATATGGGAAGTATCTCATTTTCACCACTTTTTGAAAGACTTTTCTCTCATAGCACATATTATCAAAAGCATAAGCACAATATTCCACATAATAAATTATTATTACATAACCCTGCACAAATTTTTTATTATTAACATATATTTACAATCAAGGAACTCTTAGCCAACATAGTACATCGGATTAGGCAGTTTGAAAGTTCGAAATCCTGAAGGTTCTCCTGAAAGGTCACTCCATTGATCTCCCATATTGCCCCAAATCTTATATCCATCTTCCTCCAATTGAGCTCTCTTTGCGATCTTCAAACTCTGTACTTTGCTGGGTTTGTCATCTGGTTCTCTGAAGAATCCCCACCATAAAGGATTCAGATGAGTAAGCCAAAGAGTGCATATCTCATTCAAAACAAATCAAAAAACCCATTCTAATTTGTAAAATTGTGAGAAACATGGATGGGATTGAGATTCAATTTAAAAGTGGAAGAAATTCTCATTAAAACTCTTTCTTTCAATGAGTAACTTTATCAGCTTTCACCTGGTCATGGGACATCAAAATTGTACAGGTTTAACATTAAAAACTCTTTGGCAAGAGTTGGAAAGCCATCCAGTTGCAGTGAGATGAAATTAAACATACCTCATTAGCAAGCCTGACCAGTCCTTATAGCCTGCATGCAAAAGATTGTCTGCTGTCACATTTCGGTACGTGGATCTCCTTCCTGTGATGAAGAAAATGCTAAAGCCCATTCCTTTCAGCTCATTATAAAGTGATTGTGTTGCCTGGATGGCAGTTGCCTTTTTCTGCATAACCCATGCAAAGTATTTGGTTCGATTGTAAGAAGCACCCCTGTCAAAGGTAAACAATTGATCGGAATTGATTTAGGCATACATCCCACACATTATTCAATAAACTCCTAGACTCAAACCATGCTGCCTACAAGGCTACAATACATCAGGTCTGATCATATTGACATATACATGAAATATAAGTTGAATGTCACAATTTTGAATTTGGCAATCACAAAATCTATTCATGATAGGAAAAGAGGGCATGGCAACCTCTAGTGAAGGGGCACATTTTCCACAGCCACGAGATATGTGAAACAAAATTGAAATGTGTTTGATACAAGAAAGAAAGTTTGTAAAGATTTAATACTAAGAAACATTTAATAAGCAAGAACTCTTAGCACTTTAACAGTCATCACATCAACTTTCAAGAATCATGATAGGGTGTATTCCGATTCCACTTCAGGAGACTAGGACATTCACTATTGCAAGTAAACTGTTAAAATTCATTGAAATAGAAGGAAATCTCATATGAGTCTATCAGAAGGAAGCAGAGCATAACAAAAAGCGATTTGGAACTGTGAAACGCTCCAATAGGAGACTGATTGGACAAAAGTCTATCTCAATGGAGACCTCAGGATGTTAAATTGAAGGAAATAATTTATTTATCTTTAAATCTGAATTAGCTGGTCATTATCTCGGGCCAGAAATTTACAAGTAAATGTGCGTGCAAGCAAAACAGAGCCTAGAATTTAACCAAAGCCTAAACCCAAGAAGGTTTCAATGCTAGATTCCCAAAAACTTTTTGAAGTCTGTCATAGAATACAAGGGTGTATGCTCCTCCACAAATTCTTAGGTTTAATGTGTTTATCGAGATAGGATAAACCAAAAGAAGTACCTGTCTAAAGACAACTATCACAAGAATCCAGTGGCATGTGTTCTTATTGAAAGGCAATAGCAAATGACATGGTGGTGACATGGGTTCAAACCCCACTGGAATTGCTCCCTTGCTAATTATGCAACCATGTCTTAGAGTAGGCAACAACCAGATGATGTGGGGAGGAAGTTCCAGATAAATTTTAATGGACATGGATTTTTAGTGAAAAGGCTCCCCTGCATTACCTGTGCAGCATTTCCCTACTTTACAAACAAAATAAAAAGGCATCCATCACAATGGCCAAGCTTCAAGAAAGCAATTTTTTAGATTAGAATGCAGCTGTTGAAGTACCCCAACATGCAGACAACACTTTATTTCAGGCAACTCTGTAAATTTTAAGTGTGAAAAAAGTAAAGCTTATTGCCATGAATTACCCAGGAAAAGTAAACAGAAGGCTGTAAGAACGAAAATCCATCACTAAGGTATTTCCCACCTATTCGCATAAATGGACAAAAATATCCATCACAGTTTATCCAGATATAAGCTTTCAAAAATGAACTCCCCTGGAAACCTTCAACCAAAAATATATACAGCTTTTATATTTAATCCTAGAAACTGCTACTGATGAGGGGCTTCGCCATCAAAGAACATTAGACAAGCATACCTGGGTAATATTTGAGGATAAATCCAAGTTCAAATCCCCACACTGCAAAAAGGCAGCCCATAACTTAGATGACTTTGTCACAGAGGTCGTGTAATATTAAAATATGGTTAACTGATATTGATATCTATTGAAAATGGGTACATTCAAAGTGTGTCACCCGGGTCAACCCCACTCTCCAGCAAGGAAAGCCACGGTTTCACCCCAACATCATTGTGAAATATTGAAAACTGGCTAGTATTTGAGTAAAAACCCAGGTTCAAAACCTGGCACTGCAACAAGGTGGCTTAGAACTTGAGGGGACATGTTATGCAAGTTGTGTTGTACTAAAATATGGTTAAATGAGGTTGTGAGGTAATGAAAATGGGTACATTTAAAGTCTGTGACCCAGGTTTCAGTCCGCTCTGCAACACGCCGAGCCAGTCTCACTCTCACATCATTGCGAAAGTACTTAAAATGGGGTACATTAAAAGTGTGTGACTCCGTTATGCAGAATGGCAGACCACTGTTTTACCCCAAGTAGCAATAAGGTGAGGCATAGACGCGGGTAGAAGGTGGAGAGGGGGCGGAGGGCGGCTGTATGGGGGCGGTGGAATATAGTTACCAAACTATACGAAACTTGGTCAAATTTGGGGAAAAGGGGGAAAAATAAGCCAGTCGAAAAACAAACGCCCATTAAAAAAAACTTGTTCATGATAAAGACTAGACATTTATTCAGACTTATGAACATAAACAGTTGAAATTAATTTTAACTACGTCGTAATTAGGGTGTCAAAAAGGAGATATCGCGGAAATTGGTGCGTTACACCAAATGGGGCAGTGAGAGAGTACCCAAAGTCAATTTGCTCGTAATAGCCGAGATTTGAGAGTGTAGTTTCATCGATGTCGAAGATCCAGGCGTCCTTCCCATCTCCCACAATTTTGATTTCATGACTATGGAGATAAGATCGAGCTTGGCTTACAGCGAAATTGAGGTCTTTTTGATACTGGCCGCCTTTGATGTAACGAGCCACCGAAGGAACACATTGCCGAGGGACTGATCTCCATTCTCGGACATTGTTGAGCTCCACATTCAGCCTCCAGGTCTCACACCATGAGCTTACGTTTTTTATATCACCTTTTTCAAGGCTTCTGAATTGATCAAGAGGGTTAGAAGAGAAGAGGAGAATGATGGAAATCAAAGTGTTGTGGATGAGGAAGGAATTCATCAGGGTTGGAGTTCGAGCATATGTTGCATTTACAGTGTAGGTTACTCGCAAATTGCAGGTTTGCAAGGCCAGGCTGAAAATGTTGATTTGCAATTGCGGCTACCGGGTTCACGAGGGGAAAATGAAAGGGTTTTTATTTTCATTAGCACTTAAACCGCTACTGCTTGATTGATTGCGATCCGACTCCATGGTTTTGTATTTTCATTAGCACTTAACCGTTATTGCTGGAGTGATTTGGATCTAACCCCATGGTTCTATGGAGGGAGCTAGTTAAATATCTATGGGGTGTTACAGAAAATTTAGGGGTACTTTCCATAATTATGGTTTTATGTTTTTTCTAGATTTCTTCAATGATTTTGGTTGAGAATTTGTACGATCTTTTTAGATAAATAAATAGTTAAATTCTCTCCAAAATTACAAAAAATTGATGGCAGGAATGCATATTATGTATCAGGGAGACAAAAAAAACTCTAAATTGTAGGTGAAAATTTCAAGTGTCCCTCCCGAGCGACCATTTATATTGAGTGGGCAAAAAATTAAGAGCATCAAATTCTGAGGACAAAATTCTTTTATTTCTTATAGTTGACTTCAGAATTTTCATAAGACCTTTTGTCGCAACAAAATAGGATGAAAAACCCCTCCATGGGACTACGCCCTAAGTAACCCATCCACCTTGTAATTTGTAACTTTAGGGGCATGTAACGCCACTCAAAATGCATTTTCCCGTAAAAAATGACATTTGCATGGTTTGTCTAGTCAACATTCTATAGAGGTATGTGTTGTAACTTTTACAATTTTGCATATCATTTTAAATCGTGTTTCATGCCTCTCTATTTTTTCCTTTTTCTACTTGGACCAATAATCGACACTAGGATAACTAAATGCAAAAAAAACGCAAATTAAAAAATGGTGCCTAAAAAAAGTAAAACATAACACATTCAAAACATTTAAGCACCTTAAATGGTGAATGCAACACATTTAATGTTACTACCATCACTAATCACCCACCTTCCTTCACCAATAAGTGTGAAGCGACTACCTTAACATACCATTTCAGTATTGTTTTACCTCCTCGTTTGCACCGACTTTCTTTTCAGTCTTATTTGATGTTGGTTTACTCTAGAGGTGTTGCGTGTTCATTCTGGAGGTGGCGTTGGTTCATTCTAGAGATGATTGTTGTGAAGGAGAACGTCATCATTCGAGGGTTTGTGGGGTTGTTGGAGGGCACCAGGCATTTGATAAATGGTATGTTTTCACACCATCACAATCTTTAGAGTTTTGTTTTGCACTCGAGAGTTCTTTGTTTATGTCAATTATTTTTTGGGTTTTGGTTTCTTTACTTGTTTATATATTTGTTTTGGGTTATTACAATATTTGGTCAATTTTTTGGAATATTGAGGGCATATGAGTTGCATGATTGAAAAAAATGTTTGAAATGAGGTCTAATATCTTAGGGCCCATAAGTGTGAAGCGACTATCTTGTCATTTTGCATTGGTATCTAGATGTTGAAAAAGGTTTCTTGGTTATAAAATATTTTATTTATAATGCAATGTTTATGTGAAGCAACTACATTAACATGGCATTTCAATATTATTTTACCTCTTTCTTTGCATTGACTTTTGTTTCATTCTTATTTGATGTTGGTTCATTTTGGAGGTGTTGTTGGCTCTTTTGAATTACATGGTTATAGAATGTTTATGAGTGCAAGGATATTTCGTACATGTTCTAACTAAGGAGTAATGGGTTTTTTTCATTATCTTAGCATTTTAGAAACTTGTAAAGTGGAAAGAGATCACCTTATATAAATATTTTTCACTGAAAACTCTATAATAGTATAATATTGTAAATACAATTTAGGGTTTACTTTTTTCTATAACCTTGGGTGCATATTTGAGTTACATGATTGAAATAAAATGTTTTAAATGAGGTTTATTATCTCAGGGATAAAACTCATATCTGTGAAGTGAATGCCTTATCATGCCATTTCAATATTGTTTTACCTTCTTCTTTGCACCCACTTTTTTTATAAATGTTGTTGGTTCATTCTAGAGGTGTTGATAGTTTTGTTGAGTTACCTAATTGAAATTGTTACAACTCTTTCCTCTTTAGTAGTTTCATCCTATAAAGATCAATGTTTGCACTAAGATCTATAAGAAAAGACTACTAAAGTGGAAAGAGATCGTCTAATAGAGATCTATAAGGTGAAACTATTAAAGTGGAAAGGGATCATCTAATAGAAACATTTTACACTGGAATGTGATAGCTAAAACTAGTAAACTAAGAAGATATCATGTTATTTTGATCATGAATGAGAAAATAATACATTACCAAAGAAAAAGTTAAATGAAAACATACCTCACTTATAACATTTTATTTTAGTCATGCTACTCTTTCCATTTTTAGCTTATAGATCCCAAACTTGCCTTTGTAGCTTTTTTGATTGAGTAGCAAGTTATGTAATGTTCCTTTCTGGATAATTTACCATCTCTATAGTTTTTTTGTGATTCCTTTTCAATACCAGATATCAAACAAATACTAAAACATCCCACATGCAATATTGATATTGAAAACCTAATTGAAACTTCAAAGAAACCCTTATTGTATTGGGATGAAAGCATACAAATTCTAATAATGAAGCAATCTAAACAATAATAGAATGTTGTAATAACATCCTTACATTTAATTTGCATCACAAGGCAAAAAAAAAACTCTTACTTGGATAAATTGTTGTAAAATAATTACATCCAACAATGAGCAATAAACAACATACATCAGGATTTTGATCTGAATGAAGCTTGAAGTAAGGTTATAGCTAGAAGTAAATTCCATAACATTCACTTTGATTTGCACAAATTAGACTCATTTGGTCACATAAACCCCAACACAATAACCCCAGTTGTATGTGAAACCCCAACAGAACAATATAAAGTTGGTTCCTGACTGGTATGACATAAAATAAAGGTAAAACACCCATGAAGGAGTATTACAAAAAATCTTGAACACTAAAATCATCCCACGTAGCATTCCTTGATGTACTACACTCTAACACAATATTCCTTGATGGGGAGAAACCCCAATCTCACAAGTAATATGAATAGAAACCCCAACGCAACAATCCCGCTGGAAGGGAGGACCACGCAACATAGATGGTCATGTAATATGTAGAGTACAACCCTAGTTTATAGTGAACATACAACAAAAAACATGCATTACAGATTTGTGTTAAGCATATGATAATAAATATATCATATGGAAGGGTACGAAGCAATGTAATAACCGTACATATCATTGTAGTAGCGGTATGAATCACTATAATAGTGATACATATCATTATGATGACAGTATAGATCACTTTAGCAGTGGTACAGGTCACAGTAGCAGTTTGCAACAAACTAAAAATATAATAAAATCTCAATCTTCGGCACAAATATGATCCCTGGATGGAATCACCTGAATGGGTTAGAGGGTTTTCGTCCTCCACACCTGTATATCATAGGTTTTTGTCCTTAAATGAAAAGATTGAACACAATGGCTCAAGCTCTAGATTAGGGTTTGGTTGTCATGGATGAAAGATGAATAACAATTCTTTTGAGCCTAACTCCTTTTATAACTTCCCTTTTCCAATTTTACCTTAAAAGCATTGAAAATTACTATTAATAAAATATTACTTTTCATCCACTTAATAATTATTACTTTTTGGTCCTCTTTAATAATAATAATAATACATAAGTGTAATTTTTATGTTATAAAATAAAAGTGACTTAGGACAACTTAAAGTATCGTTATTAATATATTTCCCTAACATTATTCCTTTGCCGACGGGAAATAAGGAATAGGCTACGGATCTTCTGATTGGCTTGATTCCAAAAAAGGGACATGACAAGCTATTATATTAATAGTATTACAACTCTTTGCATTTTACTTGTTTTTGTTTATAGATCTCAGTGCAAGGATGTTTCTATTAAATTAAATTTTTCCCCATTTCTAACATTTTATTTTAACTATGCAAATCTTTCCAATTGCAACATATAGATCCCAGTGTAAACTTGTTCTTGTAACATTTCTAATTGAGGAGCAAGTTATTAAATTATAAATGTATATTATTTTTTTAAAGGAGAGTGATGAGTAGTGTAGTGATTGAATGTGCACAGATATGACAATGGTTGATATTGGATAATGGAGAAGCAAAACGTGGAAATAATTTTTAGGTGAGGTTTGTTTATGTAGACACAAAATCACTCACTTGGGTACATTTCTAGGTTTTAAAAACATACTTGCATTCATATGATTCCTAAGCAAGAAAACTAGTAATTGACAACTATCTTTGGCCTTTTGTCTGTGTTTCTTATTATTTATTTGGTCTTACACACCCTACAGCCCAGTCGATACTTCACTTGCTTATCTTTTATGGCTTCAAACACCAGCGCCCTTGTCCCCTCTAGCCGCCCCTATTAAGAAATATTGATGGAATGAAACATAAACATACACATTGCATAATAAATTTTTCTTGTTCCATCTACTAAAAAAAATGTAAACACAATATAATATATATTTTGTTTAGTTGTTCCTTACACTACACAAAATATAACTTAAGCACATTACATTTCATGTTTGCTTCTTTGATCAACTGCAAAAAAGTATAACTTATGTTTTTTAACATCATATGTGTGACTGAAAATGATACCTTAGAGCATAAATATGTAGTATCCAAGATGGAAAGAATGAATAATGGTCTTGATTCACTGTATTTAGGGAATTTGAATTCAAGATGGTTATTTATTACTAGAATTGCAACCATGCTCATTGAAAGGGGACTCCCTTGAGGATTGTTGCATATAGAGGAATCAATTGGGAAAAAGATGTTTACCATGTCTTTTAAAATATGATGTCCTTCAAGTAGCAGATTCATTTCATTGTTTAAACATATTTTCCTTTTCAAATTATTTCGGGCCATCTAAAATTATCTTTCCCTTCTATCATGTTCCTTCATTTTATTCCTTTCTTTCCTTTGTAGAATCTTTCTTACTCCTTCCTCTACCTTTTAATTTCATTTTCAAACTCCATGTGTTGTCTTATTTTCTTCTCTATTCCTTTCCTATGTTAGTGTCTGTTGTCTAAAAATAGTCAGATTTCTTAATTTTGTACTAATTCCCCTTTCTAAGTCAGCCTTAGTGCTAATCCATATCCCACATAAAGGTATACAAGTTATTAGTGTAGGTTTTTTAATTCCATTGCATGTTCCTACACACGTATTTAGTTTGCTTAGTTGTTGGCAAGATAGATCAAAGTTACACTTCTACACCTTTTTAGGTGATGGTTACACTTCCCCACTTCCTATCTATACACCTCTTGTAAATCTATTTTCTAATGCATTCTAATACACAAGCTATATTTTGGATCATGTTTGGTTCCTCTCTCTAGAAAATTTACTCTCTGTGTGTGTAACACCTCAAAATAATTTCCCCAAAAACCAAAGAAATTTTTTAACTGCAAAAATCTTCATATTCAATCACATTAGTGAAATAAAGATTATTTAGAGAATTCAAATATCAAACTTGATTACCAAATATTAATTTAGTCTAATCAATCTCATAATTATTCTGTGTATAAACCTTTTATCCTTAAATTTCTACCACGAAAGTCAATCTTAGTATTCCGGTATCTAACATATATCATTAAGGATATGGTGAACATACAATGCAATCGGCCACTTGAATTACTTTGGCCAAAGTTTTCTCACCGTGCATAAATAGCGTATCGGAGACCGCACAAAGCCTAGAGATATAGTCTTCCGTCACTAAACATTTATCTCGACACAATTATCTGAATCTTTTTGTTTATGAAGGTGAACTTGTTAAGAAGGAGGAAGTATTCTTTACAGGACCATCTTCATAAATGAAAAGATCCTTAACTAACTCAAGGTTCTTATGGAAAATGGAGAGACCGCATAATGGAATGAGTTCTATTACGTCCTCTTTCGATTCTTCAGAACTACCCCTAGTTAGTCCTGTGTACAAGTAGATGTATGATGATGAGAGATTATATGAAGTCTACGTCGTATTTAAGGTCAACTACCGCAGCATCATTACGTCTTACTATTACACCTTGAGAGTGGTGTTATTTAATTGAAACTTAGTCATATGAGATTAGTAAGAGCTTTTTATTCTATCAATGTTATGGTTTAATTTAGTGGTTGTATAAACTCATATTAATGGGATTATGAACCACTAAACAATTAAATTGACTTAGTATACTAATCAGTCTCTTAATTAGAGGTATTAACTTCCTTAGTTCATAAGTGTTTATTTATTGATTCTTAAGGAGTTAATAACTCTCGAATAATTGTTTTGAATATTTATACTTCTTTATTGTTAAATGTGTTTAGATTGAATATCCATTTCCATAATAACTTCCTATTATGAAATAAAGATAATATCATTACTATTTCCATTTAGTACTCATGTAATTCCTTAACATATTAATATCCCATATGGCAGCTGATGATATTCTATTTGGTTCATTCCTTGCTACTACTTATTAAAATCCACCTTAATATTAGTTTCCTTAAGATCTCATAATGAGTATTATCTTATTTCTTCATCGTAAGAGTCTAGTGACCAATTAATGGATTACTAAGAGATTCTATTACACAATTTATAAGCCTTTATAACAAGGAAGACAATGTCTTCTAATACACATAATAACACTAATAAGTATTCATAATTTCTTTAATACCAAAACTTTTACAATGTTCAAGCATAACTCCCTTATTACAAATTTCATAATTACAAGTTTACATCAGCGTCATCAACCCTTCTTTCATAAAATGTTTCATCATGAAATCATACAACACCATTGTAACCTAATAAAAAGGTAAATTCTATAGCTGGAGGACCCTATTATCATATACATCAAGGAGGATAATCAACTCAAGAGCTTAATTACTTACCTGTATAGTCATTAAAAATAAAATACACATGCGTCATTTCATAAGAATTGGCATGATCTATTTCCTATTCTCTAAACACAATTGCTAAAATAAGATATTTACAATTTATTTGCACCAAACTTTAGATACACTATCTATCGAACTTTCATCAAACTAACCATAATAGAGTCATCATAGTATAACAACCAGAATAATAATTTTAAATCATCCATCAAATGATGTTCTTGCCATAAAATTTAGGTCCCTACTAGGATAATCTCATTCAAACTTATTGAATACAAATACAGACCCACCATACAACAATTATTCACAATTTAACACACTAACCCATCCCTAAATAAGCACATGATCGAAACCATTAATGCACAATCAGTATAACCCTTCCATTATACAACTAAATATACATTAATTCCATTTAATTACTTATGACAACCATATTTCCATGCAATATTTGCAAATTAATAAAACAAATATACTTATCGTTTTATGAAGTGCATAAGAATCCTTAAAAAACATTCAAACTCAACCTTCCCTAATCTCATGTTTCCCAAAATATGTCTTATTATATAACTTGTGCATTCTCTTATTCAGAATACATCTCCATAATATGTAAGCACAAGTTTCAAATAATAATAGAAGACAAATTTAACAAGTATTCACTCGTATGATAATATCTCAAACACCGGATAGAAGCTCACTCAATCTTATAGAAGAAATTCAAACCATTGTCATAACATACAAAGATCTATATGCATAGAATTTACATAATTGAACTTTAATAAGGACCTAATATTATAAATAACAAAAAGCATTTCTTCAATGCATTCGGGTTTCGAGTTCTCTTTTCCATATTAAAAATCAAAGCACCAACCAAAATGACCTTCTAACTATCACTACTTATTTTTCCACTAAAAAAAGAAATCACATTCAAAATAGTATGAGTTATTAGAACCCAAAACTCATCTCCTTTATATTTAAAAAAGAATACTTATGCTCAGGTCATGTTGCTCTTGCAATGTAAAATATAATATGTTCCAATTCCTCAAATACACAACACAAGCCAACTAGAATGAAACCTGATTACCAAAGCAATTGATATACCTTTTAAGTTTATAAACCAATTTACAGATCTACCTGCAACAATAATTTATTTAGTTTATCTCCTTTAAAATATAACACACCCAGTTAATATTTCCTCACATGGCCAAGCAAGTGACTATACTAGGTCATATTGGTATTTAAACACCATATAAATTGACCCAGTTCATAAACCATTCATCACAAGATAAATAAAAATACCCATTTAATTATTTCTTCACACGGCCATGAAATTAACTAGGTTATCTCACATTTATACCACAGAATCTATATACACAACGAGTTTGTATTTTTTTTAACATTCAGGAAAGAAATAAACAATACACATTAGATATTCAACTATCCATGAAATCACTTAAGCTTAGCTCGTATTTATTTCAAAAACTCTTTTTAAGTCAACCCAGATTATATTCCATCCTCGACAAGGAAAATAACAACACCCATTGACATGCAAGGAAATATACAACTTGAAAAGAACATAATAACAATATACCCACGTTTTCTAGCAAGTAGGCCAATAAAAACACCAGATTACTAATATCAAATCATAATAACATATTACACAGATTAAGGAAGGAGCTCATGCCTGGCTTACACACGTTTTTACCAAAATTTATTTTCTTCCTCCTACAACCTCCATTGAAATCAAAAATAGCAATACCGAAGGTGAAATCTTCCTCTTTGCAGCAAAATAGCTCGATATTTGAGTTCAAAATCATGCATATGGCTAGAAAACCAGCGCAGTGGCAAAGAGATCCCATTTTCCCCACCTCCCACAAAACTAGTAGAATAACCAAAGCAAAGGAAACTGAACTCATGAGAGAGATGAGTGTAAACATGAAATTGGAGTTAGATTCTCAGGGAAGCTAACTGCTCCCTAGGATTTCGACCTCATTAATGGCCACTAGACCAAAAACCATACCACCTTGTTAATTTGTCGAGTAATTTCCATTACTTACACATTACCTAGCACATAAGCCACATTCCAACCTCGTTTAATTTTTTCTAGTTTAGGATCATTCAAGTCTAGCTCGCATGGTGTCAACCTAGGTCTAGGCTTATGTTCACCATGTTCTCTCCTTAGGTCTAGGTTATTAATGACCTCTTGTAATATGCCATGGACCATTAAGTTCTAAAACATTTTTTTTCTAATCGTTCACTTATACCTATATACATCCATTTTATTATCCTTTGCATTTAAAAGTTTAAGCTTTCATTAACGTCATTTAAATATGCATCAATGTATTAATAATGTCTATGCCACCAACAAACAACCAGTACCTATATATTTTTGTGCCTTCATTCAACAATATAAGCATATACCAAACTTAATACCATTTCCTTTCATACCATTCTTAATAGTCATCGATCAACTTTTACGAACGTTAACCAATGATGTTATTAAATATTAATGTATTTACCGGTGTGGGCTAAGACTCCCGTTTGGTAACCTCATACCATTTGATCATGATCAATTGACTGTTTATGAAGTAAAAAAAATCGGGCTTAAAAGAGTGGGATGTTACATACTTCCCTACTAAAAAGAGTCATTGTCTCAATGACATATTTATGAAAAAAAAAATCATTATGGAAATCAACATTTCCAGAAATATATGTATTTTTTTAAGATCAATAACTCAAAGTTGAATAAACAGTCATGACTCTAATGGTCACTTAAAACCAAATAATAATATTATAAGTATTTTCTCTTTCATTATTAGTTAAACAGAAATGGAAAAGCAACCTGTTAGTCTTCCATATTTTCCCAAGCTGCATTTTCTTCAGAGTATTGGTCCCTTTGGACCTTGCATTGTGAAACTTCACGGTTTCTTTGCTGTAACTTGCATGTTTCCAAATTTTTATAGGCTCAATTGTGATGATTCTAGGATCTTGTACCTACAATGAATCCCAATTTAATACATGTATTAAATCAACAACATACTTTTTCAGCAAGGATACATAGAAGACATTGTGCATTTTCGACAATGCAGGAGGTAGACCTAGCTTATATGCTACAAGACCTACAATTTCTAAATTTCAAATGGTCCAACAAGTCTAGGTGATAACTTGGCAGATTTCCCAAAAGTAATAAAACTCTTTTTGGGTTTCACTCTCATAAATACTTTCTCTTGTACATTAAATTTATTTTCTATTCTTTTTAGATCAGCATAACTCTTTTGTATGTTTGTTGCTTCCTTTAACCATTCCTAGATAAGTTTGATTTGTTTTTCCATTTCCATTAGCATTTCAGGTCCCACAATTTCCCTCATATCCTCAATACTATCCCAGGTGATAGGTTTTTTGCATTTCCTGCCATACAAGGCTTCAAAAGGAGCCATTTTCAAGGATGAGTGATAAGTATTATTATATTCAAACTCCACCAGAGGAATATATTCAAGATATCACAACAACATATGGATCTACAAGATGAAATACTATGTGATTTGCATACTATGCAAGCCATTTCATTGATACAAGACAATACAAAGGAAATAAAGAAGAAGACATAACAGTCTTCTCACTATTCAAATGTACCTGTTGTTTCCTTCTATCCAGCTTCTTTTCATTGAAGCTTTGTCTTCATGTAACCTTTTTATTCTTTTTTCTTCTTCTTCATCTTCAACTAAGGAGAATTAACATTCTTCCTCTATCCTTATGTTCTAACGCTAGTTTTAAAGCTTATATAATCTTATACAATCTTAGGGCATCATAGCTATACATTTACAACCTTTAGATCACCTTTAAATCAAAGGTTAGATCTAATTCTTGTGAGTTAAATATAAACTTCCACGCACAGGAAATCTATGTTGGTTCCCTGACTGATGGTGGTACCTCTGCTGACCGACGACGGTTCTTATACTGACCAATGTCGGTTACTGTGTAAACCAACCACCTATAATGCATGCTCATTGTGAAGCAATCTAGCTCCACAACCCAACAATATTCTACTTGGAGATAAATTGTTGAACCTGTACATGTACACCACCGTCCTCTACATACCATGAAGACCAACTATTCTTAACTTCAAAAATTCTCTCAAATGAAATTGGGAAGATTAAACCATCTTCTTAAACCAAGAAGATAACAAACCCATGAATTACCATATACCTACACGAAGCTACTACTGATATGTGATACACGAGTTATCCATACATCAAGCTCCCATTGAATAATAACACCAAGCCTCTCATGAAACCAAGCCACTATGACTAACACACCTGCAAGAGCTCCCACTCAAATTGAAGTATGCAAGAAGAATTCCTCTCCTCCATCTCACTACATCAACTTGTGCATACAAGAATAATTAATCTACAATATCTGGATACTATATGTACCCACAACCTCTCCAATGAGCTACAATACTAGATCTCCTATGGACCAACAATACAACATGATCTCATGGATCTACAATATAAGATCTCATAACAACCTATGGCTCTACAAGATGAAAGACTATGTGATTTACATACTATGCAAGCCATTACATTAAGACAAGAGACAATACAAAGGAATATAGAAGAATTACATAAACACTCTCTCACCATTTAGATGACAGTACATGTTCTTATTTCCTATGTCCATCTTATTTCATTGAAGCTCTTTCTTCATGCACCTTTTTTCTTTCTTTTTCTCTTCTTCATCTTCAACCAAGGAGAATTAACATTCGGCCTATCTTTATGTTTTTTCAACCCTTTTTCTAGCTTATATAAGCTTATACAAACTTAGGGCACCATAGTTGTGCATTTACAACCTTTAGATCACCTTTAAATCAAAGGTTAGATCTAATTCTTGTGAGTTAAATATAAACTTCCACGCACAGGAAATCTATGTTGGTTCCCTGACTGATGGTGGTACCTCTGCTGACCTCTATTGACGACGGTTCTTATACTGACCAATGACTCGGTTACTATGTAAACCAACCACCTATAATGCATGCTCATTGTGAAGCAATCTAGCTCCACAACCCAACAATATTCTACTTGGAGATAAATTGTTGAACATGTACATGTACACCACCGTCCTCTACATACCATGAAGACCAACTATTCTTAACTTTCAAAAATTCTCTCAAATGAAATTGGGAAGATTAAACCATCTTCTTAAACCAAGAAGATAACAAACCCATGACTTACCATATACCTACATGAAGCTACTACTGATATGTGATACACGAGCTATCCATACATCAAGCTCCCACTGAATCATAACACCAAGCCTCTCATGAAACCAAGCCACTATGACTAACACACCTGCAAGAGCTCCCACTCAAATTGAAGTATGCAAGAAGAATTCCTCTCCTCCATCTCACTACATCAACTTGTGCATACAAGAATAATTAATCTACAATATCTGGATACTATATGTACCCACAAACCTCTCCAATGAGCTACAATACTAGATCTCCTATGGACCAACAATACAACATGATCTCATGGATCTACAATATAAGATCTCATAACAACCTATGGCTCTACAAGATGAAAGACTATGTGATTTACATACTATGCAAGCCATTACATTAAGACAAGAGACAATACAAAGGAAATATAGAAGAATACATAACACTCTTCTCACCATTTAGATGTACATGTTATTTCCTTATGTCCAGCTTATTTTCATTGAAGCTCTGTCTTCATGCAACCTTTTTCTTCTTTTTTCTTCTTCTTCATCTTCAACCAAGGAGAATTAACATTCTTCCTTTATCTTTATGTTCTAACCCTATTTTTCTAGCTTATATAAGCTTATACAAACTTAGGGCACCATAGTTGTGCATTTACAACCTTTAGATCACCTTTAAATCAAAGGTTAGATCTAATTCCTGTGAGTTAAATATAAACTTCCATGCACATGAAATCAATGTCAGTTCCCTGACCGGTGGCAGTTCCTCTGTTCACCAATGATGGTTCCTCTATTGATCGAAAATGGTTCCTTTTCCGACCGACGATGGTTAGCCAACCGACTCCATTTACTATGTAAACCAACCACCTGTAATACATGTTCATTGTGAAGAAATCTAGCTCCACAACCCAACAATGATCATATACATCAAGGAGAATAATCAACTCAATATCGTACTTCATAGCTTCATTGCTTACCTATATGGTCATTAAAAACTAAATATACACGTATCAATTCATAAAAACTGACATGATCTACTTGTTATTCTCTAAACGTAATTGCTAAAATAAGATATTTACAATTTGTTTGGACCAAAATTTAGATAACACTATTTTTTCCAAACTTTCAACAGACTAACAATAATAGAGTCATCATAGTATAACAACCAAAATAATAATTTTCAATCATCTATCAATCAATGCTCTTGCCATAAAATTTAGGTCCCTACTAGGATAATCTCATTCAAACTTCTTGAATGCATATACACACCCACCATACAAAAATTACAATCTATCACAAATAATCAATACCTAAAAAAGCACATGATCAAAACCAATATTTTTCAATCAGTATAACCCTTCCATTCTATAGCTAAATATACATCAATCCCATTTATTTACTTTTGACAACCATATTTTCATGTAATATTTTCAAATTAATTAAACGACTACACTTATCATTTTACAAACTTCATAAGAATCCTTTGAAAACATTCAAAGTCAACCTTCCCTAATCTCATGTTTCCCAAAAATATGTCTTATATATAATTTGTGCATTCTCCTATTTAGAATACATCTCCAGAATATTTAAGTATAGGTTTCAAATAATGATAGAAGAAAAACTTAACAAGTATTCACTCATATGATAACACATCAGACACCAGATAGACGATCACTTAGTCGTATTGAAGAAATTCAAACCATTGTCATACCCTACAAAGATCTGTATGCACAAAATTTAAATGATTCACCTTTACCAAGGATCTAAAATTCTAAATAAGGAAAAGCATTTCTTCAACGCGGCCAGGTTTAGAGTACACTTTTCCATATTAAAAATAAATGCACCGACCATAGCGGCCTTATAATTCTCACTAGCTATTTTTCATTTAAAAAAGCAATCACATTTAACACAGTATGAGTTCTTATAATCCAGAACTCATCTCCTTTATATTTTAAAAAAAAATACTTATACATAGGTCATGTTACTCCTGCAATGTAAAATAGAGTATGTTAAAGTTCC